>LPNX010229094.1:340691-405957 GCA_001517045.1 Pseudotsuga menziesii | reverse complement strand
TGAGAAAAAATGTCCTTTATGTTTCTTCTATGAACTATATACATTGGCGAGTTTATGTTGAGGGACATCAATGAAAATTTAGTGAGTGTAGTCTAGAAAGTCGAAGGCCATTTCCTAGAGGTGTGAGACAAGCTATCCATTACATGTTAGTTTCTAATAAAATATGGTTTTTATTACTCTCTCTTTATGATTGGATGATTAATACCTTGCATGATAGCCACATGGAGGATTCACCTAGTAGGAGTCTAATTCCTTATAATATATGAGGAGTGTTAGGCACTATGGATGAGTGGTAACATATATAGTTGGCATGTCCTAGTTTGGTTTGTTACTCGAAGGATTATAGATGGATTAGGGATGCTTGGGGATTTTATAGTATTCTCGCAAGGGGTAGATACCCTAGTGAAATACATGTATTTATAGCATGGATGGAATTCATGGATGTTTAGGATGGAGTGCCATGGACTTTCCTTACATATTTGCATCACCTTGGGTCACTATTGTGCATGTAATCATCATTGGATATTGATACATGTTATATAAGAGTTGAGAAATTCACTTGTGTGACTTATTTATGTTTAGTAGGATTGGTTGTAAATCTTAAATTGATCAATGATATAGTGCTTTCCTCCCTTATAATTTTAGGAAGAAGAGATTCATGCCATAAAACACATCACACATTCATTTTTATCTATTCTTCATAATTCTGTCTTAGTGATGTTCTAGAATTCATGAAGAAACCATAATAGAGCATATAAGGAAGAGGTGGATGATTTATCTCTCTAAATTTATTCTTTGAACATTTGATCTCTCTCTAGAGCACTAGGGTTTCTTTGTCTCATCAACCATATTAGATTCTATAGTTAGAGATTCATACCTTAATGGATGATAGATATTAGGTTTTGGAAACCCTTATATGTATTTTGGAGATGAAGAAGAGAGTGATGCCTTTCCTTACAGATAGTGTTGGAAGAATTATTGAAATTGGAGGAGACAAAGTTTGTTTACTACCCCTACGTAGGTAAACTTTTGTGGTTAGGTTTTGTCCTTATTGTTATAGGATGAAATGGTATGTATGTACTCCATTCATTTTGAATATATATAGCCACACACACCAACGCACCCAACCACCAACACACACACATATGGGACTTTTAACTATCCATATATTTTGTATATTTGATTTCAACATTTTATGTTCTTGGGGTGGTTATTTCCATCTCTTAAAAATGTCTTCTTCATTACACACTTAAGATAAAGTTGTTAAGGGACAAAATACCAACATTGATTTTGAAGAAAAGAAAAGAAAAGAAAATAATATTGATTAATTTTGAAGAAAAGAAAAGAAAAATTTCGATCGAGAGAGCTGGTTGGATGCAGAATTAATTAAAGACCAATTGAACTGTTCCCCCTCTACAACTTGTATGGCCAGGTTAATTACTGATCCTGCGAATTCCTTTGGGTGAACCTTGGTTAACATTCTACCTGCAAACAGACTAGCTGTAAATATGAGTGTATTGTCGGTTAATCTTGCGATGTCGTAAGCCCGACCTCCTCTCTGCAGTTTATATTTGGCAACTAGGGCTGGTGATATATTGGAATCCTTGGTATTTCCTGTTATATTTTTCTTCAGGTCTTGACCAGTCTTGGACACCCCGGTGATGTGGTGTATCAGGTCGATGTTCAAGTTGACCTTGTTACCAAGCCAGAGGTAACCCCCATGTATGCATGAAAGTATGATGCGCACCACAGCATTAACCTCTGTACCTCATCCAAAATGTGGTATTCTTAACAGATTGAGCAAGCCTGAGTGCTCAAGAATCTGGACATGTTCCATGGGAACATATTCATCTGCACCTGTCCTTGGGTTCTTCTGAATCGTAAGATACTGATCCGGCTGGAGCTAAGGATATGTCTTACTATCGCCTAGGTTATAATCTACAAATTTAACAACAACGGCATATCCTAATAGATCTCCATATTACTTTACTCGAGAATCGATCTGTGGTATAGGAACAAGAAACTTACCACTCTTGGGAATTTTTACCTCTGGTGCGCCGTCAACTTGTGGCATGATGTAGTCTGTTGCATTATGAACTTCTTCCTCCAGCTCCGGACTGGATTCTTCTCTTAATTGAGCTTGGCTCCTCATCCTTGGTAGTTGTTCGGTCTGTGATGAACTTGGTGTGACACCCTTAGGCAGAATCGTCATAGCAGACATAAGGCCTCCATGCTTGAACCTTTCCAAAATCACTTCTATGGGTTCCTCCTTGGATAGAACCCACTGGGTGTTATACTCTGGGTGGGCAATGGCTGCAAATTATGGAAATCACAGCACTCTGTAATGAAATTAGCTCTGCACAGGGAAAAATTAACAATGCACTCTATAGCTCTCGGATCTTTTCAAATGTAACCCTCTCGAATGAATAATTTCTGCTTTTATGCTGAAGGCGATAATCCCGGACACAACGGTCATCTAGGATGAACCCTTCGGTCGTATTAATTTCTTGGATGAGACCACATCCATCATTTTGATCCTTAATAAATGCTGAAATCAGATCAATTTCCCTTGAAGCGTGTGTATGCAGGCATCGGTCTTGTCAAAGATTTTCCAAATCTGGACAATTGATTATGTTGTGCCTAGATCTACGGTAAGGTATACTGGTCATTTTTTCATTAATTTCCTGTCAGAAGGCGACTTCACTAGCCCTCTTTCTCATTACAAACTAGGTACGTGGCATGGAGAAACATCACGCTGCTGCGATGCCACACCGCATCACTTGCTCAAAACAAACTTAAGCGGGTTTTTTTTTTTGACTTGCGCAAAATGAACCGTCCTTATGCGATTCCTTATACTTAGAATACGTGTCGGTGTAGACTAATTCCCAGTGCAATGCCTCCTTTAAACTACACTGGACATCTGCATTGCTCTCGACTCTGAGTTAGGGTTGAGAGGTGGAGTGGCTGTCACTATAGAGCTTAATCCTACTGCCATTGATCATCGTGGGAAGAAGCTCCCCATTCAGTTTGCTGAGCTGAACAGCTCCTCCCTCTGTGACTTTTTGTATCTGATACGGCCCCAACCAATGCATCTTGAACTTCCCTGGAAACTTAATATATTTACTGTCATAGAGGAGTAATAGGTCTCTGATCTTAAGAGTCTTACTCTTAATGTGTCTATCATGCCAAGCTTTTTATCATGCCTTCTACACTTTCTGATGGAATTCGGCGATGAATCTGTCTTCCTCTAAGGCAAGCAGTTGTGCTAGCCTTTCCTGCACCGTGTCTGTATCAGCCATTCCAGTGATCTGAGCAATTCTTAAACTAGGAAGAATATACTCCATAGGCATAAAAGCCTCCTGCCCATACACCAAGCTGAAAGGTGTGTGTCCTGTAAGTTTCTTGCATGTAGTCCTATACGCCCATAATACAGCATTAACTCTGAGGTCCCAATCATTCCTTTGGCTATTGCAGTTCTTAGTAAGAGCGTTTTCTAAAATCTTGTTAAAGGCCTCCACCATACCATTAGCTTGTGGGTGGTAGGGAGTGCTCTTATGGTGCTGTGTGTGGAATTCTTCCATCAAGGCCTCAATGGTGTGATTCAAGAAGTGTGTGCCTTGATCGCTCATCAAAATTATTGGGCATCCAAATCTAGTGATGATGTTTTCAAAAATGAACTATGCAGTTGTAGAAGCATCACAATTTCTTACTGCTTTCGCCTCTACCCACCTGGTGAGGTACTTTGTTCCAGTGATGATATATCTCGCACCAGTTCATTTTCCCGGTGGGTTGATAGGACTCACAAATTCTATAGCCCACTTGTCAAATGCATGCAACGCAATCTACAGTCGCAGCGGAATTTCATCTCATCATGAAGGTTTTCCTACCCTCTGGCAGAGATCACAGCATCTACAAAAGTCCTTAGTGTCTTTTTGTAACGTAGGCCACCATAATCCTACAGCTAGGATTTTCTGCGCAGTCGGCTTTCCTGCGAAATGACCTCCTGCGATACCTGAATGTGCTTCTCTAATAATAGGCTCTTTTTCGTGCAGCATCACACATCTGTGCAGGACTTCATCTAGACCTAACTTGTATAACTGCCCTGCGATCAGGGTGAAGTATGCTACTTTAACAACCAACTGCCTCTTTTGATGCTTGGTACACTCCTCAGGTGCCCTTCCTGTAGTGAGAAAGTGAATGATATCAGCATAGTACTCATCTGTGATCTGGATATAGAACAACTCCGCATCTGGGAAATTGTCCTCTAGATTACTTGGCTCTTCTCCTGAGTCTATTCGTGACAGATGATCAGGTCCAGTTTTCAATCTTCCTGGTTTCACAATTATTTCAAAATCATACTCCTGAAAGAGGAGTAACGATCTGCAGATTCTTCCCCCTAACACTGGCTTATTGACCAAATAATTCAATGCGGAATGGTCAGTAAACATATTGAACGAGGCACCCAACAGGTAGTGCCTAAACTTCTGTAGCACGTACACCATAGCTAAGCCTTCTCTTTCTGTCATGGTGTAGTTCTTTTATGCTGTCGATAGCTTTCTGCTGGAGTATGCGATAGGATGATCGATACCTCCTTCTCCTGGTTGCGTTAAAACAACCCCTAGTGCGATACCAGATGCATCCACATGTACATGAAACATCTTAGTCCAGTCTGGAAATACCGAGATGGGTGTTGTAACCATCTTCTCTTTAAGTGTGTTTAGACTCTGCTGGCATTCCTCATTCCATAGGAATTTTACATCTTTCTTTAACAGTTTTTCCATCAGTGCTGTAATCTTTGCGTATCCTTTGATGAATTTTCTGTAGTACCCGGTATGACCAAGTACTGTCCTCAATTGTTTGACTAAGTTGGGTGCTGGAAGATTTACAATGATGGCAATCTTTGCAGGATCTACCATCAAGCCTTGCCTACAGACAATATGACCCAACAAAATACCGAATGGCACACACAATATACATTTTTTCAAGTTTAGAGATATTTGGTACTGCCTACATTTCTCTAACATCAGTCTTAAATCTCCTATGTGCTTGTCAATTAATCCAAATACAGTCCAATCATCAAAATAAACTTCTAGGAATTTATGGATGTATTCTTTAAAAACAGCAACTACTACTCTAGAAAAGATAGCTGGTGCATTCTTAAGACCAAAAAGCATTTCCGTATACTAGAATGATCCCCATTCTGTTGCAAAAGTGGTCTTATGTCGATCTTCTGGGTGGATTCTAATCTAGTGATAGCCTGAAAAGACATCAGTGAAGGAGTAGACCTCCTGTCCTCCCACATTGTCTAGTACTTCATCAGTGAAAGGTGTCGAAAATGGGTCATGAAGCAATGCATCGTTGAGTTTACGCAAGTCAACACAGATCCTGATGTCTTCTTTGGTTTTATTCTCTTGCACGACCATGGGACTAACCCATTCACTCTCTTCTACTAGCTCAATGATGCCTGCTGCTAGCATCTTATCGATCTCATCCTTAAATTTTTCTTTGTAGCATGGATTTAATATATATGGACGTTGCTTCACTGGTATATCATCCTCTTTCAATGGTATCCTCATTACTCCCAGGTCTCTGACTATTCCCTTCATCTCTGTGAACTTGGTGGGAAATAGGTCCTGATAGTCATGTAGCAAGTCTGCAATCTATCTGACTATTTCATCGGTCCAATAGTATCCAATAGAGGCAAACTTTGGTTCTGTGTCTGTGCCAATATTTATCTTTTTAATCTTGATCAGCTCTGTGATTGCTGGAATCTGTAGCTTCGGTTCATCAACATCGTGAGTCCATTCTGACTACGGAATGTTGATGTTGCGAGGATCCTCATCCTCATCCTTTGGATCTGCTTCGAAGTTATAGCACTCTAGCACCTCTTCTAACTGGATGGCCCACTCAGGTTGAGTATGTATTGATAGGGTACAATCCTCAAATATCTTAATCTTTATTACATCTAGGGCCTGATCAACATTTGGATACTCAGATTCAAAAGCGAAGGTAAGTAGAAAGTTGTCTATTAGAAGTGGCCATGTAGTCATTCCCTTGCGTAATTCAGTCTTTGTGTACCAGTTTCATGGAACTGTGTCCAAAGTGTGAATGAATCGGTGAACCCATTCATCCTCGGGAATGTCCGACCAATCCTATTCACACGTCTGAATATTTGACCTGGGGTCACTTTCTCCTTTGTATCTCTGTTGGACATACTCTCTGTTGGTAGAGAATCTGATCGCCATCAATCTCTTAAGATCATCCCATGATGTGATATTCTCTTTATGTGCATACCACCATCTTACAAGTGTGGCTCGTACTGCAAGGTCCATACCTACAATCCTCTGCTCGTGAGGAATTTGTTGTTCAAACTACATGAGAAAGTCTTGGATATCTGTTAGACCATGAAATGATGGAATATCGTTGATCTTTGCGCCAATCCATCGCAGTGACTTAGTCATGTACGCACATCTGCATGCTGAGACTTCCTAAAGTCTGTTCTACCAGTTCTCTAGACCAACATTCGAATCTGATGCGCATGAGCTGTCGCATTGCCGACTAATGTTCCCTTCTGCGGTTGGATTGATGTAGTCGCCCTGGTTCGCAGTCATCTGATAGAGACTCTCCATGTTATGTGCCTCTTCCTCTGCTCCGATAGGTTCAATGTATCTAGGACCCTGAAGAGGATCTAACAGTGCGATGACCTGTATCTGTGCGTCTTCAAAGGTCATTTGTCTTCTCTTTAAGTCGATAATGGCCATGTTACTGATCGCCCAATCAATGCCTAGTAGTGTTGGATATGGTCTACTATCGCCAATGATTTCTATAACTTCAAATTCAGCAGAGCTGCGAACTCTGTCAAATTCAACCGGCACCTGCGATAATCGACCTAGGGGTGATACCCGCTGCTGATTAGCTAATCTAAGATGGATAGGCGATATGACTAACTTAGGGCTACCCATCTGTTCCCATGTTTGCTTAGTTAGAACATTTACCTCTGATCCTAGATCTAGGATCACCTTGTCCATTTAAAATTCTCCAACCTGTGCTGTGAGTCGCATCTCTCTTCCTGTTCTTGTATGTCCCATAATACTATGAATAGCACACTGTGCACTGATCACAGAGGAAGATGGTTGACACTGATCTATGATGCACTAAAGTTCTCCGATAGCTTTCTCATTTCTCACGATTTTTAAGCAACTCCGCAGGAAGGATTGTACACTTCCTGTCAACTCATCCTCATCGCATGTGCCCGATGTGGTAGCCTATGATATCTGTGCAGGGCTAACGCCACAAGGTGCTTGCTGCAGTATGCCCCTAGACGGCGGTACCTGTGATCCAGATTGCATAGGGTCATCAAAGAAAGTCTTAGGTTCCTGAAATTTCTGTTTATTCTTCTATAGGTCAAGTGGTGTTGCTTTGTTAGGATCTTTGTGCACCCACTCCCGACCTGTGGTCTTTTCAGTAACCTGTGATGTCCCATTGGTGGAAGCACCACTGTGAGTCACAATGTTGACTCTTGGTTCTGGTTCTTCCTGCTCAGCAGCAATAAGTTGGATGTTCTGGTGTACTGCTGGCTTAGGTTCTCTAATCTTAGCTATCAAGGTAGGACAATATTCTATAGCGTGATCGTAAGATTTTCAATAGTTACATGTGGTGGTAGGGCTCTAACAGTCCCTAGCATAATGTCTTAGAACTCCATAGTTATAAAAAGTGACTGTTCCGCGACCATGGCCAAAGCCTTCTCCCCGGACAAAGCCTCCTCCACATCCTTGTCCTCTGAATCCTCCTCCATGGCCAACATGAGCCTGATTATACTATGGTCCTGCTGTTGGACCCTGTGTTTCTGATTGGACTCTGTACAAGTCTTGCTTTCTCCCAACCATGAGATCATAGGCTCGACAATCGTGTTCATCATGGCCTACGGACTTTTCGAAGACACGATATAAGTTCTTAGGTGTCTGCACGTACTTCTGAAGTAGAGGGCACTGGTGAGGTAGGTGTGCTCTTCTTTTGCAGATTTCACACCACAGCCCGTGGGTCTGTGGTAAGGGGTTAGGAGCCCCAGTTGCTATATAGTCTACAAAGACTGGACAATTATCTTTAGTATGGCCTTGTGCTTTACACTTTACGCACCACATGTCTTGCGTAACCTCTTTCCCTTTCTTAAGCTCATGCATCTGTATCGTGAGATTAGCCAATTGGTTTTGCAAATTTGTCATACTTGTGTTGGTTTCAGCTAAAGGTGAAGCCTCTAGTTTCATCGCCATATCCAACGTGTCGTCCTGCGTCTGTAGTTTCTGATGCATTAATGGTAGTATGATATTAGGGAGTAGTGCTGCAATAAACCATTCCTTATGCTGCTCCGGTGCAAACTCAAAGCTGACATGGTTTTTAAGGGCTTTAAATTTTGGATCGAAGTCCCACACTGACTCTGTAGGTAACTGTTTAATGTCTTTGAGCTCTATAATGCACTATGACTCATACTTAGGTTTCTTAAACTCTTTAATCATGGCGGTCCTGACTTGGACAAGTGTTCTGGGTACCGCTGTGGTGTACTTCATATACCATGTTAAGGCTCATTCTCTCAGTGTGGTGACCAACTGTACAAGTTTACTATTATCATCATTGATTGCTTTAATGGTCCACACGGCTTCACATAGAAACCAATCCTGCTCTGGGTCCTCTGTCCCTGTACCCTTAAAGATAGGTAGCTTCATATCATCCCCCATTCTATTTCTACATGGTGGATGTTGATTTGCTGTGTTCCTACCACTCGGTGGTGTAGGTGGAGGTGATGTAGCGGTAGTGTGTACTGTCTGGGAGCTACTAGATGGAGTTCCTATGGGATTGTTCTGAGTCCTGATCTGTTTATGTGGGGTATAAGGGTGGTAAGGGATACCCCCTTTGGTTCTTTCTATGGTACTGTGACTCTCTTGTCTAGTATTATCTGAACTGTCTTCAAGTATGGGAGAGCTGAAATCTACTTTGTATTTCTTTCGACTACGTGTACGTCCAATGTCATCAAAATCACTTTCAAACTCTTGTGACATTACTATCTTTACTTATTCATTTGAAAATAGATCCATTGTTCCTTTTTCATGTAATAACATCTTAATGGACAAGTTTAAATATTTTAGGTACTTACCACGATATCCTTCGAAGAAGTACCGCTCAGCCTCGGTGAAGCGTTTTCTCTGTTCAACTGCAAACTTTGTGACGAAGCCTTCTAGCACACTCACAAGCCAGAATTCTACTGTCCTCGTAATGGGATTATCAAGGTTCTTCACAGTCTAAATCAGCTCCGGTGTGCAAACAAATTTTATTTTCTTCTTTAATATGCTCGTATCAGTCAACTTTCATAACCATTCGTAAAGCTCATTCCCATAGGTGGCAAAAAATATCGTATGCAGGTCTGTAAAGATATGTTTTTGTAACCAGTCCTTTGTACTCAGTCTAGGACTCTTGTTCTCGTGTTCAGCAAAATATTTTTCCTTAGACCCAACCCACTCATTGAGTTCATCTCTAGTAGGACGCCACCAGAACATCAGTGCTCAGTTTGTTCAAAACGGGCAACGAAACCATTTGTTGGTCGCTAGGAAGACCCGGGTTTACTATAATGTAACAACAACACCCCTAGCTCACTGGCCCTTTCGGCAACAGACCGTGGAGCGGCATGAAGTCTCACCCGAAGTGATCCTAATGGGTTGGCCAAATACTCAAGTGTCTTGACCAAGTTCTGTATAGCGTCCTGTGTGCATCTCATAGCTCTTCTTAGCCCGCGAGATGTCTCTTTCTGCGATGCGCAGTTTCTCTTACTCGCGATGACGCTAGTCCTTATCGCATCGCCTCATCCTGGGAAACACGTAACTCTCTCCTATGCTCTATCCTCAACCTGCGGTACCACATACCATAGCTCCTCTGATGGTGCGATATCACCTCCCTGCAATATCCTACCGTTGCGACTCAGCGTACTTAGCATACTGGTGTTCAACTTACAGGAATCAACATTAAAAACGACTTTTACACTACGATTCTTAACTGTCTTAAGTGAAACATAGAAAAACTCTTATATAGAATACTTAAAGGCTTCAACTTGCATTTATCCTTTGAATATGCTGTGAACTGAATAACACATACATACATTTACTGTAAGGAAAGTTCACATAATGAATGATAGATATAACAAGTAAATACAATCACATGAATCAATTACATAATGCTCTGATTTTACGTGGTTCACTTCCAGGGTAGAAGCTATGTCCACAGAACTGTGTTTCTATTTTATAATTTGAGAGAGGTACATAGTTCTGCTGCACCACATATGTAGCTAGAGATCTTTTGGGTAACTCTGCACACAGCCTCGAGCCCTTCTCTCTTAGATCTCTTCTCTATATTGCCTTCTTACAATATACTCTCTCTCTCTCTCTCTGTCAATCCCTATGGATTGTTACAATACAAAATAACAATGAGCTAATAGACTACTGGAATCTCAGACTCATTGATATCTGAATAGCTACAAGTTACCCTAATAGCTCCAGAAGGACTGACTAGCTAACCTTTTACAATAAAAAATACATCCCTTTATAGGCGGCCCGAAGGTCTCGCCATTACAACACTGTGGGCCTGTCCCAACAGTAACCCAAATCCATAACTAGTGACAGTCAGCATATTTGTACTTGGGGTAGCCTCTTTTCGTCAGACCACTACTCTCTGCAGTCTTCCATGCTTCTCGGCACTGACCATGGGTACTATGGACCGCTTCCCATGTTCTGTCCTTTGTCTTCAATACCTCGGCCTCATCGCTCCTTTTCCTTTATGAGGGTAGCTGAGCCCTCCTGTGTTTGCCACTACCTTCAATGTAGTGGCTGAGCTCTCTCTTGTCAGCTGCTCAGGTACTGTCATCTTCCTTGACTTCTCTGTCCCAACAGTCACAGTTTTCGGCTCTGCTCTACAGCTAAAAACATGCTACGGCATCGTAGCTTTACCTTATCTCTTCATCTTCGCCAAACTGTCTATCTACCAAAATGGAAGCTTATCCTATAGCTGCGGGACTCTGCTCCAACAGTATTTCAAATTTAAATCAATTTCATTGGCTAACACATGATGGCATGGAATTTGAATAAAATTTAAAAGGCCCATTTTGAGTTGAAATTTCCCCTAATGTTTGGGTCCACTGCATGGGCCTAGATTCCACTTGATAAAAGAAGGGCTTTGAAACTGCAAAGCATATAATGTATGTTTATTGGGTATCCTTATGAATCAAAATGTTTCAAGCTGCTATATATCAAAACAAAATAGATCATCATTGAGAGAAGTGTCAAGTTCAATGAGACTCTTCAGGAGGTGGAACTAGTGAAGGAGAAAATTGTTGATTGTCCTTCCTATTCTACTGAATATTTGGATGATGAAATTGGGTGTGATGACCATGATTTGGATCATATAATTTTTAATATTAGTGTGCATCAAACATTATATCCTGAATCAGAACCTGAAGTACACAATCATCTTCCCACATGGGTCCGACAGACACTCTCCTCTGCACTAGATAACATTGGAAATCCAGATGATCCAAGGAGAACCCAGTCTGATTTCCAAAGAGTAGGTATTGTGCTCACTTTTCCTGATAATTTCTTGTCTTAAAATTTCTATTTGATTATTAGTTCAGACCCAAAATCCTACTACAATTCTTGGAAGGATCCGAGATGGAAATTTTCCATGGATGAAAAGATGAATTCTCTTCAGAAAAACACTACTTGGGAGCTAGTTTGTCTTCCTTCGGGAAGGAAATTGGTTCAATGCAAGTGGGTGTTTTAGAAAATGGTTGCTGCTGATGGATGCGCCTGAAAATATAAGGAAATTCTGGTGTAAAAATGTTTCTCTCATGTCCAAGGTGTGGACTACCATGAGACCTTTGCACCAGTTGCAAAAATGGACTCCATCCGCCTAGTTTAGGCAATTTTAGCATCTAATCACTAGGAAGTGCATCATATGGATGTTAAGTAAGCCTATATGCATGGAGATATTTGTGAGGAGATATAAATGAAGCAGCCTAAGGGATACATCACTGATCCGTCTTTGGTTTTCAAGCTAAAGAAGTCACTATACGGGTTAAAACAGACCCTGAGAGAGTGGTATTCCAAGATGGATGTCTTCCTTCTCTCGCAAAACTTCCAAAGGTGTATATCATATCCTAATGTGTATATACAGTTTTTTTATGGTAATTTAATCATTATTGTTTTATATTTTGATGACTTTATGATCACAGGTAGCACAGTTGCTTCCATTCCAGCCATCAAAACTGCTCTCCACAATGCCTTTGAAATCAGTGATTTGGGGCTCGTAAAACAATTTTTGGGGCACGAAATTGAGCAAACTTCTGATGGGATTATGGTCACTCAGTAAAAATACATATTATAAATGTTAGTAAATTTTAACATGGTTTAATGTATGCCTACACCATTCCCTTTCCTTTCAGGGATCAGCCTTGAAGAAGGAAAAATCACACCTCCCATGGACTGCACTATCTATCGACAGCTGATTGGTAGCTTGTTGTACTTGACACATTCTCGGCCTGATATATGTGATGCCATGAATGTTGTATCAATATATATGTATAAGCCTCATGATCTTCATTGGAAGGAATACAAGAGGATCCTCCAGTATATTCACGGAACCAGGACCTACGACATTCACTATGCTGCAGACTCCAAGCTAGAGCTAGTTGGATACACAGATTTCGATTGGATGGGTGATTCTATTGATCGAAAGTCTACTTACAGATATGTATTCATTTTTGGTGGTGGCCCCATTTTCTGTTCTAGCAAAAAGAAGGCTGCCATAGCACTATCTTAAGGAGAGGCCGAGTATTGAGGAGCGATGAATGCTTGCATCCAAGCAGTTTGGTTGCAAGGAATTCTTTCAAAGTTTGATCTTGGTATTACTTTGTCCATTGTATTATTTTGTGAAAATCAAAGTGCTATTAAGATATCCATAGATCCAGTTACCAGGTAGAGGACCAAGCATGTAGAGATCCACATACACTTTATCAGGGAGCTAGTGCATGATAGGACCATCATTCTGCAATACTACCCGACTGATGAGCAGATTGTAGACATATTCACTAAGGTATTTTCAAAAAATAAGTTCACTTACCTCTGTTCACTGTTGGGGGTGAGTTCATCAGGGTGATTCAGACTACCTTCAGTGTTGAAATTGACGGTGGTTTTTCCCACTGGGTTTTCCCTCTTTTCCTCACTTAGTTTGTTTTTTAGCATTATTTCAGTTTCAGCATTGTACAGGGTGACCTATGGCCTTAGTTGCTACGGCCCTAGCATTTTTTTGCGTTTATGTTTTCTAACTCCTCCTGAGTATAGCTTAAGGGGGGTGTATTGGAGACATTTACCACCTTACACACTCATTTTGGTCAATTTGGCCTAGTTAAACCACTATCCTAAGTATTATTGAATTTATTAACATCAGAGGAGCACTAGATGACATCAGCTAGATCACATCCATGCCTTCCTTCAATAAAGGAGGCTAACTTAGCCTTCTCCTACATTCGGGGAGGCTAACTGGAGCACTCTGGGGGTGATCTAAGTGTCATTAATGCACCATATTTCTAACTGATGGTTACAATCAGTTAAACAGGGAAATGAAGGTGCCTTCATTCATTAATATCATTACTTAATGATTATTTAATAAACTGGAGTCAACAGAGGCGCCTCCAACCACTTCTAATGTTCAGTTACACTTCAGTTGACCTCATCGAGGTTCATTGGAGTCATTGAAGCGCTACCACTTGATGGTTGGCTTGCTGTGACATGTGTCTGATCTCTTTCAGTTATGACTCAGTCATTTATTACACTTCAACTTTAGTTAGGGCTTATTTCAGTCAATTAGGGTTTTGATCAATGGTTAACTTCAGTGTTGACTGTGGCTTACATTCAGTTAAGCTAGACTCACTCATTCAATTTGAATGAACTCCTTGGGAATTTTAATTGCTTTGTCATCCATTCTTGTAGCATTATCATTGTATTGTATTACTCATTCTTTGTGTGAATATACAGTGCAGATACTCATTTTGTAGCCCTATTACACCGTTTTCATGACTTATTGTTATTATTCTTTGATGAGACTTGTGCTTAGTCCCTCGATTACCATGGCATATTAATACTTTTAATGTCACAAGATAGTACATTGTGTACGACAATGCTTATTTAAGGAGAAGGGAGTGGGTGTGAAGCAGGTTGTAATCATGACTGTGGAAAGAGTAGAGGAGATGAAATCTCTCCTTGAGAAAATATTTTCCATATATTTTTTTTAATATGTTCTAACACTATGCTTAGTGTTGGTTGGTATGTATATATTGGATCTTTAATACATAAGACATATGATAGGTCACTATTCAACAAGACTCAAAGGAAACATGGATACATAATGTGGTTATTGGCAATGATTCCATGTACGCTATGAGAGGATTTGGCTTCTTTTGATTCTAAATAAACCCAGGTGATGTTCTTGAGATGAGTGATATTTTATTCATTCTAGGTTTGAGAAAAAATGTCCTTTATGTTTCTTCTATGAACTATATACATTGGCGAGTTTATGTTGAGGGACATCAATGAAAATTTAGTGAGTGTAGTCTAGAAAGTCGAAGGGCATTTCCTAGAGTTGTGAGAGAAGCTATCCATTACATGTTAGTTTCTAATAAAATATGGTTTTTATGACTCTCTCTTTATGCTTGGATGATTAATACCTTGCATGATAGCCACATGGAGGATTCACCTAGTAGGAGTTGAATTCCTTATAATATATGAGGAGTGTTAGGCACTATGGATGAGTGGTACCATCTATAGTTGGCATGTCATAGTTTTGTTTGTTACTCGAAGGATTATATATGGATTACAGATGCTTGGGGATTTTATAGTATTCTTGTAAGGGGTAGATACCCTAGTGAAATACATGTATTTATAGCATGGATGGAGTTCATGGAGGTTTAGGATGAAGTGGCATGGACTTTCCTTACATATTTGCATCACCTTGGGTCACTATTGTGCATGTAATCATCATTGGATATTGATACATGTTATATAAGAGTTGAGAAATTCACTTGTGTGACTTATTTATGTTTAGTAGGATTGGTTGTAAATCTTAAATTGACCTATGATATAGTGCTTTCGTCCCTTATAATTTTAGGAAGAAGAGATTCATGCCATAAAACACATCACACATTCATTTTTATCTATTCTTCATAGTTCTGTCTTAGTGATGTTCTAGAATTCATGAATAAACCATAGTAGAGCATTTAAGGAAGAGGTGGATGATTTCTCTCTCTAAATTTATTCTTTGAACATTTGATCTCTCTCTAGAGCACTAGGGTTTCTTTGTCTCATAAACCATATTATATTCTATAGTTAGAGATTCATACCTTCATGGATGATATATATTAGGTTTTTGAAACCCTTATATGTTTTTTGGAGATGAAGAAGAGAGTGATGCCTTTCCTTGCAGATAGTGTTGGAAGAATTATTGAAATTGGAGGAGACAAAGTTTGTTTACTAACCCTACGTAGGTAAACTTTTGTGGCTAGGTTTTGTCCTTATTGTTATAGGATGAAATGGTATGTATGTACTCCATTCATTTTGAATATATATAGCCACACACACACACCCACCCAACCACCAAAACACACACATATGGGACTTTTAACTATCCATATATTTTGTATATTTGATTTCAACATTTTATGTTCTTGGGGTGGTTATTTCCATCTCTTAAAAATGTCTTCTTCATTACACACTTAAGATAAAGTTGTTAAGGGACAAACTACCAACATTGAAAATAATAGTACAACCATCTATCATTCTTTTGTTTTTTGTTATATATGTAGTTTATGAAGATATTTTCTTATCTATTTTATGTATGTAAAGATTCCTTAGAGGGATGGAAACTCATTTGATGATTGGTATATTTTCTCCTTGAATTGTTATGAATTTTGGGGCTACTAGAGGTGAATTATTTTGATTGTTCTTATATTGTTTTACACATAAAATCATATCAATCCTAAAATATGGAAATTATAGCTTAACATTCGTTGAACCATCTTGGAAGAAGGTGAATTTTCATATTTTCATTAATTGTCTAGTGTAAGTGAAATTTTAGTATGGTATCAAAGTGGTTGTAGTTGAGAACACTCTTGAGTAAGAGAGAGTTGTATTTGAAACTCGGATTATGTAGGATGGGTAATTTACCTATTTAAGTTAATTGGGTTTGAAACCCGAGCTTGCTCGAGATTAGAACATTCACCCTTGGAAGGGTTAATTTGTCTACTTCATATACTACTGATTTGTTTACTTGGGACTTTTTCAGAATGTGTAAGGTTAGTCTTGGTCAAAAAGAGTGTGATATTTTTGATGGAGATTGAATTTTTATTCCATGGAAGATTAGGATTCATATCCTTATGGAGGAGGCTTATCTTTGGTACCATGGTGTTGAAAAGAGCATTCCATAATTTATCCATCCAATGTAGTTGGTTGCTCATAGAAAGGAAGCCAAAGTGAAGAGAATCATGATTGACTTGATGAAGGAATAGTAAATATCTCACACATTACTGATAATAAAATAGGGAAGAGCATGTTTGATTGTTTGATTAAGTTATTGCATAATTATTGTGTATCTCAATAGATGCACTTGCAAAATCAACTTTTAGCTATTCAAATGAGCAAGACAAATACTATGGTGAGCTAATTGACTAGAATCAATCAATTGAATGATAACTTGTCCTCCATTAGAACTAATGTAGAGTATTAATACATAGTATATATTGTACTTTAAGGGATTTCTCCTTTCCGGACACCTTTTGTTCAAGATTTTTATGCTCATGATAAACTATCATATTTCCCAAATATTTTGGTTTCTCTATGGAGGAAGAAATCATATTAACATCATGTTAAAAATAACATGGGGAAGTAAATGCCATCGATATCATTTGAAATATGAAGACGGGTGGAAAGAAGGGATTTATGAAGAAGAATGGGATAGATAAAAGGAATAAGGAACTTAGTAAGGTCATGTACTTTTGATGTCACAAGATGGGACATTATGTAGGACAATGTTTATTCAAAAAGAAGGGAAAGGGTGTGAAGCAGGTTTCAGTCGTGACTATGGCATGTGTAAAGGAGATAGGCTCTCACTTTGAGAATGTATTTTCCATGGATTCTTGTTTATTATGAAATAACATTTTGTTTAGTGTTGGTTGGTATGTAGATAGTGGAGCTTTGATACATATGACATATGAAAGGTCACTATTTAACTAGATTTGAAGGAAACATGATGACATGACTATGGATCATGGTGATGATTCCATGTACCCTATGAGAGGATTTGGATTATTTTGAATCTAGATACCCCAAGTGATGTTCTTAAGTTGAGTGATATTTTATTTCTTATAGGTTTTGAGGAAAAAGATCATGTTAGTTTCTTATATGAAAAATATGCATTGGAGAGATTCTTTTGATAGACATCAATGAAAAACCAATGAGTGTAGTCTAGCAAGTCAAAGGACATTTCCTACAAGGGCGAGAGAGAGTGGACATTACAACTAAATTTATCATAAAATAGAATAGACAAATTACAATGAGAGGTTGGATGGAATTTTATTTATTAGAAGGTGTTATACCAAAATCTTGTCACCATCATGTGATAAGACCTTTGACATACCTACTTGCCATGAATCCCAGCTTCTGGAGTGAAGACTAAATGGTTTTTTATCAGTCTGTTATACAAATTTCTAGCACCATGCATGCCCTTTTGTCCAGGAGAGGTACCCCTGCTCATGCCACTTTTCATCGGTTGTCCACAAGCGATGCCACCACCTGTCACCCCTAGTCCGTAGGCGGTTGTTACTAGAACCACTCTATCATGGAATGAGAAGTGCGGTACCATGGGTAAAAAGGGAAAAAGAGAAGTTTCTCGAGGCTTCTAGATGATAAGCCTCGTGTACTGTCTTATCCCTACTATTGTGGGTTGGTTGAGCTAGAGATCCCTCATCCTAGGATCTTCGAGGCCACCTTACCCACTAATTTCTCAACCATCTCTATCCATTAAAGCCCTATAAATATGAGCTCATAGCCATGGTTGAGGGGAGAACATTGAAGGTATTGTTATGCTGTTGGATTGATTATTGTCCTAAGATCATTTGGAGAGAGCATAGAGAGCTAGAGTCAGAGCTTTTGGGGATGAATAGCTGGTTTCATGGAGATGCATGTCAACACTAAGGATTGGTTGTAAAATTCTTCATATTTCTAATGCAAGTTGATTTTTTGTCCCATATATATTGTTGATGTTTGATTTCAGATATATATTGCTAGATTCCTTAGTCACTAGCATAGATTAGTAGATCGTATTCTGGTTGCTTTGATTTGTTTCGTGTTGAACTCTTTTGTAGGTACATAGGTGAACTATCAAAGCCTTGTATTCCAAATATATACAACATCTAGGGAGAGTTATTAGCCTCTATGATCTATTTGTTCTGGATCTGAACCATTCAGACCAGGGAAACACCTTGCTGTCTGTAGGAGGTGAAATATTCTGGCTAACAAATCTGGTGAATCCGATGGGGAGTAGTTGTATTCAGTTGTTCTGATCATCCTTAGTCTACAACTCTTGTCCAAATCTAGTCTCCATTTTCTTCAACTCTTTTCATTCAGATCTACTTTCTGATTTGTATTATTTGGGTTTGAAATTTCCATATCTCTTCAGATCTGAGTCATTTCGGTTTTTTATGCTCTGTTACCACATTCAATTCGACAGTATTTTCCCTGATCTAATATTTTTTGATCTGATCCATCATTTTATTTCTTGTTTTGGCCATCTACAGGGAACCATGGAAATGCTTTGTACGAGGAGCAGGGCCCAGCGCCTAAATGCAATGGGCAATAAGCGGTGCCACCACCTATATCTAGTTTGCAAGGAGTAGTGTTGCTTTGGAAACACTCTTAAAACACCTACGAAGCGCGGTACCAGGTAGGCATTAGTCCAAAACTCTCTTTCCTCATTTTTCTTTGTAAAAAATTTGGAATTTTAAATGCTTTCAGTTCTTTTATTAGGCCTGTGTTATTGAATTTGATGTGTGTGGCTTGCTGCTTTGATGGTTTAAGATTGATTTGAGTGGAATTTCAAAATTTTGTTTAGTATTTTTTATTGTTCATCCGATTCTTGCTTGTTGGTTGTGCTTAAAGAAGGATTTCTTGTTTTCTGAAAGTTAGGGTGCTCATTGAACTCTCTTTTCGTTGCATATACTAAAAGAAGAACACTATATTAGCTTCTAGATTTCATTTCTTGCATGCATAGTAGACTTCTTTTTCTTCCCTTCAAAAAAGAAAAGATTTGCTTTAGATTAGGACATCATATTTGAGCGTTGGATTTTTTGGTTTTCTGATTGGCTTCATAAGCTTTCAGGACCTTTATGATCTTTCGTCTCTCATGCATATAGGACTATCTTGATCAAAATAAAAAAAAATGTTAGTTTTAAGTTAGATTTGCTTATGTTTTTAAGAAATTCAAAAAGTTAGAGTGCATTGGAATATAGGTGTGCTTGGTGTTGTTCTTTTAGGAAAAGAGATTCTCACCCTTTCCATTTTCTTTCGAAAAGAAGAATTTGGTTTGTAAAAGTGTTTGCTTGTCTTTGATTTGATGTTCATGACTGTTGATTGGAATGAGTTTTGGTTTTGCAACAAAAAGAAAAACACTATCTTCCCTCTCGTAAGTAGGCATATTGAACAGTAAAGTGAGCATTTGCACAAGCATATTGCATGGTTTTAATTTTCTGTCAAAACATCATGCATTCACCTAACCATACAAGTTAAAATTAACGGTAGTTGGAGGTTAAAATTTACGTAGTAACTTGAGTGATAGGTTAGAAACGTGTTTAGGCATCGTAAAACATAGGAGCTGTTGTTATTTGTCATCATTACATTACGGGACTTGCACGGTTCTTCCACATATCGTCGGTATATCGAACAACCTTTCACGTACCCTTGAGGTATATAGAAAGGTACTTCATGTACTTGACTGTATATCGAAAGGCCCCTTGTCTACGGTTATGCATTAGACATAACTACTACCAATTCGAGCTCTCACGTACCTTGAGTATATTGGGATACCCCACTAGGGTACCTTATCTATCATAGAAAATCCCTTTGGGTGTCTTGTTTGGATCCATACACTGAAAATAGCATTCAGGGAGATTACTATGCATGTACCCTCGAGGTATATCGCGAGTGGCACCTGCTTGAAAATCCTAGTGAGAGACCTGACTTTTGAGCTCCTCCTGTCATTTAAAGTCTTCTTGTTTTAACCTATAGTTTGAGTAGGGAAGTTTTTTGGTGTGTTTTTTCTAGATTTTTAGACCTTAGGTTAGATAGGAACTATACACACTAGCTGAGTTAAGACAGTCCAGGAGAGTACAGGGCTTGCCACCTAATTTTACTTCTGTTTCAGAAGAAAATCCAATGGAAGCTATTGACCAAGGAGCTACTACCACCTCCCAAGTGGGAGATAATGTGGTGGTGGAAGGTGGAGTACCATATTCTTCACACTTGTCCCCCTTGGTCCAATAGCCTTCCCGGGAAGATTCATCGTTCCATCATCCCGCGGAAGGTCATGTTGATGATACCCGTCAAGATTTTAGTCCTAATGCTCCCTTTTGGGAGACACCTATTGGACAGGACATTTACTCATTTGGCACTCGTGTATGTTCTCTTGAGAGTGAAGAAGAACAAAGGAAATACCATGTTGCTATCCTCCATGCTCAGGAGGTATAAAAGAAGATTGACAACCTATTAGGCTCTTCCCTAGTTCGTTCCACATTCCTTCCTATGGGATATCATTCACTAGCTAATTCTATGAGACCCATTGAACTGATTATAGATCGTCCATTAACATCCCATAGCCTAGGTCAAATTTCCACCCCTCTCACCTCTTATGTTATGTCTGTTCCAAATCTTCCAAGATCTTTTGCATCTGGGGCCCAACCTTCAATTCTTGTTTCTTTAGTACCTTTGAATGTCGAGGTGCAACCCCCGGCATGACCTACGTTATCTGATCTTGGAGTTGTACCTAGTAAAGAGCAGACCTCTAACATATAAACATCTACATTTTTTGTCCCTCCCACCCACACTAATATGGTAAGTCCCCCGTATAGTTCAGGTTAGCCCTTGGGGGCACAACCTATTTCCATTTAGTCTTCTAGTGGTTATGGTTATCAAATACCTGTAGGTAATCATCCATCTAATCCTACTAGAATTACATACCCTAGAAACACTTTTACACCATGGGGGAAACCCAACTATTCTTACATACCAGCCATGGGAGGGATACCTATACATACTGCGGGAGGTGCAGGAGGACCACCTTATGGAGGTCCTCCCCCTGGGGGACCTAATGGTTTTGGAGGCTCTGGCGGTCCTCCTCATGGTCCTGGCAGTCCTAGTGGTCCTCGGGGACCTGGTGGCTTTCATTCTTATGGCTCTGGAGGGTCTGGTGGCCCTCCACCTAGTGGTTCTAGTGGCTCTGGAGGTTTCCCACCTCCTAGAGGTTCCGGAGGGTCTGGTGGTCCGCCTCCTAGTGGTACTGGTGGTCCTGGTGGTCTTGGTGGTCTCGATGACTCTGGAAATCCTCCTTTTGGAGGCCATAGTGGTCCTAACGGTCCTAATTCCAGAAATCAACCCCCCATGGGTGGATTTTTCAGTGGTTCTTCCTCACAGCAACCTATTTATCAGTCTACCTATGGCCCTACTAGTAATTACATGCAATATCAATATTACCAGTATGTGCATCCCAATAGATAATTACCTTTCCTAGCAAATTTGGACTTGCGTAATTTGTCCAAGTTGATTAATGATCCCATTCGACACAATCCCTCATGGCCTCCTATTCCAGTAAAGTTACCATCGGATATTCTGAAATTCAATGGGAAGAAGGGTGAATATCTGTGGAACCATGTTATGACTTTTCATTTGTGGTGTTCCTCAAACTCCCTCATGGATGATTCCATTTGGTTATGACTCTTCCAACAAACTTTGACTGGTACGGCTGTGAAGTGGTATATTGAACTCCCAAAACACTCGTTTGTAGATTTTAGCTTGTTGGAAACCATATTTCTTATGCACTTTCAGCTCCCTATTCATTATGAAATGGGCACTGATCTTTTAACTTCTCTGTGACAAAACACCTCCACCCACATTTCTGATCACATTCATGAGTGGAGAAGGCTTATTAAGGCCCCTATTCTGGATCAGTTGTTAGCTGATTGGTTCACTAAGTCATTGTTTCCTTCTATTTCCTGAGATGTGGCCATGGGCGGTGCCATTACCAAAGAGCAGGCTATTAGTCAGGCTCAGTACCTAAAATTGGTCTATTCCCAGTCTGGGACTCTTTATGACCTGATTCCTCAAGCTCCTCACCCCAGCACTGACCTTGCCAAGCCATCAATAGAAGTACCTATTGATGGGATTCTTGGTTCAATCCAGTCCCCATCCGCAGTGAAACTTGCCAAGCAAGCCCAAACTACTACTCCTTTGACTCCTAAGGTTTCTACTGAGGTCAACTCTATCCAAACTACTCAAACCTAGGCTAATAAAAACAAAGGTAAAAATCGAAATAAAAAAACCTATAAACCAATAGGAGACCCCACAATCAACCCATAATGACAACAACATAGGGAAAAGGAAGGCTAAATACCCTTTTTCTAGTATGTGGTGGTGACCACTTCTCAAAGGAGTGTCCCCGTCGAGATGAAATATCCCAGTTTCTGAAGTCTAATCCCACCCCTGTAGTACTTACAGATCCCTTTCCCTCTCAACAACATCTAGTAGACCACATGTTGAACCAGGGTAAATCTAGTTCATCAGATGAAATTCATATGATGTCGTCAGATACCATCCATCTACAAACTCAAAGCCAAAATTATGATAAACCTGTAGATAAGCAAGAAGATCAATCTTCTTCAGGGAAAGATCCCTCTACTAGTTCTCCGGTATCCTTGTCTACTATTCCCTTGTCTATCGAGAAGCCTACTCTTGACATGATTTTGTGCCCACCAAAGAGTACTCTTTGGAAGGATTTCTTTAATCCCAATGCCCGAGCTGCTCAATTCTATAATGTGGTTGAAGATATCGCTCAGGCACCTTGTGCGATGTCTACCTTAGAAGTACTCCAAAGTTTCCCTACACGGTGCAAGAACTTGTTGACTGCATTAGGAGCTGTCGACCCGGATAACACTAACTTGATTCATTTCAATGTTGAGAACTATAAACCTAGATTACCCCATAAACTTGCTTTTCAGATCATTACAAAAGTAGTGGGAAAGAAATTCTTTTGAATGGTACTAGACGAAGGAGCTTTGACCTCAGTGTTATCTCTTACTTGTTAGAAATCTCTTGGCTCTCCAGAGCTTGTTACATCACCTATGACCCTTAAATCCTTTGATGGACGGGGTTTCCAGCCCCATGGCCTCATATCATCCCTTGCGGTTGAGATGGGGGAAAAAATCATTTCCATCCAACTAGAAGTGGTAGATGCCCCTTTGGATTATAACCTCCTTTTAGGAAGGAATTGATTCTATGCCATGAATGCTGTTGCTTCAACAGTATTTCGAATGGTCCAATTCCCACATCTTAGGAGAATTATTACCATTGACCAGCTTGATTTTTGTATGCCAAATTTTACTACCTCCATGGCTAATAACATCCCCATGTTAGGTCAGTCCCCTCCTCCTTACCAGTCGATTGGGGTAGGTATGTTGAAGGATTCATCCCTTATGGGGATTTTTCCCTCTACTCCTCCTAGCACGGATACCACGATAGTACATATGATCACCACAAATTTTGTTGAATCCACCTTGTTGAGCCTGTACGAAGCTATGTATAACACCATTCAAACTTGTTCCGATGATCACACTGATGAAATTCATTTAGTGGCTTCAGATCCTTACCATTTACCGTACTGGTTAGAACCTTCTCTTCCAATTCCAGACTATCTCTCCGAGAATTTTCCTTTCGATGAGTCCATTATAGAGATCATGAATACAGATGATCCCACTTGGGAGGATCACCATCATAAATCCATGTTCCTCCCCAATACCAGTTCGGGCAGCCATTTGTTAGATTTGTTAGCTGGAATATTTCACCATCATAGATTTGTTAGCCGGAATATTTCACCTCCTACGGACAGCAAGATTTTCTACTGGTCTGAATGGTTCAGATCCAGAACAAATAGATCACAGAGGTTTATCACTCTCCCTATATTTTGTAGATATATGGAATACAAGGCTTTGATAGTTCACCTATGTACCTGCAAAAGAGTTCAACATGAAATGAATCAAAGCAACCAGAATATGATCTACTAATCTATGCCAGTGACTAAGCAATCTAGCAATATATATATAAAATCAAACATCAACAATATATATGGGATAGAAAATCAACTTGCATTAGAAATATGAAGAAGTTTACAACCAAGCCTTAGTGCTGACATGCATCTCCATGAAACCAGCTCTTCATCCCCAAAAGCTCCGACTCTAGCTCTCTATGCTTTCTCCAAATGATCTCAAGCCAAGAATCAATCCAACAGCATAACAATACCTTCAATGTTCTGCCCTCAACCATGGCTATGAGCTCATATTCATAGGGCTTTAATGGATAGAGATGGTTGTGAAATTAGTGGGTGAGGTGGCCTCTAAGATCCTAGGATGAGGGATCTCGAGCTCAACCAACCCAAAACAGTAGGGATAAGGCAGTACACGAGGCTTATCATCTAGAAGCCTCAAGAAACTTTTATTTTTCCCTTTTTACCCAAGGTACCATGCTTCTCCTTCTATGATAGAGCAGTTCTAGTAATAACCGCCTATGGATCAAGGGTGACAGGCAGTGGCACCACTTGTGGACAACCGATGAAAAGCGGTGCGAGCAGGGGTACCGCTCCTGGACAAAGGGGCATGTACGGTGTTGGGAATTTGTATGACATATTGATAAAAAACCATTTAGTCTTCACTCCATAAGCTGGGATTCAAGGAAAGTAGGTATGTCAAAGATCTTATCACATGATGGTGACAAGATTTTGGTATAACAGGATGCCCCCCCAAAGCATGAGTCTTAGAGTGATATGATAAACGAGAGCTTTGAGACCAAGTCATTGCCAGGAGATGAAAATGATGGATCGATCAGAGTATGCAGTCAAGTAGGCATCTATAGTACATCAGTATGTTGACTCATAGACACAAGTAACCAAACTCATAGCTGTAGACCAATACAAGGTAGATCCATGAGTGGAATAAACAAGCATGGCTACTAGAATACATCATAGATCCATGTGATAGAGGACTCAAACTTGGACATAGATAACAGACATAAAACATAGATCTATGTCATACAGATGCAAATGTGAGCATAGCCATGACCATACAAATGTGGATCCATGCTAGATATACAAAACTCCATTGCAACCTGGGGAAAAATCAATGAGCGCTTTTAAACAAATGCCTAGGGTATTCGTCTCGTCTTCGACAAAGTATGATTCTATACATGTGATTACAATGATTTGAAGTTGAACATGGTAGAAACCACTTGATTACTGGCCAATGATGTTGATCGTTAATAAGTGCGAGGGAGATCACCATTAATTTCAATGATTCCCAAGGTACCCTAGTACAATCTACTGAGTGCGAATAGATGTCCTGATGTTGAACACCTAGCCGATTCTATCGATCAAAGGTCAATGATGTGAACCTATGTTGAGAGAAAGAGAATCTATCATTAAGGCATACAGATCTGAAGGTACTAAATATTGTTTCTAAGACTATTTCCCAGATGATGAACTGATGTCGACGGAACAGTCTCATCAAAGGAGGGCCATGATGAGTCCCACATCGACGACACAAAACTCGGAACATAGTTCTGGAATGATGTGAATGTAGTAACCATATGAATGACTCAAAGATACTGACACAAATACTGTGTAGACTGCAGAGGGAAAACCTCTTCAGATCTCCTTTGAACATCGGGTGGCACGAAAAAATGACTTGGAAGCATGACTAGACAAGATAGATACACAATGCGACAGTGGAAAATGCATTCTTTTGAAAGAATCAAAGGATTGGCATGACTCATGAAAGTGGATCATCAGAGAGATCAGCTGAATACCCAATTGACTAACATGATTATGTAGACAAGTGCCATGTTCAAAGGTAATGAAAAACAACTGTGATTATTTGCAAAATGATTCCCTTTCCCATTTCCCCCATCATGATTGATGAGTTCCTCTTTTTGGTTTTATGAGTTCAAAGAGGGTAACAAACACTCAATATATCTTTTCAGGAGACAAGTCTAGTCTCATATATTTTATGAACCTGAGAGAGGATGGGTTCGTTCCCAAAACGGGTCTCTCAATGTTTAATTTAACGAGTCCATTGAAAGAAAACTCGGTATTGTTCATGTTTAGAGAGTCTGAATGAATACAGAAGAAGACTCCATGGGGGTCCTTTTTCGTATGATTTAGTCTCTAAGGCCCGAAAAAGTATAAAATCATACCTTAGAGAACTCTTCCAGTCATGATTGGCTGAAGTTTTCCTTTCTCGTAAATAGTCCTATCCGAACCGAGAAAGAGATAACCTACCGTCAGATGGATGACTCTTCAAATACTTTAATGAACGTGAAGAAGACAAGATCACTCGACAATATTTTCGTACTTAGGGAGTCTGAAAATGGTTTAGAGAGAACTCCATGAGGTTTCTTTACACAATGTCACTTTTTACAAGCTTGGAAAGATTCAGAAATGGACTCGACTATCTTTTCATGTTTAAGGACTCTGAAAAAGATGTAAAAAGAAGACTCCATGACGTTTATTTACACAATGTTATATTTTACGAGCCCGAAAAGAAACTTGAACTGGACTTGGAACTTTGATACTAGATTTTGACGAGAGTGACAAAGTGTCCTAATAAATGCTCAATGACCTTTTCAATTTTGTGAAAGTACGAAAAAGCCATAAACAAACTTTCCAAATATTTTGCTAAAGTCAACCTATAGATGACTCATAAACAAGTGTTAAATGCATTCAAAATCAACATTAAGGGATTGTGACAAATAGATTTTGACTAGAACATGATGTAATATCAAAACTATACTAATTCAGGCCCAAAAAATGCCTATATAAAGCAAGTAAATACTAAAAAATCAAACATTTCACTATTTACCTCTAGCAGAGAGCACTTGGAGCATTTTTTATCTAGATCTTCCACAGCTGATACTGGGAGTTTCCACCATCCATTTTCAGTCTTGTTAGTTGTAGGTAATAGCTAAGACCCTTATCTTTCATTTCATATCTTTTATTTTGGGATTTGGTGGGGTTTTAACCCTATTTAGAAATCCCTAAAAGCCAATTTGCGGGCACTGTGGCTACCCCTTGCGGGATAGGCGGTACCACCCGAGAACCACACCAAGAATATGGTGGATAGGTGGTGCCACTACCTATCTCCAATGGGGCACAGGCGGTGCCGAACATGGAGAAGTTAAACCAATGATATAGGCAAAATTTACTCATTCTTTCAATTTGCAATGACTCAAGGATGATATTAATACATACCATTGTTGTTTTTAGCAGGTCTAGGCTTCCAAAATATGGTGATATGGAAGGAAATAATAGATGATGATGAGGATGCTGCTGCTGAAAGGAATCCAGTTTGTATTGCCGCACTCCAAAACTGTGGGATTTTAAAGTTCTTCCAGACACCAAGCATGGTGTCCCACGAGAGACTACTGGAACACATACTGAGAATGTGGAATCTAAAACAACAGTATTTAGAGGTGGGGGCACACATACTTATAGTGGAGGTAGAGGATATCTACTTCTTGACTGGCCTATTGAGACAGGGTGCCCACATCTTACTGACAAGTTCCCATGGTGGGGACATTACCACCAGAGAGCTCATAGATCGACACTGCATACCAGGTATAGGCACATTGGGGAAGAAAATACCTATCAAGGCAATGACAGACGAGGCTATATAGATTGTTTTGTTCACCATGCAGAGGGTGGTAGGGAGCCAGGGCATACATCAAGCTTTCAGGGCACATATGTTATATGCCCTAGAGGCTATGGCACCTACGATGTTCAACTGGGTGGAAGCATTGCTTCCAATATTCAAGGATCAGCTGACCAAATGTCGGCAGGGAGAGCTGAAGCGGTTCGGCTTTGGTTCCATCTTATCTTGCTTCTTCTTTGAGCAGGTCCCACATATGAGACCCCAGGTGACGTTTCAGAGTCTGAGAGCATGAGACCCCCGCATGCTGAGGTGGGGCAAGGTCATGGCTCGCACAGGAGCGGGTAGGGGCAGAGTGAAGTTCGGTGATGCATTCTTTGGATGGCTGCAGGATCAGATGCTCATGGTCGAGGACTATGCCTATGCAGGCACAAATTTTACAAGTGATCCTGACCTACCACTCCCACCTGGAGGGCAGTGGGGTGACATTGGTAAGAAACAAGTAACCCTAAATATGGAAAACGTTTTTATGTTTTATATTTTTTATGATAAGTGACGAGACATGTTTGTCTTCATGTAGACATTGGAGCAGCGAGGCCTGGAGGAGCATCTCCATTAGACAGATGAGCCGGAGCTTGCTTCATGCCACAGGGTGATGATATCACCGGGGAGCTGGAGGAGAACCTAGAGAGGTTGACTCTGGAAATCCAATATGCTGACATATATGACCTCCTGACTAGATATCAGAGATCTACGGTGGGAGTACCAGGTTGATTCAGCAGGCTACTACATAGGGTGGCTCAAGCAGTGATGTGCTATCACGAGCACCACTAGTGGATGAGACATGTATACTGAAAGCTGATAGCTTCAAGATTTTTGTATGATGATTTTTCCTGAAATCCTATGTGCTTCAGATGAGGTCTCAGGACCTATTTTGTAAAAAAATTTCGTATATTTATATACAGACTTTTACCCGGTGTTTATACGTTTCAAATGGATAAATGCATTTTCTATGAGTTTTATGTGTCTTTAAATTTTTATTTACAATGTATTTGATTTAACTTCATGAATGGGCAATATGTCAATCTAGGATGTAATTAGCCAATGAATCAGCAACTACATTATGCTCCCTAGGGATATGCCTATATGTAATGGTTCCAAATGATCTTTCTAACAAACGTACCCTCTAGAAGAGACAGAGGAGCACCGGGTTCCCAATGGTGTAGACATGGTTTAAATGACAAACCACGAGCTGAGAGTCCATCAAAACTACTAGATCACAGAAATCCTGGGAGGCAGCTTTAATCAGAAGACCGATGACTGCTTCATACTCGGAAATGTTATTAGTAGCGGGACCTAATCAAACCACTCTTGAACTGACCAAATATTTAGCTGGGGAATAGAGGACCAAATCATCCAAGGCTAGATTCAAGGTGTGGCAGAAAGCACCATCAGCGAAGCCGTAGAAAGCCATCTGCATGACCAAAACATGGTATAAACAGATGCGGGCACAAAAACTCAATACCATCTTGAAAATACTGAAAGCACATTGAAAGTCAATCAATATAGATATATACAAGATACCATCCAAGAAAACCTAGGCATAGTACCTATTCAGGTACAACCCATTGCAAGGTTTCCCCAAAGGGATTCCATCATAATCAACTAACTCATAGGCTCCTTTCTCTAGCACCTTGGAAATAACGAAAGGTCCATACCACATGGACTCGAACTTACCCTTTCCTATCTTATCATATCTCTGGTCATAAGTCAAAACTAGGTCACCCTCATTGAAAACACAAGGCTGGATGGATTTATCATACTACACCTTGACGTGTTTCTTATGTGCCTCATTAGCCAAGGCAGCATCTCTACGAGTCTCATCAAGGTTATTTAAGTACAAAAATATCGCTTCCTCTGCAGAAGTGTCTGGGATAAGTTCGATGGCAAGTTGTAAAGATGGAATTTGACATTGGATTGGCAAGACAACTTCAAGTCCATAGACAAGATGGAATGGTGTGAAACTAGTAGCTATTTTCATGGAAGTCTGATAAGCCCAAAGAGAGGAAAAAAGAATGAGATTCCAATTGGATTTCTGATCTCCAACCATCCGATGAAGCATAGTTTTCAAAACCTTGTTAATGGCCTCTACCTGACCATTAGCTTGTGGATAATATGGCATAGAGTTTTCATGGTGAAAACCTAGCTTGGCACTCAATTCCTCCATCATTTGATTACGAAAATGAGATCTGTGATCAGTGTCGATGGACTACGGAACTCCAAATCTAGCTATGATATGATTGAACAAGAAGAGAGCGGCAGTCTTAACCATCTTCTACATTGTAAACCTACCTCAGCCGGGGGGCATGGTTACATCATCGTAATCGTGGATTATTTCACAAAATGGGCTGAGGCCATGCCTACATATGTAGAATATGGTAAGATTGCTGCTCTCTTCTTGTTCAATCATATCATAGCTAGATTTGGAGTTCCACATTCCATCGTCATTTATCATGAATCTCATTTCCATAATCAAATGATGGAGGAATTGAGTGCCAAGCAAGGTTTTCACCATGAAAACTCTACGTCATATTATCCACAAGCTAATGGTCAGGTAGAGGCCATTAATAAGGTTTTGAAAACTATGCTTCGTCGGATGGTTGGAGATCATAAATCCAATTGGCATATCATTATTTTTTCCACTCTTTGGGCTTATCATACTTCTGTGAAAACAACTATTGGTTTCACGCCATTCCAGCTTGTCTATGGACTTGAAGCTGTCTTTCCAATCCAATGTTAGATTCCATCTTTACAACTTGCCATCGAAATTCTCCCAGAGATTTCTGCAGAGGAAGCAATAATTTTGTACTTAAATAGCGTTGATGAGACTCGTAGAGATGCTGCCTTGGCTAATGATGCACATAAGAAACGCGTCAAGGCGTAGTACGATAAATCCATCTAGCCTCATGTTTTCAATGAGGGTGACCTAGTTTTGACTTATGACCAGAGATATGACAAGCTAGGAAAGAGTAATTTTGAGTCCATGTCGTATGGACCTTTTTTTATTTCCAAGGTGTTAGAGAAAGGAGCCTATGAGTTAGTTGTTAGTTTTTCAACATTAAGCTAGCATTATTAGGATATTTAAATGAGAGAATAAAAAGTACAACAATCAAACACAATAGACAATAAACACAATGTTTTTCCTTAGGGAAACCATAAAGGAGAAAACCCTGCAACTTCCTCAGAGATAGAATTAGCACCAAAACATTAAAACCCCCAAAACAATAAGTGATCTCCTAATAGCAGTAATCTTCTTCTTGACTAGCCCTAGTGTCTTCTCCTTCCTCAACTATATGCTACACTTGAGTGTGTATGAGTTGTGTGCTAAATAGAGACTCCAGTTCTCTATTTATACTAATCCCAGCATTACTAAAACCCTACTAGGGCCGACCTCTACTAGGAGAGTCTAATAACCCTAGTGCTTCGAAACTACGAGGACTTTAACACTTAGACAATTGGAGGGTTACCCACTATGACTTGACATGACTTGTTTACATTATTGATCCTCTCGATCGAAACATCGAGGCATGACAACATGACTCTAATACATAATAGATACATCCTAGAATAAACATCGGGTTACAATACATAAGATACATAGAAGAATACATTCTGAAGTTACAAATTCATCAACACTCCCTCTTAACTAGGAAGTTATTCTTTCAACACAATTTTCAGCACTGGTCTTCTTCTCTGTATCAACTAGATCATCTCATCATCTGCATCCCAAGTCTTATGAGTCTTCAAGTCACTTTCATCTTCAAGTGATCTTCATTCTTTGAATTTGGATCATATCTCGATCTGGATCGTCATGGGATATCATCACTGGATCTGGATCATCACTCGATCATCATCACTGGATCTCGATCATCACTGGATCTTGATCATCACTCGATTTGGATCATCAATTGCTATCATCACTAGATCTGTATCATCACTGGATTTGGATCATCACTGTTGGATCATCATCAATGGATCTCTATCATCACTCGATCTGGATCATTACTGGCTATCATCATCACTCGATCTGGATCATCTCGGGTGCTATCTCATGATTCTTCTCATCATAGGAAGTTCTACAGAGCTATCCCTTTTTCATGTTGGTTGTAGGCCTAGCCTCCATGTACTTCTTCTTCAACATATTTGACTTGCTTGTCAGAAGGGTCTGTCCAGCACTTACATTTGACCTACTCGTTAGAAAGGCACGTCCAGCACTCACATCTGATCATGTAGGAACCAATCCTATAATCATATCAGAAAGGCCCAACACTTATATCCACCCAGTGAGGGAACACATCCCATTACTGATGGAAGGGCTCTGCACTTACATCTGATCATGAGGGAACACATCCCAACAATTGTATCAGAATGGCCCCCAGTCATCGACTAAGCTACCTGGTAACTGACCAGGTGCCTCCATTCTCCTAGAGAATGGGAGTTGCCCTTACATCCGACCTACTCATCAGAATGGCCAACACTCACATTTGACATGGGAGAAACTTAATCCTTTAGGAATGACAGAATGGTCTAGACCTTACATCTAATCTAGTGGGAACACATCCCTCTGTCACATCAGAATGGCTTCTCAGTCCTAGACTGAGTTTTCCTGGTAACTGAACGGGTGCCTCCATTCCCAGAATGGAAGTTTCCCTTACATCTGTCCTACTCGACAGAATGGCCAGTACTCATATCTGACATGGAAGGAGCCAATCCTCTCACCATGACAGAATGGCTTAGCCCTTATATCTGACCATGGAAGGAACCAATCCTCTCGCCATGTTAGAATGGATATGGGTCTCATCACTTTCTCTTGGAGGAAACCTCGATCTGGAGAACACCAAGCTTCTCCCTAAAGTACTCGAACTTCATCCTAGCCAATGGCTTTGTCAATACATCAGCTATTTTTTTCTCTGTCACAACATACTGGAGCTTCACTGCTCCCCTCTGTACCATATCTCTGATAAAGTGATACTTGATATCGATGTGCTTCGACTTGTCATGGAACACTAGATTCTCTGACAACTTCACACAACTCTGGTTGTCATAATGTATACAAGTAGCATCCAACTAGAGATCAAATATATCAGATAGTAGCTTCTGCAGCCATACTACCTCACAACTAGCTGAGCAAGCTGTGACATACTCTGCTTCAGTTGTACTCAGTGCCACATAGGATTGCTTCCTGCTAAACCAAGAGATCACACCTAATCCCATACTAAAGCAACACCATGAAGTGCTCTTCCTATCAATGGCACTGCCTTCCCAATCTGGATCAACATAACCCTCCAGGTTAATCTTTTGATTCACATCATACTTGATCCCATAATCAATTGTACCCTTTAGGTACCTCAGAATATGATTTGCAGCAATCAAGTGAACATTTCTCGGATCTGTCAAGAATTGGCTCAAGGTGTTCACAGCAAAGCAAATGTCTGGTCTTGTGTTCATCAGATACATCAATGACCCAATCATATGATGATACATCATAGCATCAACTGATTCTAATGAAGCATCACTCAATAACTTCAAGTTTGATGCCATAGGTGTGGCCATAGCCTTGCAGTCCATCATCCCAAACCTCTTCAGGATCTCTACTGCATACTTCCCATATCCAAGGAAGATTCCATCTATACTATGCCACACCTCCATACCTAGAAAGTAATGCATCATCCCCAAGTCCTTCATTTCAAACTTAGCAGCAAGCTTTCTCTTTGTATCTACAATCAAGCCATCCATACTTGTCACAAATAGATCATCTACATATAGTAGAAGCATCACTGGGTTGCCATCCTCAACCTTATAGTAAAGGTTGGAATCTGCTTTACTCTTGGTAAAGCCCAAACTGGATAGAAAGTTGTCAATTCTACCATAATAGGTCCTGGGTGCCTATTTCAAACCATACAGGGCTTTCTTCAATCTGCATACATGAGACTCTTTGTCATGTGTCTCAAAACCGAGTGGCCGTTCTACATACACTTCCTCTTCCACTACACCATTCAAGGAATCAGTCTTGACATCCATCTGGTGTATCTTCCATTTCATCACTGCAACTAGAGCAAGTATTGATCTAATGGAAGTGTATCTAGCTACAAGTGAAAATGTTTCTTCATAGTCTATTCCTTCCTTCTGAGAGAAACCCCGAGCTACAAATATTGCTTTATACTTTTCAATGCTGCCGTCTGCAGCATGCTTGATCTTGTAGATCCATTTGGAAGTTACAACTGACTTCCCTTCTGGTCTTGGGACAACATCCCAAACATCATTCTTCATGATTGATTGATATTATTTGATCATAGCATCCTTCCATTCTTTTCGTTTTACCGCTTCTTCATAATTGGAAGGTTCTTTATCAATGAAATCACATAATAAAGCTACATACCCGGAGCAGGATCTAGTCCTCTTTCTTTCTCTGTAACTCTCATCTAGAGCCCCATATCTTTCTACACCTTGGATAAGTTCACGTACCCAGGCAGGTTTCCTCTTATGAGGATTCTTCTCCAAAGGTGGATCTACAGGTATTTGTGGTTCTTCGAAATATCGATCTTCTTCTTGAGCTTCTTCATTCATGGTTGTATCATGAATTATGGGTGCTTCTGCTTCTGCTTCTTCAGGTTCTTCAATGGGTATCTTTCTGAATTTGCTGTAAGCTATGTCTTCATCAAATGTCACATCCTTGCTGATGTCAATATTCTTGTATCCCAGGGAATATATTCTATAAGCCTTCGAGCTTTCAGAGTATCCCGCAAATATGCTCTTATTTCCTAAAGGATCTAATTTTGTTCTCTTCTCTTTTGGAATATGTATGTACATAGGACAGCCAAATATTTTGAGATGGTTGACTTCTAGTTTCTTTCCAGAGAAGACTTCTTTAGGATTCTTGTTCTCGAGTACTCTATATGGAGTACGGTTCTGTACATACACAGCTATTCCAACAGCTTCTACCCAAAGATGCATAGGAAGGTCTTGATCATGAAGCATTGCTTTTGCAGCTTCCATGATAGTTCTATTCTTCCATTCCACAATCCCATTCTATTGTGGAATATAAGGAGTGTACAACTCCCTCTTAATCCCTGATTCTTTGCATAGCTCTTTGAATTCATTCGAAGTGAATTCTCTACCATTATCTGATCAAAAAGTCTTGATCTTCTTTTCAGTGTGGTTCTCGATCAAGGATTTGAATTCCTTGAATTTGCTGAATTCTTTGTCTTTGTTCTTCATGAAGTAAACCCATGTCTTTCATATGTTTGGAAGCCCCACTATCTATAATCCAATCATCACTTCCATGAGTAATGTTACCTGTGAGAGTGGAGATCAGAACATATTCATCCTCACTTGAAGAATCTTCACTTTCATATCTGGTCCTTTTCTTGGATGGTTCATCATCCTCTGCAGCATGAGCATGATGTCTTCTTTTGTTCCCCTTCTTCTTATGAAAGTGAACCTTGTTCTTAGGATAGTATTTTTCAAAGTGTCCTCTTTCATCACATGTATAACATCTCATTTTAGATAGGTCTCTTTTAATGTTATCTTTATGATGAGGATCCTTACCTTTAGAGTAATGAGGTTTTCTTCTGCCTCTCTTGGAGTGAACTGTGAAAGCTTTATCTTCACTACCCATCTTCTCTTCTCGAGTTGCTATCTGAGCTTCTTCTTGAGAACATTCTTCCCATAGTCTGCTGAATTTGACTAACTTCTTTCTTGCACATATTCCTTGGATGAAAGAATCCCATGACTTAGGAAGGCCATTCAGTGTTGTCATCACAATATTTGCATTCTCCACTTCTTCATCTACATCTTCTAATTGTTCCTTGATTTGAGAAACCCTCGTGAAGTAAGACTGCATGGTCTCTGCATTATGAATCTTCACATTCTTCAATTGATTCGTCAAAGTCATCTTCCAATTTATGTTCTTCCCTTCAAACAACTTGGTTAGGGAATCAAACATAGCTTTGGGTGTATTTAGAGAGGACACCTGTGGGATAAGGTGATCCTTGATAGAATCAACAATGATCCTTTTAACCATAACCATCTTCTTCTTATGTAAGGCCTTTGCCTCATCTCCCTCTGGAACTAGAACCTCCTCATGAATGTAGGATTCTAATTCATTCTCTTCAAGGACCAGGGAGATCCTATACTTCCAGGTTTGAATGTTATCAGCTCCCTCAAGCTTTTCATCAAGCTTGGTATGATGAGACATCTTAAACTAAGAATATCAAATGGAAATACAAAATATCTTAGATCTTACCAGGTCAAGATGTTGGATCTGAAAGTTGAGCTGAAATCATGGAGGGCTGGTTTAGGAGCAAATTAGGGTTTTTCTTTTCCAGAGTTCTGTCCAACCAAATGTATTGAAATTTATCCCTAACTATGATTTTTAGGAGGAGATCAATCCAGGCCTCGGATCACTAAAAAATTCCTCTTCTGTGAAAAGCCCTAATTTTTGGCAGTAGTGTCGGGTCCAAAACTGAAAAACCTCATAATTGGATTCTGCATCGACAAAGAGATGCGCCCTAAGGAGGAGATTTATTCCACCTTACTTTTGCTGAAAATCTATGGAGGAATATCCACAAACTAGGAATTCCTAGTTCCTGTAGCTGCATAGTGCCTTCTTCTCAGGTTAGCTCTGTGTTACGGAGAGAACTTCCTATGGCTTGGGGTACCACAACAGACAGCTAGACTCCAGAAATCAATCTTTCCCAATATGCAATAGAAATAAACAATCTAACACTAAAGGATCGAACCTCGTACCTTATTCCAGACGGTTGAAGTAGATCCCCGTTGAGCTTTCCAATCTTCAGCTTGAATTGTTATATCACATCCTCAACAACAAGTAAACAATACAAGCATACTATATTTCATGGTGTTAGATCTATTCTAGCATATATAATCAATAATGTAAAAGCATTTGACATATTCCAATGGAAACAATATTCATTCAAATACACATTACTGGACGGGAAAAGATATTTCTATTGATAATAATCAGAGATTACAAGTGACAACCTCTGACGGCACGTCTGCGAATCGGAGAAACTGAATCCCCCACTTGGGCCTCCACCACCTCAATCCTCCATCACTTCGATAACAAGCTTACTAGTAGAAGGTAAGCTTGGGAAGAACACAACAGTGCTCCAAGGGACAAAGGGATGCAGACTCAAGCATAAATCCTGGCAACAATGGACTATAGTTTTGTTACTCTCAAAGCTCTCTTCTATTCCCCCCCTTCAATGTAACAAGGGGTTCCTTATATAGCTTCACAAGGGATAATGAAGGGTCGAATCTGAGCGATCTCAAGGAATATGGAAGGCTAGGAGTCATATGAGTCGGATCCATGTCAAGGAAAACTCCAAAAAGATTTGGACTATGCACACATCCCGACGTACGCGGTTATAGTGGTCAAACCCGCGTATGTACGTGGTTATCGGGGAAAAAGCTGCGTATATCATAGTTTATATAGTTTTGGGGATGATCAATGATACATCAAAGGATAAAAAATGGTCCATTGGGTCTAAAGAGTCTGCAGCGGGACAGGGAAAGGCCATACAATGTGTGATTCACCTAGTGGGGTGAAAATCTCTATAACAGATGCCCCCTAATGTATGAGATCAGAAGGGTTATACGATGGCTGAAATACATTATAAGTCCATCCCAGAAAGGAAGTGATGAAGGTACCCAAATGGAAGACCAGCCACCCCATCAGCATAATACCATAATACAAATCTGCATATAATCTGCAAGTACATAGAGCAGTCCTGAATACATAAGAGTACAATGGCCATGAATAGGCATGAAACATGATAGAACATATGTGGTCATCGCCACGTACAATATACATATATCAGAATCTCCATGATGAAGATGTACAACATAAAACAGACCATGATCTCCATAGGATGGAAATGTCTGACATACACTGGATCAAGTCACGAGAGCTGAAATCTCATGAACACTGGCACGATCAAGGAGGTAGCATATAGGTGATGCCACCAATCTAGAAAGTCTTCTACACAAACCACTACGAGTACATGTCCTACTATGCGAATAGAGGTGTCAAGGTCGAACATAGTAGTCCATCGTCTGATTACCGGTCATTGATGTATACCGTTAACAGACGCGAGATTACCCACCGATAATGAAAATGGGAATCAAGGTACTAGAGTGCAAACTAACAAGTGTGAATAAATGTGTTGAGGTCAAACACTTGAGAGATTCCATCGATCAGGGGAGATTGATGTATTCCCAAAACTGTTGATGGCGAGAGAACCTGCCACTGATGACTGCAAGTCTCAAGGCACTCAATATGACTCTAGACTCCAATCCCAGAATAAATGATCTGAAGTCGATGGGATGAAATCCGCTGGAAGGAGGGCATTAAGGCATCCCCCATCATCCAACATGAGGTACTCAGCAAAGCTGTATAATATGGAAGAACTCGATCATAAGGTGCACGAACCAGTAACTGTACCGGGAATGGCCGACATGCAAAGTCATGATAACTGAGGAATGGCCAACTCAGGTTTCAAATTCCTTCGAACAAGAGCATAACGGCATATGGTGACTGAATGGAGGTAGCATAGACTCGATATACAAACTGGGACATCTCTATGATGCAGGAGGCATCAATAGAGGCTCCATAAGGACTGGAAGCTTAACCAGTCGGTGGAGATAAACTCAGATAAACGAGTACAGCTCCTAAAGTCAAACTATAACCCAACCAACGGATGTGATATACAGTGCTATGTTCGAAGGCGACACGACTCGACAGCTGCCAAAGATAATATCTTTCCTTGTCCGGATTTTTGGTTTTTTGATTTTTTTTTTGGTATTTTTCAGTTATTTGAAAAGCTTGAAAAAAGAATAAACTAGCTTTATAGTTACAGACTAGGAGGAGACGAGTGTTATAAGGGCAAACAAACTAGTTCCATGCAGTGGAACATACCTATGCTCAATGCAAGGATGCATGTGTAGGATATCGACACTCGGGGGAAAATCCCCTCCCGATAAAAAAGGGAAATCAAGCTGCAAAGGATATATAAAATGGCTCTGCATGGCTATACATGAGACAAGCTCGGGCTATATGGCTGAAACACAAAGTCAGGGGAGCCGGCATAAAGCTCAATAAGACAGGAAAAGCTCATGATAATGCATTCACAACTTGTCATAAGGGGAATCTGGAGGGAAACAGGCCAGCATAATATCAAGAGGAGTATGAGGCTCTTGCTAAATGTCATGGCGGTACTATACAATGGACTCCCACACCCTAAAAAGGAGAAACATCGGCATGGGCACCAAATGAAAATAAGGCGCTAACTAGGGTACCCATGTAAGGTAAGTCTCTACCACTCACATCATGCCACTTCTATAGCAGCAAGAAGGTTCCGTGACATAATAGAGTGGGTTCGTACCTAAGGATATAGTGACGTGGTCATAAGGTCATGCAAAATGCAAATGGTGGTGAACCTAACCTATATGCCAGTATAGACGTAATACCTGAGATCAGTACAAATGGTTTCTGGTCACAAAAGAGACATCCAACAGACAACTTCAGACCCAAGGAAGACCCAACCACACTCACAACCCACCCAACAACTTCCCACAACATCAGACTCACCAAAAGGGAGGATGTACACGACTGTATAAAGAACAGCTGCGTATGTACGCGACTTATGGCCACAAATCCGCGTATGTACGCGACTGTAGTCCACAAACCCGCGTATACAGAGAAGGCAGTGGTAAAAAGCAGGACAAGGGTAAACCACTAAAGGGGAGTGTCAATGGAAAAATAGGCTACAACATGCGACACAGAAACAGATAGAAATAGAGAGCAAATCAATAATATCAAGCCCATTGTGCCCCCAACCCCAAACAAAAACAAGGAACATCCCCAGCGGAGTCGCCAATTCTGTTACGGAGAGAAATTCCTATGGCTTGGGGTACCACAACAGACAGCTAGACTCCAGAAATCAATCTTTCCCAATATGCAATAGAAATAAACAATCTAACACTAAAGGATCGAACCTCATACCTTATTCCGGACGGTTGAAATAGATCCCCGTTGAGCTTTCCAATCTTCAGCTTGAATTGTTATATCACGTCCTCAACAACAAGTAAACAATACAAGCATACTATATTTCATGGTGTTAGATCTATTCTAGCATATATAATCAATAATGTAAAAGCATTTGACATGTTCTAATGGAAACAATATTCATTCAAATACACAAAACTGGACAGGAAAAGATATTTCTATTGATAATAATCAGAGATTACAAGTGACAACCTCTGACGGCACGTCTGCGAATCGGAGAAACTGAATCCCCCACTTGGGCCTCTACCACCTCAATCCTCCATCACTTCGATAGCAAGCTTACTAGTAGAAGGCAAGCTTGGGAAGAACACAACAGTGCTCCAAGGGACAAAGGGATGCAGACTCAAGCATAAATCCTGGAAACAATGGACTATAGTTTTGTTACTCTCAAAGCTCTCTTCTATTCCCCCCCTTCAATGTACCAAGGGGTTCCTTATATAGCTTCACAAGGGATAATGAAGGGTCGAATCCGAGTGATCTCAAGGCATATGGAAGGCCAGGAGTCATATGAGTCGGATCCATGTCAAGGAAAACTCCAAAAATATTTGGACTATGCACACATCCCGATGTATGCGGTTATAGGGGTCAAACCCGCGTATGTACGCGGTTATCGGGGAAAAAGCCGCGTATATCATAGTTTATATAGTTTTGGGGATGATCAATGATACATCAAAGGATAAAAAATGGTCCATTGGGTCTAAAGAGTCTGCAGCAGGACAGGGAAAGGCCATACAATGTGTGATTCACCTAGTGGGGTGAAAATCTCTATAACACTTTGATACCATGTTAGTTTTTCACCATTAAGCTAGCATTATTAGGATCTTTAACTGAAAGAATGACATGTACAACAATCAAACACAATAGACAATGAACACAATGTTTTTCCTCGGGGAAACCATAAAGGAGAAAAACCCACAACTTCCTCAGAGATAGAATCAACACCAAAACAGTAAAAGCCCCAAAACAATAAGCGATGTCCCAACAACAGTAATCTTCTTCTTGACTAGCCCTAGTGTCTTCTCCTTCCTCAACTATGCGCTACACTTGAGTGTGTATGAGTTGTGTGCTAAATAGAGACTCCAGTTCTCTATTTATACTAATCTCAACATGACTAAAACCCTACTAGGGCCGACCTCTACTAGGAGAGTCTAATAACCCTAGTGCCTTGGAACTATGGGGACTTTAACACTTAGACAATCAGAGGGTTACCCACTATGAATTCACATGACTTCTTTACATTAATGATCCTACCGATCAGAACATCGGGGCATGAAAACATGACTCAAATACATAATAGATACATCCCGGAATAAACATTGGGTTACAATACATAAGATACATAGATGAATAAATTCTGAAGTTACAAATACATCAACATTAGTTGATTATGATGGAATCCGTTTGGGGAAACCTCGCAATGGGTTGTACCTGAAAAGGTACCATGCCTAGATTTTCTTGGATGGCATCTTGTATATATGTATATTGATTGACTTTCAGTATTTTCAAGATGGTTTTGGGTTTTTCTGTCTGCATCTATTTATACCATGTTTTGGTCATGCAGATGGATTTCTATGGCTTCACTGATGGTGATTTCCACCACACATTGAATCTATCCTCGAATGCTTGGGTTCTCTATTCCCCAGCTGAAGATTTGGTCAGTTCAGGAGCAGTTTGCTTAGGTCCCGCTACTAATAACATCGCCAAGTATGAAGTATTCATCGGTCTTCTGACTGAGGCTGCCTCCCAGGATGTATGTGATCTAGTAGTTTTGATGGACTCTCAGCTCGTGGTTTGTCATTTAAACCATGTCTACACCATTAGGAAGCCGGTGCTCCTCCGTCTCTTCCAGAGGGTACGTTTGTTAGAAAGATCATTTGGAACCATTACATATAGGCATATCCCTAGGGAGCATAATGTAGTTGCTAATTCATTGGATAATTACATCCTAGATTGGCATATTGCCCATTCACAACGTTAAATCAAACATGGTACATTGTAAATAAACATTTAAAGACACATAGAACTCATAGAAAATGCATTTATCCATTTGAAACATATAAACACCGTGTAAAAGTCTGTATATATATATATATATATGATTTTGTTTTACAAAATAGGTCCTGAGACCTCATTTAAACCACATAGGCTTTTAGGAAAAATCATCATACAAAACATGATGTAATATCAAAACTATACTAAGTCGGGCCCAAAAAATGTCTATATAAAGCAAGTAAATAGTAAAAAATCAAACATTTCACTATTTACCTCTAGCAGAGAGCACTTTGAGCATTTTTAAGCCATATCTTCCACAGCTGATACCAGGAGTTTCCATCGTCCAATTTTAGTCTCGTCAGTTGTAGGTAACAGCTAAGACCCTTATCTTTCATTTCATAGCTTTTATTTTGGGATTTGGTGGGGTTTTAGGCCTATTTGGGAAGCGCTGAAAGCCAATTTGCGGGCACCACGGCTAGCCCTTATGGGATAGGCGGTACCACCCAAGAACCATGCCAAGAATATGGTGGACAGGTGGTGCCACCGCCTGTCTCCAATGGGGCACAGGAGGTGCCAGCCGTGGAGAAGTTAAACCAATGATATAGGCAAAATTTACTCATTCTTTTGATTTGCAATGACTCAAGGATGATATTAATACATACCATTGTTGTTTTTGGCAGGTCTAGGATTCCAAAATATGGTGATATGGAAGGAAAGAAAACATGATGACGAGGATGTTGTTGCTGAGAGGAATCCAATTTGTATTGCCGCACTCTGGAACTGTGGGCTTTTAAAGTTCTTCCAGACACCAAGTATGGTGTCCCACGAGAGACTACTGGAACACATACTGAGAATGTGGAATCCAAAACAGCAGTATTTCAAGGTGGGGGCACACATACTTACAGTGGAGGTAGAGGATATCTACTTCTTGACTGGCCTATCGAGACAGGGTGCCCCAATTTCACTGACAGGTTTCCCTAGTGGGGACATTACCACCAAAGATCTCATAGATCGACACTACGTACCAGGTATAGGCACATTGAGGAAGAAAATCCCTATCAGGGCAGTGACAGAGAGGGCTCTATGGATTTTTTTGTTTACCATACAGAGGGTGGCAGGGAGCCAGGGCATACATTAGGCTTCCAGGGCACATATGTTGTATGCCCTAGAGGCTATGGCACCTACGGTGTTCAACTGGGCAGAAGCATTGCTTCCAATCTTTAAGGATCAGCTGACTAAATGTCAGTAGGGATAGCTGAAGTAGTTTGGATTTGGTTCCATCTTAGCTTGGTTCTTCTTTGAGCAGGTCCCATAGATGAGGCCCCAGGTGAATTTTCAGAGTCTGAGAGAACAGGACCCCTACATGCTGAGGTGGGTCCAGGTCATGGATGGCACAGGAGCGGGTAGGGGCAGAGTGAAGTTCGATGATGCATTCTTCAGATGGCTACGAGATCAGATGCTCATGGTCGAGGACTATGCCTATGCAGGTGTTACGGAGAGAAATTCCTCTGGATTGGGGTACCACAACAGATAGCTTGACTCTAGAAATAAATCCCTTCTAATATGCAATAGAAATTAAATATCTAACACTAAAGGATCAGACCTCGTACCTTATTCCAGACGGTTGAAGTAGATCCCCATTGAGCTTTCCAACTTCAGCTTGAATTGATAAATTACTTCCTCAACAACAAGTAAAAAAGACAAGCATACTATATATCTTGGTGTTAGATCTCTTCTAGCATATATAGTCAACAATGTACAAGCATTTGAAATCACCCATGGATGAAATATTCATTCAAACATACATTATTGGACAGGAAAAGATATTTCTATTAATATAGAATTAGAGATTACAATGGATACAACCTCTGTCAACATGTCTGCGAATCAGAGAAACTGACTCCCCCACTTGGGCCTCCACCACCTCAATCCTCCATCTCTCAATAGCAAGCTCACAAGCAAAAGGAAAGCTTGGGAAGAACACAAAAGTGCTCCAAGGGACAAAGGGATCCAGACTCAAGCATAAGTTCCGGCAACAATGGACTATAGTTTCTTTTCTCTCAATTCTCTTTTATGCCTTCAATGTACCAAAGAGTTCCTCACATATCTTTTCAAAGGGGTAATGAAAGGTCAAATCCGAGCGATCTCAAGGCATATGGAAGGCCAAGAGTCAAGTGAGTTGGATCGATGTCAAGGAAAACTCGAAACCCATGTATATACGCGTTTAGGGGTTTAAAAGTCACATATATGAATTTTCACATGTTTTTAGGGATGGTAAATGAAACATCAAAGGAAAAAAAATGGTCCAAGGGGTATAAGGATTCTGTAGAGGGATAGGGGAAGGCCATATAAGTGTGATTCACCTAAAGTGGCAAAATCAGCTATAACAGATGCCCCATAATGTGTGAGGTCAGAGGGTTCATACGATGGCTGAAATACATTATAAGTCCATTCCAGAAGTGGAGTGATGAAGGATCCCAAATGGAATACCAGCCACCCAATCAGCATAGTACAATGATACAACTCTGTACATACTACAAATACATATAGCAGTCTCGGATACATAAGAGTACAATGGCCATGAATAGGCATGATACAAGATATCACATAAGTGGTTATCACCACGTACAATATACATCAATCAGAATCTCCATGATGAATATATGCAAAGGATCATGATATCCATAATGGCTAAATATATACAATGGATCAAGATCTCCATAATAGCTAGAAATGTTTGACATATACTGGAATCAAGTCACGAGAGCTGAAATATCATGAACATTGGCATGATCAAGGAGGTAGCATATAAGAGATGCCACCAATCTGGAAGGTCTTCTACACAAACCGCTACGAGTACATGTCCTGCTATGTGAATAGAGGTGTCAAGGTCAAACATAGTAGTCCATCATCTAATTACCAGTCATTGATGTATACTGTTAACAGAAGCGAGATCACTCACCGATAATGAAAATGGGAATCAAGGTACTAGAGTGAAAACTAACAAGTGTGAATAGATGTGTTGAGGTCAAACACTTGATAGGATCCATCAATCAGGGGACATTGATGTATTCCCAAAGACCGTCGATGGCGAGAGAACCTACCATTGATGACTGCAAGTCTCAAGGCACTCAAAATGACTCTAGATTCCAATCCTAGAATAAATGATCTGAAGTCAATGGGATGAAATCCGCTGGAAGGAGGGCATTAAGGAATCCCCCCTCATCCAACACGAGGTACTCAGCAAAGCTGTATAATGTGGAAGGACTCAATCATAAGGTGCATGAACCAGTAACTGTACTGGAAATGGTTGACATGTAAAGTCAAGATAACTGAGGAATGGTCGAATTAGGTTACAACTTCCTTCAAACAAGAGCATAATGGTGTATGGTGACTTACATAAAGATAACATAGACTCGATATACAAAACCGGGACATCTCTGCGACGTAGGAGGCATCGACAGAGGCTCCATGGGGATTGGAAGCTTAACCAGTCGATGGAGATAAACTCAGATAAATGAGTACAGCTCCTAAATTCAAGCTATAAACCCAACCAATGGATGTGATATACAGTGCTCTGTTCGAAGGAGACACTACTCCACAGCTGACAAAGATAACATCTTTCCTTGTCCGACATTTTGGTTTTTTGATTTTTTTTTTTGGACTTTTTCAAATATTTAAAAAGCTTGAAAAAGAATAAAACTACTTTATAGTTACAGACTAGGAGGAGACGAGTGTCATAGGGGAAAACAAACTAGTTCCAAGTAGTGGAACATACCTATGCTCAATGCAAGGATACATGTGTAGGATAGTGACACTCGGGGGAAAATCCCCTCCTGGTAAAAAGGGAATCAAGCTGCAAAGGATAAATTAAATGGCTCTGCATGCCTAGACATGAGACAAGATCGGGATATATGGTTGAAACTCAATGTCAGGGGAGCTGGCATAAAGCTCAATAAAGCAGGAAAAGCTCATGATAATGCAATTACAACTTGATATAAGGGAGTACTGAGGGAAATAGGCCAGCAAAATATCAAGAGGAGTATGAGGCTCTTGCGAAATTTCATGGCAATACTATACAATGGACTCCCACACCCTAAGGGTCAAATTGTTAGCATGGGAACCAAATGAAAATAAGGCGCTAACTAGGGTACCCATGTAAGGTCAAGCTCTACCACTCATATCATGCCACTTCTAAAACAACAAGAAGGTTTTGTGACATAATAGAGTGGGTTCGTACCTAAGGCGATAATGAAATGGTCATAAGTTCATGAAAAATGAAAATGATGATGAAACCTAACATATATGCCAGTTTATACATGATACCTAAATTCGGCATGAACAGGTCAATCCAATGGCTGAAATGACACTGTTACAGAGAGAAATTCCTGTGGCTTGGGGTACCACAACAGACAGCTAGACTCCAGAAATCAATCTTTCCCAATATGCAATAGAAATAAAATGTCTAACACTAAAGGATCGAACCTCGTACCTTATTCCGGATGGTTGAAGTAGATCCCCGTTGAGCTTTCCAATCTTCAGCTTGAATTGATATAATACTTCCTCAACAACAAGTAAACAATACAAGCATACTATATTTCATCGTGTTAGATCTATTCTAGCATATATAATCAATAATGTAAAAGCATTTGACATATTCCAATGGATACAATATTCATTCAAATACACATTACTGGATAGGAAAAGATATTTCTATTAATATAAATCAGAGATTACAAGTGACAACCTCTGATGGCACGTCTGCGAACTAGAGAAACTGAATCCCCCACTTGGGCCTCCACCACCTCAATCCTCCATCACTCCGATAACAAGCTTACTAGCAAAAGGAAAGCTTGGGAAGAACACAACAGTGCTCCAAGGGACAAAGGGATGCAGACTCAAGCATAAGTTCTGGCAACAATGGACTATAGTTTCGTTATCCTCAATTCTCTCTTATGCTTTCAATGTCTCAAGGGGTTCCTTATATAGATTTTCAAAGGGATACTGAAAGGTCGAATCCGTGCAATCTCAAGGCATATGGAAGGCCAGGAGTCATATGAGTCAGATCCAAGTCAAGGAATACTCCAAAAGGATTTGGATTATTCATACATCCCAATGTACGCGACTATAGGGGGAATATCCACGTATGTACGCGGTTATCGGGGAAAAATCCGCGTATATCACTTTTCTTATGTTTTTAGGGATGATCAAGGACACATCAAAAGACAAAAAGTGGTCCATAGGGGCTAATGAGTCTGCAGCGGGATAGGGGAAGGCCATACAATGTGTGATTCACGTAATGTGGTGAAATCCACTATAAAAAATGCCCCCTAATGGCCAAAATACATTATAAGTCCATCCCAAAAGTGAAGTGATGAAGGTACCCAAATGGAAGACCAACCACCCAATCAGCATAATACTGTAATACAAATTTGCATATAACTGCAAATACATATAGCAGTCCCGGATACATAAGAGTACAATGGCCATGAATAGGCATGAAACATGATAACATAGATGTGGTCATCGCCACGTACAATATACATAGATCAGAATCTCCATGATGAATATATACAAAGGACCATGATCTCCACAAAGTCTGAAGATATACAACAGATCAAGATCTCCATAGTGGCTGGAAATGTCTGACATATACTGGAACAAGTCATGAGAGCTGAAATATCATGAACACTGGCACGATCAAGGAGGTAGCATATAATGGATGCCACCAATCTGGAAGGTCTTCTACACACACCGCTACGAGTACATGTCCTTCTATGCGAATAGAGGTGTCGAGGTCGAACATAGTAGTCCATCGTCTGATTACCGATCATTGATGTATACCGTTAACAAACGCGAGATCACCCACCGATAATGAAAATGGGAATCAAGGTACTAGAGTGCAAAATAACAAGTGTGAATAAATGAGTTGAGGTCGAACACTTGAGAGAATCCATCGATCAGGGGACATTGATGTATTCCCAAAACCGTTGATGGCGAGAGAACCTGCCACTGATTACTGCAAGTCTCAAGGAACTCAAAATGAATCTAGACTTCAATCCCAGAATAAATGATCTGAAGTCGATGGGATGAAATCCACTGGAAGGAGGGCATTAGGGCATCCCCCATCATCCAACAGGAGGTACTCAGCAAGGCTATATAATGTGGAAGGACTCGATCATAAGGTGCACGAACCAGTAACTGTACCAGGAATGGCCGACATGCAAAGTCAAGAAAACTGAGGAATGGCCGACTCAGGTTTCAACTTCCTTCGAATAAGAGCATGATGGTGTATGGTGACTGAATGAAGGTAGCATAGACTCGATATACAAAATGGGACATCTCTATGACACATGAGGCATCAATAGAGGCTCCATAGGGACTGGAAGCTTAACTAGTCGGTGGAGATAAACTCAGATAACGAGTACAGATCCTAAGTCAAACTATAACCCAACCAATGGATGTGATATATAGTGCTATGTTCGAAGGTGACACGACTCGACAGCTGCCAAAGATAATATCCTTTCTTGTCTGGATTTTTGGTTTTTTTATTTTTTTGGTCTTTTTCAGTTATTAGAAAATCTTGAAAAAAGAATAAACTAGCTTTATAGTTACAAACTAGGAGGAGACGAGTGTCATTTAGGGCAAACAAACTAGTTCCAAGCAGTGGAACATACCTATGCTCAATGCAAGGATACATGTGTAGGATATCGACACTCGAGGGAAAATCCCCTCCTGGTAAAAAGGGAATCAAGCTACGAAGGATATAAAGAAAGGCTCTGCATGGCTAGACATGTGACAAGCTCGGGCTATACGTCTGAAACGCAATGTCAGGGGAGCCGGCATAAATCTCAATAATACAGGCAAAGCTCATGATAATGCATCCACAACTTGATACAAGGGAGTATGGGGGATCATGGCTAGCATAAGATCAAGAGGAGTATGAGGCTCTTGCGAAATGTCATGGAAATACTATACAATGGACTCCCATACCCTAAAGGGAGAAACATCGGCATGGGCACCAACTGCAAATAAGGCGCTAACTAGGGTGCCCATGTAAGGTGAGGCTCTACCACTCATATCATGCCACTTCTATAGCAGCAAGAAGGTTCCATGACATAATAGAGTGGGTTCGTACCTAAGGATATAGTGACATGGTCATAAGGTCATGCAAAATGAAAACGGTGTTGAACCTAACCTATATGCCAGTGTAGACGTTATACCTGAGATCAGTACGAACGGGTCAATCCAAAGGATGAAACGGCGCTGAAAATGGTCTTCTACATCACAGATTAGGTCAGAAATGGTCCAAAATGGTTAGAAACGGTCAAAACTATAGGAAAGGGCGTAAAAATTTTCAAATATTTAAATAAATTTCTGTAAATAGTAAAAAATAGAAATCATTTGAAACTTTTACCCATTGGAGATCTGATTTTCAACTGCAAATTCCAGGAGATCCAGCCGGTGGAATTCACAACCGTTTCTTCCAGGTATTTACTCATGCTCTCAGCTTGCATTTCAATACAATTTTTACAAGTTTTCATGGTCAAATGAGGTTTTTAAGGCTAATTCTACATGAGCACTGTGGCCCACATGGGTATCGAGGCTTTTTCCATGTATAGGTCTGGCTATATGTGGAAAAGGGGTTGGAAACCTCGTACATATGGCTGTTTGCAAAACAGCCGCGTATGACGCCGCGCAATAGGATTTACAATAATCTAATGGAAATTTTGGTTAATTTCTCATGCAGGATGGTGCTAGAGTGGCAAGAACGCGAGCATGGTGAAGTAGAGGAAGTAGTAAGGCCCGACATAATGGATCAACAAGCTCTAAGAAGGTGTGGAATCTACAAGTTTTGGTGCCTAGGTGGCTTGAGGGCCAAACCAGGACTGCTATAGATGTTGGTAGACTATTGGGATCCAGACTTAGAGTCCTTCCGGATAGACGGTATGTCCTTCACCATTGAGGTGGAGGATATCTACTTTATCACAGGTCTATCTAGATGAGGGGAGGTGGTGAACCTTCGTTCTCAAGGTGGTGTAGGTCACGGGCTTACTATCGATGAGTACATAGCTGTGTACTACTACCCATATACTGAGAAGGTGGGGAGTCAAGTTCCCACCAATGTTATACAGGTGCTGGGCCTAAAGGCCATACTACTGACGCCGGGTAGGATAGCAGGCTTAGCATCAATCCATCAGGCCTCTCGGCCACTTATGTTCTATGCGTTGGAGTGTATGACACCGACCATCTATGACTGGAGCACTTCACTACTGAGCAACATGAAACACCATCTCAGTGAGTGTAAGGTAGGTAGGATACGGAACATCAGGTTCAGCATCATTTTGAGCACGTTTTTCTTCGAGCGTATTCCAGGATTGAGCCCTAGAATGGATGTTCCTCTCCACGGGGTTCGATGTTCCTCTACAAAGACTAGGGGGTGGTAGGGTGGCCAACCCCTATCCAGCTGACTTTTTTCCATGGTGGCGACAACAGATTGTTGCCATAGATGACTACCCTTATGCATGGATATATTTCTGGGGGGATCCGAACATGCCATTGCCACCAGGATCAGCATATGGAGACATAGGTAACGAATCTCGACCCTCACTCTTTTTTAAAAATTTGAAGTATTTAATTTTTTTGTGTTTTCTTGATTATATGGAATAAAAAAGACATGTTTTTGGGTGACAAGACATAATGACATCTACCATTCATGTGCAGATGTGGGACCATGGCGACCAGAGGGCTTCCCACGTCATAGATGGAGGGGAAGAGGAGATGATATCATCGGTGTGGATGCAGAGCGAACGCTCCAAAACATCCATACCAACTTCGTGCGACTGACTCATAGGGTTCCCATGGCGCAAGTCGAGGACTTGCCTGAGGCTATGCAGAGACAGGTGGTGGGTGTACCACACACATGGGTGCATTTATTCCGGCGGCTAGCTAGAGACGTGGTGACATATCATGATCACAACCCTCCTCCACCTCCACAGGACTAGACACCTGGGAGTGTATCTATTTTGTACTACCGTGTATATGATGGTGGCTTTCAAAGCCCCAATTTTGTATTATGACACTGTGTATTACCACATTTTTTATGTATATAAAAAGTTTTATGGTGATCGGTTTATTTATTTACATGTGTAAAAATTGTGTTTATGATTAATTTATAATGAATGAAACAAATGCCAATCTAACACGTAGTTAGCATATGAGTCAGCAACTTGATTATAATTTCTTGGAATGGGTATATATGTTATATTCTCAAATTGCCGTTCTAACAATCTCACATGTAAGAATCTCCTCAATAACGTCGGATCTCTAACATGGTACAAACCATTTAGCTGTGACACTACTAACTCTGAATCAAGACGTACCTCAAGAGAGAGAACACCATGCGAAATGGCATCCCGTAGAAGCTCAACAACGGTGCTATATTCAGCAACATTGTTGGAAGATGGCCATAGACACACACCTCCTGAAGACAGTACTTGACCCATAGGAGTATAAATCACCCAAGCAACTGAGGTTGAGTGCTGAGTGTGACGGCTTGCACCATTTGTGAATCCTATGTAGGTGGAAGATTCCATTGACATCTGCCACAAGAAACAGAAACTAATCACAAACCCGATCACGATAAACAAGACCTAACTATGCAAAAAAGATGTACAATAATATACAACAAGTAGCCTTGGCTAAAGATTATGCATAGTATTTTTTGAGATAGAGCCCATTTCTAGGCTCTGCCAAGGCCGTCCCTTCGTAATGCACTAACTCGTAGGAACCTTTCTCTAATACACGCTTGACCACGTAAGGACCACACCACATAGGATTGAACTTCCCTGCCCCCAAGGTTTCTTTCGATTGAACCCAAAAAAGGACCAAGTCTCCCTCACTAAACACTCTTGGACGGACAGACTTATCGTATTGGGCCTTTACGCAATGCTTATTAACCTCTAGAGTCACCAAGGCATCTCTACGCTGCTCATCGAGTTTCTCAAGGTGAACCAAATGCTCCTCCAAAGGAGAAGTGTCTGGTAAGAGTTCCATGGATAACTTCAATGAAGGAATCTCGCATACAACCGGCAATATCGACTCCACTCCATGTACAAGATGATATGGAGAAAAACCAGTGGCAGTCTTAATCGCGGTTCGATATGCCCACAAAGCAGGGTACAACATAATATGCCAATTCGTCTTGCTTTGCGTGATGGTTCGTTGGAGAATGGACTTAAGTGATTTATTCATTGCTTCAACCTGTCCATTCGCTTGAGGATAGTAAGAAGAGGAGTTCTCTTGCTTATACCCTAACTTGGATTCCAACTCTTCCATCATACAGTTCTGAAAGTGCGAGCCATGGTCAGTGACAATCTCTCTCAGAATCCCGAACCGAGTAATGATTTGGTTGAATACGAAGTGAGCAGCTGTCTCACCGTTGGATTTTACTGTAGGCATTGCCTTAGCCCATTTCATGAAGTAATCAACAGCCACTATTGCAATCCATAAAATCAAGCCCCCATTTGGTGAAGGGACCGGCGGTGATAATAGGGTGTAACGGGGCAGGCTTCGAGTGCATATTACATGAGAACACCTAGCAAGGTTGGCACCTCTTGACCACTTCAATACAATCCTTGAATATCAACGGCCAGAAATAACCCGCTCTCAAAATATTTTGAGCTGTAGAATGCCCAGATAAATGACCACCACATGCCCCTCAATGGCAATCATTAAGCACTACCTCAGCCTCATCATGAGTTAAACAATGTCGTAAAAGGGAATCTACTCCACGGCGGTACAAAGTATTGTCCACTATGAGGTAGTTCTTGGAAACGTGACGTAATCGTCATTGTTCATCTCACAAGAGGTGAGTAGGGGTCCTCTGTGTTTGCAGATATACTATGATATCCCCATACCATGGGTCAGCCATTGAGATCAAGAAAATGTGTTCATCAACGAACGTATCTTCACATACCAACTCCTTGGCCTCGCTCGAAAAATCCGATATGAGCTCTGCAAAGATTAAAGATTTCTTCGATTTTGCCAAAACAAATTCAAGATCAAACTCTTGCAGGATGACAATCCATTTATTATACTTTCCCCCAATCATCCTACGTGTGAGGACTAATTGAAACGGATTGACATGGGAAAAAACCAATGTCTGGCGAAGGAGAATATAATGTCTCAAATGCTGCACCGCATGTACGGTAGCCAAGGCAAGCTTCTCGACATGAGAATACCGAATCTCTGCGTCAATAAGGTTTCAGCTCAGATAATATATGACATGCTCTTGGAGCTCCTCATCCTCTTGAACCAAAACCATACCAATTGTCTCTAAAGACGCAGCCACATATAATAGGAAATCACGACTATAATCCGGAGGACTAATCACCGGGGCCGATGCTAGGGCTCGCTTAAGTGCATCGAAAGACTCCTGGGCTCGCTCATCCCATTCAAAGGGAGTATCCTTCTTCAGGAGATGCATGAAACCTCTAGTCAAATTGGCAAAGTTGACAACAAATATTCATAGGAAGTTTTCCATGCCTTGCAAACACTGAAGACGACGAATATTTCACAGGGGAAACAACTGAAGTATTGCCTCCACCTTCAAAGGGTCGACTCTTATACCCTCTTTTGAAATGATGAATCCTAACAAACGACCTGACTTCATGCAAAAGATGCACTTATGAGGGTTTAATCTAACAACATAGTGCCGGCACCTTTCGAACACCAATCTCAAGTGATAAGAATGACACATCCTCATGCGAGAATGAGCAGCGAGGTCATCCAAAAATACTTCAATGATAGACTTGAGATCGTGGAAGATCAACGTCATTGCCCGCTGAAACGTAGCTCCGGCGTTTTTAAGGCCGAAAGGCATTTTCCGATACGCAAATGTTCCCCAAGGAAAAATAAATGTGGTCTTGTGTTGGTCCTCAGGTTTAATTTGAATCTGATTATAATCGGAAAAGCCGTCCATAAAGGAGAACACCTCGCTACCCGCACACTCATCCAAAATCTGATCTATAAATGGTGTGGGGAAGTTATCCTTAGGACAGGCACGATTTAAATCATGGAAATCAGTGCATATATGGATCGCTCCCTACTTTTTATCCATCGGAATGGGGTTTGAAACCCACTCCATCAAGGGAACAGGATAGATGAAACCAACTTTCAATAGCTTCTCTATCTCTTCCTTTATGGTGGGTGCTTTCCTAGGATTCACCGCGTGTAAACACTGTCGAATAGGATTAGCGTTGGGGTAATTCTTAATCTCATGTTCGACAATCCAAGGGTCAATCCTTGGCATCTCATCATAAGACCAAGCAAAAATATCACGGAATTCCTTGAATATCTCGGTATACTCTCGAATCTCATCTTGGGAACAATCCGCCCCAATGTAGACATTCTCAATTGTACCAGGATTGCGAGAAATGTTGATAGGAATAGTTGACGATATGTTCGCCATGTTTCCATCAGTCATCTGACCAGGATAGCTTAATGGAACCATAGGTCTACCAACTTTCTGACTAAGAATCTCCCTATAATCCTCATGCTCCAAAAGGTCAAGCTCTGGAAGGAAGTACGATCTATGATGAAGTTCCTCCCATGGTGGCTAAACTCCTGACACAGCCTCGATAATCGCTTCATCTGAAGGGAAAACCATATCAAGGTAGTCATGGGCATGAGAAGACTGTACTGCCCATGCCAGCAGCACATAGGGGTCTTCCTCCTCCATCCGCGAAGAGGAAGAACAAGGCTCTGCAGCAGACTGAAGATTAGCTTGGTAAGCTATCATGACTGCAGGCAATGGCACGCTCATCTCAATGGGCTCACTCGAAGGACTCGGTGAAGGAAGAATCCAAGGATCTCCCATATGACTTGTGTGAAAAGGCACCGATCTCGTAGACGTCGAAGCACCATCGAAACTAGATCATATCATGAGGACAGGTGCAGGACAACTAAAGGTTCCCATGAGGGATGGATACATGCCTACACCCACACTCCCAGTTTCCGGTTGGGAATGTTCAAATTTCGGAACCAAAGCTTCCAAAGATGCAGTAATAGGCACGCAAAACACGGAAGACGCAACGACTTGCATACTATACATCCAGTTCCTTCTCAGTAAGAGATTGTAGTCGAGGGGTGCATCAACCACCTCAACCTCTATCGCAACGGTCTTCCCTCCCAAATGGACTTTAAGGGAAGGGAGGATACCATGCGGCCTAAACGATCTCCCATCAAAAGCAGTTAACATGGTCGTAGATTTTCACAACTCAAGAGAACCAAGACCCTTCCAACAAGACAAAGATATCACAGAAGCAGCAGCGCCCTCGTCAATCACAGTGCGCTTGACGATCATATTAAGACATTATACATGCACCAAAAGGGACACATAGTAGGGCAAGTGAGGCTGATGTCCTGCGGTTTCAAATTTGATCACTAAGGAAGAATCATCACCATTCACACCAAGAGCAAAAAGCAAAGCCTTCCTTTGCGACAGACAACTCTGAAGAACTTCCAATGCAAACATTGCACAAGGAGTATGGCCCAAGTCCTCGACAACTAAATAATTCTGGGTGGCTCGGGAATTTGGGTTATGCCTCAAATGCTTAAGTACCCCCTTAGGAATGCGAGGTACAGCCTCAGGTTTATCTACAGGTTTCTCATGCGCAAAGGGGTTCCTGGTGGATCAGGTTCTTTTCCTGGGTTGGGTTGTGACGAAGTATAATCTTTCACACGCGTCACAAATTTTGCGGCACGAAACATATTAATGCACCCACGACCACTAGTTTTAGCTAGATCTTCATCACTATATTGATCATGGGACTTCGAGTTCATATTCTGGTTATGCGGTAAAGGGTTCGTTAACATAGCTGGGACCTGTGCTATGAACTTCGAAGCTTCATCCATTATAGGGCACAAGTAAGTGAGGTGATCGTCCTTACATAGCTTGCAAGGAAACTTAACCTTACGTTTATTCTGATTGTCCCCCCGAACATTTTTACCGTTCTTGTCATTATTGTTGGCATTTTCGTTCTTATTCCCACCCTTTTTATTATTATTGTTTTTACCCTTTTTTCTATTCCGTCCAGGTTGCTGGTTACCCTTTTGGTCGGACGATTGCACAGCAAGTACATTCGCCATTTGGGTAGGCTGAGACAAATCCATAGCTTGTCTTAAGGCAGATTGGTTGATTGACAACTGAGCAACTTGTTTCACAACCGAACCTACAGGTTTCTTACTTGCACTACCCACAATGCCATCGGCATGTGGTTCAGGTTTGACCTTGGGATCGAAACTAGAACAAGGAGCGTTGGGTATAATCTCATATAACAAACTAGACTGAGCATAGATCAAGTCTAGTTCCTGCGCCCTAAATATTGCTTGTTCCTCATTCTGCACTCCGGACATGGAAACATCCTTCGCTATATATGGCAATAAAGATTTGAGGAACCACTCAAGGAGGAACTCCGGCGGTATAAAGGCTTTAATTAATCTCTTCCATCTACACCACTCCTGAATATGATCAGAAATATGGGTGGCTTTATCTTGCCAAAATGTCGACAAGAGTTCAGTACCAACATCATAGCGCACTGGTAGCTGAAAGTGATTAAGGAAATTCATCGCAAAGTCGTCGAACAAAGTAAAGGCACCCCTAGGTAACTCTATATACCATTTCTCCGTAGGCCCTGTGAGGGTGCGTTGAAATAGTCTCAAATGGACTGAGTCCTGATGCAATGAATTGGAAGAGCACCATAGGTGGAATGTCATAACATGTTCGCTTGGATCCTCTCCTGGTTTTCCTTCAAACTTAGGTATATCGAAGGAAGCTTGGTAGGGACAGTCGGCCAAGCCGGGTCATGAGCCACAGGATCGTTTGTAAGTCTCGATAAGTCAGGTAGATTGAGTGTCACAAGGAAAGGGAGCCTAGGATGATGAGGCCTATGGAACGCTCCCTGGTTCATATAGGATTGATTACCACCATGACCTTGGCCATAGTGACCTCCTCCTATATGAACCGTATAGGGTGGGGTGGAAGTACCATAATGAGGTGGACCTTGACTAGTAGGAGCTACAAAGCCATAATTAGGAGACTAAGCAGGTTGTGAATACCCGCCTCCATAAGGTGGAGAGACCTATCCATACTGCGTCCCATAATAGGGTCCATAGGTCATCGCTTGCGATGCCCCATGAGACACTCCATAGGTAGGGATATACATTCCGGAAGTAGGAATATACATACCGGAAGTAGGGATATATGTCGTGGAAGTAGCAATCTGACCTCTAGAAACATGAACATAACCTCCCAAAACCACAGGTGGTATGTAGGCTTGAGACACAATTGGTCTAGTAATCGCAGTACGGATCTGACTCATAGCTACGTGCCGACTCGAAGGACCACATGAGTAAGGTGGAGGGTTTACATTTGAAGAACTCAAAAGTGAGGACGAAGGAATCTCTGTAAGAATATATGTACTAGTGCCTATCATCACTTGTCTGGAACCTGGTATCCCTATCGGATCACTAACTCTAGACCTAGGAGGTATATAAGATGGAGCTTCCACCACTGGGATGGAAGGTGCAATGTGACTAGTACTCCCAAACCTCTCTGCAAGGTAAGGCATGGGATTTCCCCCAGGCATAGTGCTAGGCTCAAAGTCAGATTCAACATGAAATGTCAAATCGTGCATAGGAAAACCAGTCGTAACATAATTACCGTAGCTAGTGCTAGGAGGGTCAAAGTGAGTATCGGCATCATCTGGCATTCCATACCGGTAACGTGTCAATGGGGAATCAGCCCTAGGGTGAGTAGGTCTATCATGCAAATATCCTATCTAGGAAATCATGGGACCGAACTCAGCTAAGTCAGATGAAGGATCGTACGTAGGAGTAAGTTCCCCATCGTCAATACGAATGGGAGGAGGTGGCTCAGGAATAGTCTCTGAATGATCCTCCATGGTGTGTGAATTAGTGTGTGACATAGTTTGCCTGGATAGTCTAGGCCCCTCTCCCAAAGGAGGAGGAGAAGTGGAAGGCGGAATTCCTGCTAACCGACGAGAACGACGCGGAACCACACTCGAATCCACAATGACTCAACAAAAAAGCAAAGACTCTCTATTTACATAAACCCTAGGCCAACTAGCGTGCACAGAGCAATCACTAATAAAATCTAAAGCCAAATGCAAGCAAACAAGGGCTGGATAAGTAAGCTCCCGAATGTGGCCGGTATGTCTCACCTAGGAGAGGCTTGAGAGGCCCTTGTCACCACAAGCGGAGGTACGTAACCAATTATTGTGGCCCTCAACTTCAACGCGTAAAGCGACTGTACTGTCCGAACCCAACCTGGCCGGGACACATGCAGAATAACCTCTACAAGTACCCCCTTGATATCCTAGGTAAGGTCACTAAGGTCACCTCAATATAATCAAAGCTCAGGAAGACAGTCGCAGGCGGGATTGACTGTATGGGCAGGGTAGCAAAGTCCGAAACTCTCAAAAGAGCCCCCAGATATGAATACAATCCTGGCTATATCACCGGTGCTACACAATTACTGACCAGGGGTTATCCCAATCAACAACTGCTCACACTAACTCTTGCTTAACTCCCTTTTGAGAGGAGGATCCTGAGAACGCTAGTTATATCAAGGATTTCACACACTCCTTGGACAGACACCTAGTTGTTTTCATTTAGTGATCTTGGAGAATTAACTTTCAATGAACTATTCCAAGATCCTAAAACCTAAGCTTGTTGGTGCACCCTAGAAAAGAAAAGAGTGTAATTTATTTTAATTAGCGTTGATTTTAGTTGGATTTATTACTCAAAAATAGGATATGGTCATGCAACTAATGGTGTTATGACGTAACAAGAAGCAAAATGCACACCTAACAATCAATGCAAAAGCATTATGTCCATGAAAACAAGGTATGCGTACTACGTGTAATACACAATTTTTTCTTCAAATGCTGAATGCAAATTTCCCTATATGAAGTCCTAACTATTACTCCAAAGCAAATCTAGATCTAGTGCAAGTACAATGCAAAGTGAAAAATGCAATGCATGATGATAAGCAAATGTTTTTGGATTTTTTGAAAATAAAGAGATACAAAAAGCAAAAGAATGATTCTACCCACCCTAGACTCTGCAAGCACACATAAACAACATTCCAGCAAATCACTAAGGCAAAAGGACTCTAATGCACTAATATCAAACAAAAATTAAAGATTCCATGACAAGAACTTTCCTAAAAGAAAAAATTTAGGCTAAAAAAACGTTTCTGGTCAAACACAGAGGTATTAACAGACTCAGGCAGTGCCAAAGGAGACTCAGCAACTAACAGAATTCACCCAGAAATCCACTATCTTCCACAACAAGGTAAAAACTAGGGTATACACGACTGTGCGCAGTAAACCCGTGTGTATACGCAGAAATCCCAGGGGAAACCGTGCGTATACGCGACTGTAAGTGACAAACCCACGTATAGGAAGAAAAAGATGCACAAATTCAAGGTAAATAGTCAGGTTGAGACTAAATTCACACCAATCAGGCTCTACTAGGCATACATGCCCCCATACCCGACACAGAAACAAGAGAGAGAGAGCAATTCAAATACCTTGAATGCCAAGAAATCAACTCCCAAACAACAATTACTAGGAACTCCCCAGCAGAGTCGCCATTTCAGTGAGATAAATTCCTATGTATTGGGGTACCACAACAGACAGCTAGACTCCAGAAATCAATCTTTCCCAATATGCAATAGAAATAAAATGTCTAACACTAAAGGATCGAACCTCGTACCTTATTCTGGATGGTTGAAGTAGATCCCCGTTGAGCTTTCCAATATTCACCTTGAATTGATATAATACTTCCTCAACAACAAGTAAACAATACAAGCATACTATATTTCATGGTGTTAGATCTATTCTAGCATATATAATCAATAATGTAAAAGCATTTGACATATTCCAATGGATACAATATTCATTCAAATACACACTACTGGACAGGAAAAGATATTTCTATTAATATCAGTCAGATATTACAAGTGACAACCTCTGACGGCACGTTTGCGAACCGGAGAAACTGAATCCCACACTTGGGCCTCCACCACCTCAATCCTCCATCACTCCGATAGCAAGCTTACTAGCAAAAGGCAAGCTTGGGAAGAACACAACAGTGCTCCAAGGGACAAAGGGATGCAGACTCAAGCATAAGTTCTGGAAACAATGGACTATAGTTTTGTTACTCTCAATTCTCTCTTATGCTTTCAATGTCTCAAGGGGTTCCTTATATAGCTTTTCAAAGGGATACTGAAAGGTCGAATCCGTGCGATCTCAAGGCATATGGAAGGCTAGGAGTCATATGAGTCGGATCCAAGTCAAGGAATGCTCCAAAAGGATTTGGATTATTCATACATCTCTATGTACATGACTATAGGGGGAATATCCGCGTATGTACATGGTTATCGGGGAAAAATCCGCGTATATCACTTTTCTTATGTTTTTAGGGATGATCAAGGACACATCAAAAGACAAAAAGTGGTCCATAGGGGCTAATGAGTCTGCAGCGGGACATGGGAAGTCCATACAATGTGTGATTCACCTAATGTGGTGAAATATGCTATAACGGACACTCAAAAAGGTATCCTACATCATAAATTAGGTCAAAAATGGTCCAAAATGATTAGAAATGGTCCAAACTATAGGAAAGGGGGTAAAAATTTTCAAAATTTATATAAATAGTAAATATTTCAAAACATTATAAAACATTTGAAACTTTTACCCAATTGAGCTCAAATTTTCAACAACGAATTCCAGGAGATCCAGCTGGCGGAATCCACTACCGTTTCTTCCAGGTACTTACCCATGCTCTTCTCTTCCATTTTGATGCATTTTTTATCAAATTCCATGGTTATTTGGGATTTCTAGGCCAATCCAAAATAGGCGCTGTGGCCCACATGGAAATCAAGGGTTTTCTGCATATGGGATGGCTATACATATAAAATGCCCCCAAACCCATGTACGTATGCGGTTGTTTGGAAAACAGTCACGTATGCAGCCGTGCATGAGGTTTTTTAAGTATTATAATGTGTAAACTTGCAATTTTTTGTGCAGGATGGTCCTAGAATGGAGAGAATGTGAACATGGTGATGTAGAGGAGGTAGTAAGGGCTAATTTAATGGTTCAACAAGCACTATGTGCATGTGGGCTCTACAAATTTTGGTGTCTTGGTGGCTTAAGGGCCAAACCAGGACTATTGCAGATGCTGGTGGATTACTAGGATCTAGACTCAGAGTCATTCCAGATAGATGGGATGTCCCTTACCATAGAGGTAGAGGAGATATACTTTATTACTGGACTTTCTCGATGGGGGAAGTAGTGAACCTACAATCTCTTGGGCCCGGAGGTGGCTCGATTATAGATGAGTACATTGTGGTGTACTGATATCCAGACATAGAGAAGGTGGGGATTCAAATCCCAACCAACTCTATACAGGTGCTAGGCCTAAAGGCCATCCTACTGACACTGGCCAAGATAGCAAGCTTGGCTTCACTCCACCAGGCCTCGTGGCCTCTGATGTTCTATGTAGTGGAGTGCATGAGACCCACGGTATATGACTGGAGCACTACACTACTGAGCAACATGAAACATCAGCTCAGTGAGTGTAAGATGGGTAGAGTGCGAAACTTCAGTTTCAGTAGTATACTGAGCACGTTTTTCTTCGGGCATGTTCCAGGATTGAGCCCTAGAGTTGACGTTCTTCTACATGACGTTCGAGATACGGCCCAATGGAATTGGGTGGATGCGATGCGTAGACTAGGAGGAGGTAGGGTGTCCAACCCCTATCTAGCTGAGTTCTTTCTGTGGTGGTGACAATAGATAGTTTCCATCAATGAATACCCCTATGCGGGCATAGATTTTCTTGGGGACCCAGACATGCCGCTACCACCAAGATCGGCATACGGTGACATAGGTAACGAATCTTGACGCTCTCTTTAAATTTTTGAGTTATTTAATTTTTTGTGCTTTTTGATTATATGAAATCAAAAGACATGTTTTTGGGTGACAATACATAGTGACATCTACCATATGCATGCAGATGTGGGACCACGGTGGCTAGAAGGATTCCCTCGTCATTGATGGAGGGGAAGAGGAGATGATATCATGGGTGTGGATGCAGAGTAGATGCTCAAGAGAATTCATACCAAATTTGTGAGGCTGACACACAGAGTTCCCATGGTGCAAGTTGAGGACTTGCCTGAGGCTATGCAGTGCCAGGTGGTGGGTGTACCAAGAGCATGGGTGCAATTATTTTGACAGCTAGCTAGAGCCGTAGTGACATTCCACGATCACAACCCCTCTCCTCCTCTATAGGATTAGATACCTTGGAGTGATACATTTTGTATTACTGTGTATTATATTATGGTGGCTTGAGAGCCTGTAGAAGGAGCAAGTTGATAAGTCAACTTAAACAAGAGCCGACTTAATCGATCAGCCAACTAAGTCGATGGTCCAACTTAGTTGATCAGCTAACTAAGTTGGTCGGCCAACTAAACTAAGAGAATGGGTCAACCACCTAAGGTCGTGTCGGTTCACCGAACCGACAGGTAGTTATTTTGTAACTGTTCTGTAATCATATATATTAGGCTGTTGAGCCAGATGAGAACTTAGTTCAATTCTCTATGTTGTATGGACTCATTCATGTAATATAATCTGTTATTCACCTATTTGTTCTTATCTCTTGTCTCTGTTTATTTATATATGTTTTAGTGTGTATTATTGGTAACCTTATGTGATATGTGAGATTACAACATTGGTTCCATTGCTGGTAGTACACGACTGGAATGTATGCAAACATATGATACCAGAGCACGAGATTAAGTACTGGTGGGAACGTAAAATTGCATACTATTTGCAAAATTACATGCAAAGGAACAGATTAACAGTCACACAGGCAAAAGAAAGATTTTTCACAGAGACGCATGAAAATTTTGTTGAATCAGTGCCCCACCTTTCGAAGAAACTCCTGGATGAGAAATTCGGATGCAACTAAAAAACAACAGTTGCTGGAAAAACTTATTCGAGGAGGTAGAACAAATTTGTCGGAGTGGTTTGAGAAAATCACCGACGACTTCTATGAGGAGCAAGTAGTCGAAGACAGAACTTCGGTAGAAACAGTCAAGGAAAAATTTTACACAGATCTCACCGAACAATTTATGTGTTCCTTACCGACCTTGCTGTTCAAATTATTGATCGAGAAAGGAGAAGGACACATTGTTGAACCTCGTCCACCACTTCATGAACAATTATCAAACTCTAACTGGGTGGAGAAGTAGAGGAAGTGGGAAAAATTTATTGCAGAAAGGGAGTGGGAATACTTCCTCAGCAAATATATTGAACTATCTGGGCTTTCTAAAAAGAGTCGGGTAGGCTATGGGGGCGTAGCTGGTCATATGTCGAGATAGAGTATAGTGGATCCTAGTGGACTAGAAGTAGTTACCAGTCACCAGTAATGAGAAGTCAACTAAAAAGGAACTCAAGATAATAGTATCATACGAAGGTATGTCGGACATTCAGAAAATAGAAAGGGAAGAGAGACACTAGAGAAGGGAAGCAAGACAAGAAAGAGCCTTAGAGCTGCACAGAGGAAGGAACCCAAGGGAGAACGACTGAGAAGAGAGTCCACTAGAGTCAGGTCATGACCGACATGAAGAAGGCATGGAAGAAGAAGCATCCCCTAAGGAGGAAGAATTGTGGATAGAGCAGCTAGAAGCTCTCCAACTAAGAGCTCCCAATGAAGGAACAACCCTCTCTCCATTGAATCTATGTACTTGAATATATACTATTGTCAAAGAAGACCTCCGACTATGAGCTGGTGAATTTAGTATATGGAGTCGACTAGGCAATGATACATATACTGGATGACACCTTATTATACGTCGACCACAGGAAGGGAATTAGGTGACCTTTCAAGTGGTACCCTCCAATCGAAGTATCCACTTGCTCTTACCGACACATGAAGGAGCGCCCTCCCTGCCAAATACAACTTTAGAAGAAACAAAACATTCAGAACTGCAAGAAAATAGTTGCAGTGAACCATCGATCATAGAAGTCGACATCAAATGACTGCAAGTCGATGAAGAACTAACAATCTACAGGAATGGAAGTTCCGTCAACCAGAGTTTCATTGAAATGAACACACCAACAACCCCACCACCCTCATCACCATCCCCACCTCCACCGCTGCCACCTCCTGAGAGTAGTGACAGTGATTTAGACATGGGTCACGGATCAGCTCACATTCCTCTTTCTGAGGGAGATGAGGACCCCAGACATCATTGGTTCATCTGCAAGTCGACTTGGGAGGCCAACCAAATCACAGATGAGGATAGAAAAATGGCACAGTTTGTAGATGCCTTAAGGAAAAGGGCATTGACATGGTACATGACCTTTTTGGAAAGACAACCCAAAGCGACAAAAGATGAGATTAAGGCGCAATTTCTGTCATTTTTCAAAACCCCAGATGATAAGTGTTAAATAATGAACTTGTTTTCTTCAATTTTATATTTTGATTGTCATTTTTATTTCAAAGTTTGCTCATTTGCTTAAGTTTTCTCTTTTACCTATTTTAGAAAATTTTGGTTTTAAGTGAAGTTTTTGAGTTTTTCCTTTAGGTAATTATTATTTTTTGTTTCCTTAGGTTCTGAAGGGTTCTATAGGACTTATATTGATTAAGGATGTCACAAATATACTCTAAGAGCAAGGTTTATCATATAAACCTTATTTAAATTAGAATTAATGACTAAAACAGCGCCAAATTTGAATTTGAAATATTCTTGTAGCGCAACGACTGAAATTTTACATTGCGGTGCTACAAGAATATCACGGGCGTTAAAATCGTCGTTTTTTGTTGGGGCGCATACTCCATGTTGGGTAACTCCGTGGTTAATTAGAAAATTTGTAAGCGAAGCTATGGGCCAAAATAGTCTTAGGGGTGTCAGGGTAAGTCAAAACCCTCTGCTTTGTAATAAACCCGTGGTTTAAATCCAGGGTTTAGGGTTTTTGGGTGCCCATGGTTTAATA
>LPNX010229094.1:263312-339297 GCA_001517045.1 Pseudotsuga menziesii | reverse complement strand
GCGGTATGGACCGCGAAAAAAATTACAGATCCGGATGTGCGAGCTACGCAGCTCATTACATCTTTTCGGGACCAGGCTCTGACATGGTTCATGAAATTTTCTAGCACTCAGAGCCCTACTTTAGGCGAGATCAAGGCGGCCATAATCAAAGAATTTAAGAAGCCTAAATCGAAGTCGCAGAGCATCACTGAACTCAAGGAGATTCAACAGCGGCGCAGCGAATCAGTATGGGACTTTGATCAGAGATTCAAAGTTCTACTGGACCAAGTCAGATTTACCATTAGTCCTGCGTAGCACAAGGAATGGTTTATTGCAGCATTGTTACCACATATCCGAACTCCACTCATGCAACAGAAAGTTGCTGACCAGCAAGAGGCTCTGGGAATCGCAATGAAACTAGAGACTGCCCCTGTCGGAGATGACTCTTTGATTGCTCAAATCCAAGCGCAGCTAGCTGCGATGGCCCTGGAACTCCGCGAGATGAAAAAGGGAAAATCCGATCGCGAAGCGGTTTGGTGTATGCAATGTCGGACTGAAGGACATGACAAGGAACGGTGCCCTCTGATAGACAAGTACCTGTAGACCGGTGCGCCGAACCCCTTTCCACCACAGGTTCTCTATTGTGAGCTTTGCATAATGACAGGTCAACACCGACCTGAGAACTGTTATCTGCTGCAAAGGTATCGGCAGGGACCTAAGAACTCCTACTGTAAATTTTGCAAATCTGTAGGTCATAATGAAGAGGAGTGCCGCACCTATGATGCCTACCAGGTGCACACTGAAGGCTCACATAACGACAGTTATGGCTACCAGGGGGGTGAATCTGGACGAGGTACCTCTGGAGGCCGTGGAGGCATGGCCGGGCGAGGCCGAAACCAAATTGTGTGTTACAATTGTAACCAAGCTGGGCATTTGGCTCGTGACTGTCGGAACCCCAATACGACGTGTCGGTATTGCGGCGCCGTAGATCATGTGATTGAGCAGTGCCCCCAGTTGATCGCTAAGATTCAGGCACGACAGAATACCCCTACTCAGAGCCTCCAGATGATTTCTATGGAGCCCCGCCCTGTGGCAACCATTAATGTCGTTACAAGAAGTGGAATCACGACACATATCCAAGAAACGCCAAACCGACCTGTCGAAGCTCTAGTTCGTAAGGCTCCTGAAAAAACTCCTGCATTTGATATCCTCAGAGAGAAAGAGACATTCATGGTGGCCAAGAAAGATTTTTCTGGCCCTAGCCCACCCAGCGCGCCTGTGCAGCCTCAGTCGCCACCCTGCGATGCATCGATGGATAAAGTAAGTATACTATCTACCTTTTTGCACAGTTGCCTCAAACTTTTAAGAAATCAAGCTGCTCTGAATGAGCTGTAGAACGTCATCGCTTCCTGCGAGTCTTTGCAAAGTTGTGGTCAGGACAAAACTGTTCATCGAGTCAACAGGACCGGCAGGGAAATGCGATTGAATGCTCAGATCGGGGCATATGATATGACCGATGTTATTCTGGACTTGGGGTCCGATGTCAATGTTTTAACCAAACAAACCTGGGAACAAATGGGGAAACCTACCCTTGCCTGGTCTCCTATACAGTTGAGGCTCGCCAACCAGCAAAAGATTGTACCCTTAGGAAGATTCCTGGATCTCCAAATAGATATTGACGGAGTCAGTACCTTCGCGGACTTCGAAGTAATTGAGATCATTGATGACAGCAACACTTACCCGGCCCTGTTAGGAATTGAGTGGGCAATGGAAAATGCCGCAGTAATCAACCTAAAAAAGAGACAGATGGTCTTTGAAGGGAAAGACTTCAGGGTCATCCTGCCCCTGGATCCTTCACAAGGGGAATGGTATACTGAGCCACTCCACCATAACGATCAGGCTGATGTGGAACCTATATCTACTATCACGGCGCAGGACGAAGGTTACGCGGATCCCCCGGTCGCAGGATGGGAGTCTGGTAGCTCTTGTATGACGGACTCTGAAGAGGAACTAGAAAATTGGCAACATCGATTGTCTGAGCACCATCGGGGCAGCAATTCTTGCCTTACCAAGTCTCTCAGATGGGTCGACTCACAAACCCGACATATACCTGTGTATGATGGTTCGATAGATCCTGAATCATTTATCGCACAATTCTCGGCTCAGATACCTGACCTACAAATAATGGAAGCCCTAGAGTCAGCATTCAGAGCCACCGCAGTTAGATGGTGGATGAGCCATAAGAAGCAGATCCCTACCTGGGAAGTATGTCATAAGCTCCTTCGCCTATGGTTCTCGGACCAGTTGGCCACAGTACGAAGTAAGTTTGATGGAAAAACTTGCCCCCAGGACCACCTAAGCAAATTCTACGAGGCATGGAAGTATGTCCCTCAGGATGAGTGGGTACATAGATTTGTGCACACGCTGGGACCATTGGCGAAGAACTGGTACGCGGAGGCTGAACTTCACCAAGATACTGTAAGTTGGGATTGTCTTGTTCATAGCTTTGTCAATACTTTTTCTACTAATGATGTCTGTCCAGCCCTAGACGCAGCTATCAGGGTCATCAATACTAAGGTATTTAACGATCAAGAAGTGACTGAAAATCATCCTGATTGGGCCACGTAAGAAGCCTTCACAGTAGAATGTTATAATTTCACAGTCAACGAAGAAGGGGACCCACGCCGTCTTGATATCCCAGAGTCAGAAGGATATTGTGATGTGCATGGACCGGCAGTCGAAGTTCCCGAAGTGACACATCCCTTGAAGACGCGCACAGTTAACATTGGATCCGAGGCACAGCCTAAGTTTGCTACCATTGGCGACTATTGGGACGACGAGATGGTAAGCAAGGTAACTCAACTGCTCCATGAATACCAAGATCTGTTTTCGAAAAAGTTCTCTGAAATGAAAGGTATCTTGGGAGATATCGGAGTAATGAAGATCCCCCTGAAGCCTGATGCCAAGCCGGTGAAGCAGCGCCCCTATAGATTGAATCCAAAATACAAGGAAAAGGTTAAGCTAGAGTTGGAAAAGATGCTTGCTGCAGGAATAATTGAACCTGTTGAAGAATCTGAGTGGGTCAGCCCTATGGTCGTCCAGGAGTAGAAGACTAAGGGTGAAATCTGAATCTGTTTCGATCTAAGGAAACTCAATGATGCCTGTCTGCACGACCCTTTCCCCACTCCCTTTACAGATGAAGTGCTCGACAATGTCGGAGGCCAAGAAATATACTCTTTTACCGACGGTTTTTTGGGCTACCATTAGATTCGAATTGCTCCAGAGGACCGACACAAGACAACCTTTGCTACCGAAATGGGTTCCTTCCAGTATACCGTCATGCCCTTCGGGTTGAAGAATGCCCCTGCCATATTTTCCCGAGTAGTCATCTCCTCCTTTAAGGAATACATACATAAATTTTTAGAAGTTTATTTTGATGACTGGACTATTTTTGGGCTAGTAAAAGACCATATAACTAGTTTGAGACTTATGTTGGATAAATGCAGACAGCACCAAATCTCCTTGAATTTAAAAAAGTGCATTTTCTGTGCGCCTTTTGGAATTCTACTTGGTCATGTGGTATGCAAGCAGGGATTGATGATGGACCCTGCGAAGATCGCTATTATTGTAAACCTGCCACCCCCAAAATCCGTCAAACAACTTCGAACAACGCTTGGTCACACCGGCTACTATAGGAAATTTATCCAAGGATATGCCAAGATTACCGCCCCAATGGAAAGGCAACTAAAGAAAGATATCAAGTTCGAATGGACTCCAGAATGCCCAGCAAGCCTCGACATTCTGAAAAAAAAAATGGTCACCGCCCCTATCCTTGTATTCCCTGACTGGAACAAGGAATTTCATGTGCATGTGGATGCATCCTCTATTGCTTTAGGTACTGTGCTCGCTTAGCCAGGCACAGGTAATATCGATCATCCTATCTCTTTTGCCAGCAGGAAGTTGTCTACAGCGGAGAAAAATTATACTACGACAGAACGTGAAGGTCTTGCTATGGTATATGCATTACAAAAATTTTGGCATTATCTTCTAGGTTCTCATTTTAATATGTTTACTGACTATTCTGCTCTGAAGTACTTAGTCAACAAACCTGTGCTAGGAGGAAGAATATGCAGATGGTTAATTCTATTCCAAGAATATGATTTTGAGATCATTGTTAAGCTCGGACGACTTAACCTAGGACCTGACCACTTGTCGAGGATCGAGTCAGGCGAGGAAACTACCAATATGGACGAAGGCCTCCCCGATGCACAATTATTTTCTATACAGATAGTTGATGACTATTTCCAGGATATTGCTCAGTATTTGTCTACAGGTATCCCCCCCGCAGAGATGACCACACAACAGAAGAAGCAGCTGGTGGTTCGATCCGCGGACTTCACTTTAATAGCAGGACATCTGTATAAGATGGGACCAGATGAGATATTACGCAGATGTGTCTTGGAACACGAAAAACCTCTAATATTGGCAGAAGCACACTCTGGCGCAGCAGGCGGTCACTATGTAGGAAAATCAACAGCGCAGAAGATCTTGACAGCTGGCTTATGGTGGCCCACACTTCACAAAGATGCAAGAGAATACTGCCACATCTGTGACATCTGTCAGAGGACAGGTAAACCATCTAGGAGGGATGAAATGCCCCTAGCTCCGCAAATAACATTACAGGCCTTCGACAAATGGGCCATTGACTTTGTTGGTCCCATCAACCCCCCTGCGAAAAAGTCAGGAGCCCGATACATCATTACAGCAACTGATTATCTTACCCGTTGGGCCGAAGCTCAACCCGTCAAGACCTGTAGTGCTGCTACCGCTGCGAATTTTATCTTTGACAACATTTTATCTAGATTTGGGTGTCCCAAAGTTCTTATGAGTGATCAAGGGTCACATTTCCTGAACAAGACTATTAAATTATTGACCGAAGAATTTCAAGTTTATCATCAAAAGAGTACCGCATATCACCCACAAGCAAATGGGACTGTCGAAGCTTTTAACAAAATCCTTGAGCATGCCTTGACAAAGGTTTGTAACGCTAACAGGAATGATTGGGATCTTCGAATTCCAGTGGTACTATGGGCTTACAGAACTACTTGCAAGAAGTTGACAGGCCATACACCCTTTCGACTAGTTTATGGACAAGAAGCTGTCATGCCCATGGAATATATTGTTCCCAGCCTCTGGATCTCTGCTTTCACTGAGATGGATGACCCCGCCATAATCACAGAAAGACTGAAGCAGATATTAGAACTTGAGGAGGATAGACTTGTCACAGGCTTCCAGCAACAGGTGCAGAAAGCTCGAGAAAAAGCGTGGGACGACAGGCACATCAAGATGAAACATTTTCAGCAGGGTGATCTTGTGCTCCTTTATGACAGCAGATTCATGAAGTTCCCTAGAAAGTTTAAAACACATTGGAAAGGAACGTATGTAGTACAGAAAGTTACTGACGGGGGCGCAGTTCAGCTAGCCAAGTTAAATGGTGAGCTTTTCCCCTCTATGATAAACGGGAGCCGTTTAAAAAAGTACATAGACAGGCCAGGTACTCAGAACAGGAGATAGCTCAAACTAAATAAGTAACATGCTCGTTGCACTATGTAGTCTGTTTTGTCCACAGAATGTGAAGTAACAAGCTGGTCATAGGTCGCAGGGTCAGGTTGTGTCGAAGCCGAAAATTGTCAAGGTGTGTTGCAACCCAAAATGTGACGGATGGGACATACTGCATTCGGCGGCGCTAGCATGAGCGTTGCTCTCATTACTGGTCATAATGAGATTTTGGGAAAAATCCAGCGCTGTGTGGAGCAGATTCCCGGAACGTCGTCAGATTTGGTATCATGTCTACACCATGATGCCAAATTCAGCATTGAGATTTTATAAGGAGCTATCTCGACTCGTAATTTCTACCTGAAGCACATCCGTGACATATTCAGCCCGAACTATGTCGAACGACTGTAATGTTCAAACGCTAGTACGGGAATTAAGGGACAGAAGTGTGCAGCCGGCAGCAGCATGGAGAGCTTCACCAAGCAGTACATTATGTCTCATCAGTGAAATTCTGCCACCAGAGAAGCTGAAGAGTGTCCCGGGACGGGCCACTAGTGAGTCTTAGGGGCCTGTTGGGGCGCATACTCCATGTTGGGTAACTCCGCGGTTAATTAGAAAATTTGTAAGCGAAGCTATGGGCCAAAATAGTCTTAGGGGTGTCAGGGTAAGTCAAAAACCTCTGCTTTGTAATAAACCCGTGGTTTAAATCCAGGGTTTAGGGTTTTTGGGTGCCCATGGTTTAAGACCATGGTTTTGTAAAAATGCGCAGTATAAATAAGCGCCGGTGTAAAGAAGAAAGGTTAGGATTTTTGATGTAAAGAAAGATAAGGCGAAGTAAGGTTGGTTTTTGTAAGGAAAGGATAAGTCCCAGCTGTGTGCGTGGATGACCTCTGCAGCTGTGTGCACAGAGGGTTTTTGTAAGAAAAGGAAGAAATATCTGCAGCTGTGTGCGCAGAAGCCTGCTGCTGTGTGCGCGGTTGTTAAGGACTGAAGGGATCTGCAGCTGAGTGCGCAGATCAACTGTGGTTTTGAGGAAAGAGGAATAAAACGCAGTTTGTGGACGTAGCCCCTACACTGGGGGTGAACCACGTTATATTTGGTGTCGTGGTTTTATTGTGTTGTTTCTGCTTCTGTTATTTTCATGCATTAAACTGAATACATCTGATAACATAAGATCACTTCTAGTAATAAGCTTCGCTGTGAATTCCCCGTAGTGGGTTATGCAAGTTTAGTTTGTTTATTGTGCTGCGAAGTCATATGTGAATGAATGATAAATTTACAAGTGTTGATTAATAATTGCTTTTAAATGCTAAGGTACAGTAATACCCCTCTTTGCATGTAGAAACCTGATCCTGCGGCACCCCATTGTTGTTTCGGGTGAGACTGCAACTTGCGCGCAGGTTGTTGCCAAAAGGGCCAACACGGTGGGTCTTTTGTTGGTGCGACGCATAAGAATTGACTCGGGTCTTCCCTATTGCCCAACATTTTTTAAGCCAAATTCTCTCATGATTTCGATTTCTTGATGACTAATCACATGTGTAAATGGTTTTGATACGTGTTTCAGCAGAAACAATCATGAAAACAGGTGTTGTCTAGAACGTGAAGGAGATCATGGCGATCAGCAGTTAAGGTTAGGCGAATGATGACAGATTGAGGAAAGAGCCAAAATTGATGGAAAAGAAGTTCTCCATACATGCATTATGAAACTAGAAACTGAATGGAGTGAAGACATATGTTTAAAATCTGGAATTTGCAGTTACAGAGGAGATTTAGGGTTTTCTCATCGCGCCAGCTAGAAGAAAATTGAAGACTTGAAGACACTTGTACATTTAAATTTGACATTCATATAGTTCAAGGATCAATTTTAAACGTCTACAGTAGGATCGGAATGAGGTATTCCGCGTTAAATTGGCCATGGCAGCTAAATTTGGGGTTTTTCCATTAAAATTGCTTATGTCAAAATTGATTAGGGAAAACATAAATTTATGCTTTTAACAAACTCCTTTCGAAGAGATATCAGTCTAAGAGTTTTTTTTTAAATGCTGTGGCAAGTGATAAGTTGAAAGGTAGCAGTTGCATTCAACAATTACTCTCTTAAAACCTAAAAATATCTTAAGGTCAAGATCTGTACAATTTGTGGCGAGCAGGGTTTCACAGATTAGCTTGTTAACTATAAGAAATGAAATGAGTAAGTTGAGCATGTAAATTTCATGTAGACCTTGTCTGAGTAGGTGCCAGAAGCTGACTAGTTTTATGTTGAATGCAAGTTGAAGCAGAAAGTTAGCAGAAAAAAGATTGCTCTCATATGTTTCCATCCCCTAGCTAAACAATCACAATTTGATCTAAGAAGTAGGCGTTTGAGAGCCCTAATGAAAAATCCTTTTTGCAAAGAGATAGCTCATTAGTAGCATTGGAATGAGCCAAGGGTGCTATTTGTGCAGAATCACAACACATGGATGTTTCCAGGAATTCTAAATATGATCTTGCATCGAAATGAACATTTTGGAAGATAGTTAAATCCAGTAGTAGCTTTGTGAGAGGATTTTGGGTACTCTGTTGACCTAAACCACCTAATATCAGTGTAAAATATTTCCTGCATTCAAAATAGAAGAGACTGTCAAAAATTTTAAAGCTTGAGGGAAAAAGAGCTGTTAGATCATTAACAGGGATTTAAAATTACACCGAATTCAGTCATTGAAAGCAGATGGGAAAAAGTGGGAAGACCAACAGGGTTGAGCCCACTGAGCTGAATTGGGTTGACCAGTTTCTAGGTTGTGCAGATATTTTTCAAAATGCTGGATGGTTGGATTTCTTCAAGAATATTGATGGCTATAACACTGAACTATCTCATAAATTTGCTAAATGCTATGACCAAGACATGGTATCATTTGATACCCTAAAGTTTACGTTGACTGTGGAGTTAGTGGCTGAAGCCATAGGAGTCAGAAATGAAGGAGAGTTGTGGTTCAAAAAGATTCCTTTTACCTGGAATTATGCCAGAATGGAGCAAAGGAGTGCTCATTCGGAATGGGTGGAGCCCATTAAATTCCTACAAAGCTACATCACCTATGAGCGGAGATATACTTTTGTATTCAAATATCATTTTAGGTTCTTGCAGGACCTGGTTGGAGAATCAAGGATGAGTCTCCCCTTCTTCTTATTGAAGAGTTTGTAGAAGATGTCAAGCAGGATTAAAGAGCATCGTGATCAAACTTCACAGTCCATTTTCCATAATGGATTGATCAAGCTCATTATCAGCACTGCTCTACAAAAAGAAGGAAAAACATGGGACTATTTTCTCTTTTGGTCTGGTTTCCAAATTAAGCAGGAAGAGCCAACCAAAAAACATGTGGACAAGGGGAAAACCCTAATTAGGAAACTAGGTAAAAAGGTCAAGTCTGAAGATAAAAAAGATGTTAAACTTGAAAAGGTGACATAACCTTCAAAGGAAGACTATGAACCTCAGCATCTTTCAGCTGACAGTAAAGGTAAAGGTTTTCTATTTATAAAGAAGGAAGATCAGCCTGTGCAAAATAGGGCACCTGCAGAAGCTCTCATGGATGAGAAAACTGTTGTCACAGAAAAGGTTGCAGTGAAGGAAGAGGATGCCAAGGTCCAATAGAGAAGCCCTATTACTATTTTATATGAAGATGAAGGATATTTACTATATGGAGATGAGTTGACAGTCAAAGCTAAAACTAGGGTTGGTACATACAAGGATTTCTCCAGTCAAGAAAATAAGACAGTGACGCAAAATAAAAAGAAGATCAAGGTTAAAGCTATGGAGTTTTCCACAGTTAAACATTAAGGAAGGACTTTGAAAATGATAGGAGAGCTTTCCTCAACATGGATACCCAAAAGTAGGCCAAGAAACAAGTTGAGGATGAATATGAAAAAGCTATTGAACCCTAGGTTAAATACAAAAGAGGTTACTGTGCTTGATGATGATTCTTCAGATGAAAAGATAGAATCTAGCAGGGGTGATTACAAAGGAAAGAAAGCATTGAAGTCAGTAGAACAGTCCAGTCTCACCGAGACTAAAATTTCAGCTATGTTTTTGGAATTAAGAGAGGAGATGCTAAAAGAACAACAGAGAAAGGAATCTGAAATGTCTTATGCTGAAGACCAACAGTTGATTGATGAAATTGGATGAACTGAAATAGTTAATCAAGAAAACCCTAGTGTATGTGGTGTATATTCAGAACTGCTTCCAGAGGATGAAGACATTTTCAGAAAACTAAACATCCCATGGCTACCTAGCGAGCTACAGGATGAAGCAGTAGGCAAGGCCTTCAATTCAGAAAAGGAGAGCCTGCAAAGAACCATCAAACAATATAAGCATAAAATGGAGTACATGCAAGAAACCAATGATGGTTTGATCCTATATAACAGACTACTCTAGGAGGATTTACAAGAAGTAAATGATCATTATCAAGAGCTTACTGCAGTCTCTAAGGAGGCCCTTAAAAGAAAGAAAAACTCAGATTTACAGTGTGCAGAATTGAAGCAGACTGTCAGAGGCTTACAGCAGCAAAATGAATAACTTTCAAGAAGGATAGAAGATATGCAAGCTGAACAGAAAAGACCTAAGAAGAAGGCCTAGGCTTTGGATGGAATAGCCTTATTGGCAGAAGCTGCCAAAGACCTTTGAGCATTGATAGTTAAGCATTTATTTGTTATGTTTTTCTTTAGAAATACTTTAGTTAGGCAGTTACTTGTTATGTATTTTGAAGAAATACTTTATTTTGTAAATGATAATTTGACATTATCCCATCGATGAGTTGGATGAAGACAGTTAGGGTCTAGACCCTAACTGTTTTTTTGAGAAACAGTATTTAGGTAGATGAGAAAGAGAACACAGGGTTCGATTTTTGGCTGGCTTAAGGAAGTCTTTGAATTGTTTATGAGATAAGTACTAAAACTCTCATGTGTATTTGATGAACATAATTATGAAATATATGATCCATATTGCCCTTAAGTCTGTGATTTAGCTTCATTTTGAGTTTGTTTAGCTACATCAATGATAAATTCATTGCTGGTTTATGGTTTCTTTTCTTGTAATGCTTGTTAGTTGTGAATGAACTTTAAGATTATATTCTGATTGGTACATGGTGATTATATTATGAATCTCTGTTCTTATTTATTTATGATTTAGTTCCTACTTGGCCTATGAATGTATTCCCTTCAGTCACCAAACTTTATAACTAAGAAAACCTTTCAAAAACCCTAAAACCTAGTTTTGTTTGATTGAATATTTGAGATTGTGTTGGCTTGTTTCTTTGTGGCCTGGAAACAATTTCTGGCACAAACATCTTTGGCGCCGTTGCCGGGGAACGAAGTTGAAAACAGATTTTTCCCTGGGATACTTATCTTTTTCTAGTTTTAAGAGGTGAACTTAAACCAGCATATCTTCAAGGCTACTTTTCACCAGTTTGTCACAGTGGCTACTAGAGGATTTGGAACCAGGAACCGACCTACTTCACCATTGCAGTTGGGTGTTACGGACTCTGAACAGATATTAAAGACAACAAGGAAAATTAGAAGGTCTCAATCTTTATCAGCCCTGTGTGACCCTGACCAGTTGAGTGGTTCATCAGATTTAGCTTTGCTAAGAAAAGAAGAAGAAACCTCACCTTGGTTAAAGCCTATTATTCTTGATAGCAGTTTCCAAGTTTTTACTAATCCTCAAACTTTCAAAAAAGCCAAAATTTCCTCTCCTGGTAAGATACCTCTTTTTCAACTGAAATTAGGTAAAAACCCCTTTCAACCAAGTTCCAATCAAACCTCTTCATCACCAAAGTCAGTCAGTCCAAAAATGGCAGCCCAAAATCATCCCATAGACATGATGGACCGGATGGTTGTAGCTAGATATGCACCATTGGTCTTGCCTCATCCTTTAAATGCACTTCCTGGAGGTGATTATCAAAAATATCTTCCTAGGTTTAATGGACAGGGGAAACTACAGCTGAGGAACATTGGGAAGCATTCCTTAGTTATGCTGATAACCAAAACATTGAGGCCAAGGATGTGTGGATGAGAATGTTTGTGCAAATCCTTGATGGAGATGTAAGGAAATGGTTCGGAGAGTTTCCTGCTAGCTCAATCACTATCATTGAAGAACTCCGTGATATTTTCATGAGACAATGGGGTGATACAAAAGAACATACATACTATATAACTGAGTTTGGAGCTCTTAGGAGGAAAAAGGATGAAACTATTGCATACTTTTCAAAGAGGTTTAACAATATGTACAGTAGAATTCCTGCAGAAATAAAGCCTACTGAAACATCTGCAAAACTGACATATGCAAATGCTTTTGATCATGAATTTTCCTTATTACTAAGAGAAAGGAGGCCTATTTCTTTATTGAATATGTAGGCTGCAGCATTGGAGGTATAATATAATATACTGGCTTCAAATAGATTGAATAAGAAAACATCTCAGCAGCTGTATGATAGAAAAGGAAAGAAGGAAGCAGCCCCAGGAAGTTCCGCTTCTCATTCTACTGAAGGGAAAATTGATGAAATGGCTAAGTTGGTGAAGATTCTTACTGCCAAATTGAACAAATTAGAGCTTGAGAAAAATGCCAGCAAGCCTATTCCAGAAGGTGAACGAAATCCTAACAATCAGAATCAGTTCATAAGGCAATTTGCTCCTCGTTTCATGCCTAGAGAACAAAGGAATAATGATATTCAGCGGGAAAGGAGGGAAAATGAAGACCAAAGAGTGCCACCACCTCTTCAAAACAATGTTTCTAATGAAGAAGAGGTTGATGATGAGCTGATATTTGAATATACTAACCAATATATGAATCATTTTGGAGAAGGACTGGCTAGGGGTTTTGTCACGAAGAAGAATTTCTAATGCAGAATGCTATGATGCTGACATGTTCGAAACAAAAGATGATTTGGGTCAGAAAATGACTACTGTAGCTGCTGATGTCTGTAAAAATGAGCTCAAGAAGACTGTAAATCTGAGGTCAGGTCCAAAATAGGTGGTACAAATCCCGAAAAAGAAGGCAGCTGTCCCTACTAAGAAGTCATCTGATTCTATGACAGAAAAGAGACAAGTTTCAGAAAAACCAAAGAAGACCACAGAGGTTGGAGAGGTAAGTAAAATTGTTCAGAATTTCAGCCTGGAAAATGAATTAGGAAAGTTAAATATGCATGTACCTTTAACTGAATTGATGAAAAACCCTTCATATAAAGAATCAGTCCTTAAAATGCTTAATTCAACAAGCAACCAGCCTATTTCAGACACAGTAAATTTGCAAGAAGAAAATCCCAGGATTTTCATTGGATCAGCCTTGGCTGAAAAGATTGAAAATGAATCAGGTGCTTCACCTCCATTCTACATCACCCTAATAGTCCACGAATAGACGATTCATAATTGCTTGTTAGATTTGGGAGCCTCACACAATTTAATGCCAAAGAATGTTATGGAGGCTTTAGGTCTGAGTATTACCAAACCCTACCATGATCTGTATGCCTTTGATTCCTAAGCAGTGAAGTGTTTAGGGGTAATAAAGGACCTGGTTTTCAGCCTGGCTCAGTTACCCATGAAAAGTGTGATCATCGATGTTGTGGTAGCTGATATTACACCAAAGTTTGGGTTACTTCTTTATAGGTCTTGGGAAAAGAAGGTTGGTGGGACCTTGAAAATGGATTTATCATATGCTACTATTCCTATGTTTGGAAGAGAAAATAGAAGGCTGTACAGAGAGCTTCAGTTTGCTTACATTGTGACAGATGATAAGAACCCTACCAACCACCGATTGTATGATGTTGATAAAGACCTGGGTACTTGCATGTTACATTTCAGTGATGATGACAATACTGTTGGTTTGCTACAGGTTGAAAAGGAACAGCCAGTAAAATGCAGCAGAGAACAGGAGGATGAGTTGTGGCAGTTATACTTTGATGGATCCTCTTGCAAAGAAGGTGCTAGAGCAAGGGTTCTCCTTATATCCCATGGAGGTGAAATAGTAAAGCTGATGTATAAATTATAGATTATTACTACAAATAACACTGCTGAATATGAATCTTTGCTATTAGGTTTAAAAGATGCTAAAGATTTGGGCATTCAGCAGATTTCTGCGTTTGGCGACTCCAAACTAGTTGTTCAGCAGGTGAAGAGCAACTATCAAGTGAAGCAGGGTTTACTAAAAGTCTATCGAAATGAGGTATGGGACATTATTGAAAATTAATTTGTAGATTTTAACATTACCTATATTCCAAGAGACTATAATCAGACTGTAGATTCATTAGCCTTGGCTACTACACACTTTAGAATCCCCAAGACCACTCAGTTGAAATATTCCATTGAAATAAGGTACAGACCATCTGTACCTGATAATGTAAGGTAGTGGAGAGTGTTTGAAGATGACATTGAGATTAATAGGTTCCTAGAGCTTACCTATGAGTTTTCAAATTCCATAATTGATGAAGAGGAAGATGAAGAAGATGGACAGGTGGAAGAGATTGCTGAAAATGAAATAGTTGGACACAAAATCATTGAATTAAAAAGAAATTTCATCCCAAAGGGTTTGGTACCTTTGGAAAGGATATTTTCAAAATATGACACATTCTTAAAACCTGTTGTATAGTCCTCAGAAAAAAATGTGGTGGATTGTAACATTGGCTCAGCAGAACATCCTAGAATGGTCAAAATTTCTAAAGCACTTACAGCTGAACAAAGAAACAGGTATATTAAACTGTTAAAAGAGCATGTAGATGTTTTTGCATGGTCTTATGAAGAATTGATAACTTATGACATAGTAATCATACAGCATAAAGTCCCTTTAAAACCAAATGTCAAACCTTTTCGTCAGAAATTAAGGAGGATTAATCCAACCTTGTTTCCTGTTATTGAAAAAGAAGTGAAAAAACTGTTGGATGCCAAGATCATAGTGCCTCTCAGGTATTCTTCATGGGTGGCTAATCTGGTTCCTATTAGGAAAAAGAATGGATAAATCAGGTTGTGTGTTGACTTCAGAAATCTGAACAGATCTTCATTAAAGGATAATTATCCTCTGCCTAAAATTGAGCAAATATTGCAGAAAGTAGTTGGAGCATAGAGGATCTCTATGGTTAATGGTTTCTCGGGTTACAATCAGATCTCCATGCATCCTGATGATAAGGAGAAAACATCCTTCACCACTCCTTGGGGAACTTTCATGTATGATAAGATGCATTGTGGCTTAATGAATGCTGGAGCTACCTTCCAGAGGGCTATGGATATTGCTTTTGTCGGAGAAAAGGACAAGTTTGTGGTAATCTACTTGGATGATATTATTGTTTTCTCGTAGTCAGATGATGAACATTTGAAGCAGACTTTCCTAAAGTGTAGAAGTTTGGCTTATCCTTGAGTCCAAAGAAGTCACACTTTGTTGTACATGAAGGTAAATTGCTTGGTCATTTAGTGTCTGCTGATGGTATAAGGATTGATCCTGAGAGGGTAAAAGCTATATTGAAAATAAGTTTACCCAGGAGTAAAAAGGATTTTCAATCATTCATTGATAAAATCAACTTTCTGCATTGGTTTATACTAAACTTTGTTGAGACTATTAAACAGATCACTGTCATGCTGAAAAAGGATCAGGAAGTCAGATGGACCACTGAGGCAAAGAATTATTTTGAGAAGATCAAAATGGCTCTTACTGAAGCTCTTGTATTAGTAAGCCCAGATTTTTCCAGAGAATTTCTTACATTCTCATTTGCATCAGAGGATACAATAGCACCTGTTCTGTTGCAGAAGAATAAGGAAGGATTGGAGTAGCCTATTGCATTCTCCAGCAAAAATCCCAGGGATTCTGAACTGAAATACAGTATCTTAGAAAAATAGGCCTATGCTCTAGTAAAAGCTTTAAAGTTTTTCAGAATCTATGTTCTGCATTCTAAAGTTATTTCATTTGTGCCTAATGCTGCTGTAAAAGATGTTTTGACACAGACTAATAGTGAAGGGAAAAGAGGCAGGTGGATTGCTAAAATCATGGAGTATGATGTAGATATCAGACCTACCAAACTTGTCAAAGGACAAGGTTTATCCAAGCTTCTGGCCGAATCAAATTGTCAAGCTCTAGGATTGCATGTCATGGCTAAAGAGTTAGCTCAGGATGAAGATCAAGCAATTTTAGAAAAAGAGAAGATCATGGACTATTATTCAACATCCACATGGTATGCAGACATTGTGTACTTTCTGTTGTTTTTGCAATGTCCTGAGCATTTTGATAGGAAATTTGCTAGATATTTAAAGCTTAAAGCTACTAAGTATTTTTTAGTAGAAGAGCAGTTATTCTGGAAGGACCCAGGTGGTATTCTACTCAGATGCTTGGATAAACCTGAAATTGAAGGAGTGATTTCTGAATCTCATGAGGGTGCTTGTGGAGGTCACAAGTACTGGAAGACAACATCATATAGGATTTTAAGAGCTGAATAATATTGGCCATCTTTGTTTGCAGATGTTTATCAACAGGTAAGAGCCTGTATCCCTTGCCAGAAATTTGCAGGAAAACAAAAAATTGTTGTCATTGCCTCTAAAACCTATTGCAGTAAGTGCTCCTTTCCAGCAATGGGGTCTGGATTTTATAGGAGAGATAAATCCAGCTTCCTCAGGACAACATAGGTGGATTCTAACTACAACATATTTTTTTACCAAATGGGTGGAAGCTATCCCTACTAGGAATGCCACAGACAAAGTAATCACAGAATTCATTGAAGAAAACATCTTGAGTAGGTTTGGCTGTCCTCAGAAATTAGTAACAGATAATGCAAAGGCTTTCAAGTCCAAAGCAATGGAATCCTTTTGTGAAAAGAAAGGTATCTTGCTGAAACATTCAACTCCTTACTATCCCCAAGGTAATGGTTTGGCTAAATCCTCTAATAAAAACATCATTCAGAGTATCAGAAAGTTGCTCAAGCATAAAAGGAGATCCCGGGATTCAATGCTGAAATATGCATTGTGGGCTGATAGGATAATCGTCAAACAAGTAATTGGAACTTCTCCATTCCAATTAGTGTATGGCATAGAGGCAGTTTTTCCTATTCAATTGGGAATCCCAGTGATGAATTTTCTTCAAAATTGCCAGGAAGAACCAAATGATATCCAGAGAAGGATTTATGAGATGATAGAGTTGCAGCAGAACAGGGAAAAGGTAGAAGAAAGTGCACAGTTGTATAGATTGAAGATTAAAAGCAAATTTGACAAGAACATCAAAGAAAAAACTTTCTCAGTTGGTGATATGGTTTTGAGGTGGGATGCAAGGAAAGAGCAAAAAGGGAAGCATAGTAAATTTGACAAGCTGTGGTTTGGCCCTTTCCTAGTGTCTAAGATTCTGGAAAACAACACTTTTGTCCTGTAGTCTTTGGAGGGTGAGGAATAGTCAAGTCCTATCAATGGACGATTCCTCAAGCATTTTTACAGTCTTTGAGGAGATTTTCACTTTTCATTGTATATACCGGTGTGAGTGAAGCATAATAAGGAATCCATAACCCAATGGAAGTTTTGCAGACTAGAAGGTAGCAGAAAAGAAGGCACTGGTCTATAGGTTCTTGAAGCCTCACAGGGAGGACTTCATCCCGTAGCTGGAGCCAGATGTTAAATCATGAACTTGTTTTCTTCAATTTTATATTTTGATTGTCATTTTTATTTCAAAGTTTGCTCATTTGCTTAAGTTTTCTCTTTTACTTATTTTAGAAAATTTTGGTTTTAAGTGAAGTTTTTGAGTTTTGCCTTTAGGTTTTTATTATTTTTTGTTTCCTTAGGTTCTGAAGGGCTCTATAGGACTTATATTGATTAAGGATGTCACAAATATACTCTAAGATCAAGGTTTATTATACAAACCTTATTTAAATTGGAATTAGTGACTAAAACAACGCCAAATTTGAATTTGAAATATTCTTGTAGCGCAACGACTGAAATTTTACACTGCGGCGCTACAAGAATATTGCGGGCGTTAAAATCGCCGGTTTTTAAGCCAAATTATCTCATGATTTCGATTTCTCAGTGACTAATCACATGTGTAAAGGGTTTTGATACGTGTTTCAATAGAAACAATCATGCAAACAGGTGTTGTCTAGAACGTGAAGGAGATCGTGGCAATCAGCAGTTAAGGTTAGGAAAATGATGACAGATCGAGGAAAGAGCCAAAATTGATGGAAAAGAAGTTCTCCATACATGCATTACGAAACTGGAAACTAAGTGGAGCGAAGACATCTGTTTAAAATTCGGAATTTGCAGTTACAGAGGAGATTTAGGGCTTTCTCGTCATGCCAGCTGGAAGAAAATTGAAGACTTGAAGACACTTGCACATTTAAATTTGACAATCAGATAGTTCAAGGATCAATTTTAAACTTCTGCAGTAGGATCGGAATGAGGTATTCTGCGTTAACTTGGTCATGGCAGCTAAATTTGGGGTTTTCCATTAAAATTGTTTATGTCAAAATTGATTAGGGAAAACATAAATTTATGCTTTTAACAAACTCCTTTCGAAGAGATATCATTCTAAGAGGTTTTTTTTAAATGTTGTGGAAAGTGATTAGTTGAAAGGTAGCAGTTGCATTGAACAATTACTCTCTTAAAACCTGAAAATATAATAAGGTCAAGATCTGTACAATTTGTGGCGACCAGGATTTCACAGATTAACTTGTTACCTGTAAGAAATGCAATGAGTAAGCTGAGCATGTAAATTACATGCAGACCTTGTCTGAGTAGGTGCCAGAAGCTGACTGGTTTTATGTTGAATGCAAGCTGAAGCAAAAAGTTAGCAGACAAAAGATTTCTCTCATATGTTTCCATCCCCTAGCCAAACAATCACAATTTGATCTAAGAAGCAGGCGTTTGAGAGCCCTAATGCAAAATCCTTTTTGCAAACAGATAGCTCATTAGTAGCATTGGAATTAGCCAAGGGTGCTATTTGTGCAGAATCACAACACAAAGATGTTTCTAGACATTCTAAAGATGGTCTTGCATCGAAATTAACATTTTGGAAGATAGTTAAATCCAATAGCAGCTTTGTGAGAGGATTTTGGGTACTCTATTGACCTAAACCACCTAATATCAGTGTAAAATATTTCCTGCATTCAAAATAGAACAGACTATCAAAACTTTTAAAGCTTGAGGGAAAAAGAGTTGTTAGTTCATTAACAGGGCTTTAAAATTACACCGAATTCAGTCATTGAAAGAAGATGGGAAAAAGTGGGAAGACCAACAGGATGAGCCCACTGAGCTGAATTGGGTTGACCAGTTTCTAGGTTGTGCAGATATTTTTCAAAATGCTGGGTGGTTGGATTTCTTCAAGAAGATTGATGGCTATAACACTGAGGTGTCTCATAAATTTGCTAAATGCTATGACCAAGACATGGTATCATTTGATACCCTGAAGTTTAAGTTCACTATGGAGTTAGTGGCTGAAGCCATAGGAATCAGAAATGAAGGAGAGTTGTGGTTCAAAAAGTTTCCTTTTACCTTAAATGCTCAAAGATATCTTTTACCTGGCATTATCCCAGACTGGAGCAAAGGAGTGCTCATTCAGAATTTCAGAGCAGAATGGGTGGAGTCCATTAAATTCCTACAAAGTTACATCACCTGTGAGGGGAGATATGCTTTTGTATTCAAATATCATTTTAGGTTCTTGCAGCACCTGGTTGGATAATCAAGGATGAGTCTCCCCTTCTTCTTGTTGAAGAGTTTGCAGAAGATGTCAAGCAGGATTAAAGAGCATCATGATCACACTTCAAAATACATTTTCCATCATGGATTGATCAAGCTCATTATCAGCACTGCTCTACAAAAAGAAGGAAAAACATGGGACTATTTTCTCTTTTGGTCTGGTTTCCAAATTAAGCAGGAAGAGCCAACCAAAAAACATGTGGACAAGGGGCAAACCCTAATTAGGAAACTAGGTAAAAAGCTCAAGTCTGAAGATAAAAAAGATGTTAAACTTGAAAAGGTGACAGAACCTTCAAATGAATACTATGAACCTCAGCATCTTTCAACTGACAGTAAAGGTAAAGGTTTGCTATTTATAAAAAAGGAAGATCAGCCTGTGCAAAATAGGGCACCTGCAGAAGCTCTCATGGATGATAAAACTGTTGTCATAGAAAAGGTTGTAGTGAAGGAAGAGGATACCAAGGTCGAACAGAGAAGCCCTATTACTATTTTATCTGAAGATGAAGGATATTTACTATAGGGAGATGAGTTGACAGTCAAAGCTGAAACTAGGGTTGGTACATACAGGGAATTCTCCTGTCAAGAAAATAAGACAGTGAGGCAAAAGAAAAATAAGATCAAGGTTAAATCTATGGATTTTTCCATAGTTAATCATCAAGGAAGGACTTTGAAAATGATAGGAGATCTTGCCTCAACATGGAGACCCAAAACTAGGCCAAGAAACAAGTTGAGGCTGAATATGAAAAAGCTATTGAACCCTAGGTTAAATACAAAAGAGGTTACTGTGCTTGATGATGATTCTTCAGATGAAAAGATAGAATCTAGCAGGGGTTATTGCAAAGGAAAGAAAGCATTGAAGTCAGTAGAATAGTCCAGTCTCACCGAGACTAAACTTTCAGCTGTGTTTTTGGAATTAAGAGAGGAAATGCTGAAAGAACAACAGAGAAAGGAAACTGAAATGTCTTATGCTAAAGACCAGCAGTTTATTGATGAAATTGCACCAACTGAAATAGTTAATCAGGAAAACCCTAGTGTACATGGTGTATCTTCAGAACTGTTTCCAGAGGATGAAGACATTTTAAGAAAACTGAACATCCCATGTCTACCTAACGAGCTACAGGATGAAGCAGTAGGCAAGGCCTTCGATTCAAAAAAGGAGAGCCTGCAAAGAACCATCAAACAATATAAGCATCAAATGGAGTGCATGCAAGAAACCAATGATGGTTTGATCCTAGCTAGCATAATACTCAGGGAGGATTTACAAGAAGTAAATGATCATTATCAACGGCTTACTGCAGTCTCTAAGGAGGCCCTTAAAAGAAAGAGAAACTCATATTTACAATGTGCAGAATTGAAGCAGATTGTCAGAGGCTTACAGCAGCAGAATGAAGAACTTTCAAGAAGGATAGAAGATATGGAAGGTGAACAGAAAAGAGCCAAGAAGAAGGCCTAGGCTTTGGATGGAATAGCCTTATTGGCAGAAGCTGCCAAAGACCTTTGAGTATTGATAGTTAGGTAGTTATTTGTTATGTTTTTCTTTAGAAATACTTTAGTTAGGCAGTTACTTGTTATGTCTTTTGAAGAAATAGTTTATTTTGTAAATGATAATTTGACATTATCCCATCGATGAGTTGGCTGAAGACAGTTAGGGTTTAGACCCTAACTGATTTTTTGAGAAACAATATTTAGGTAGATGAGAAAGAGAACAAAGGGTTCGATTTTTTGCTGGCTTAAGGAGGTATTTTCCTTTTTTATGAGCTAAGTACTAAAACTCTCATGTGTATTGGATAAATAGAATTATGAAATATATGATCCATATTTCCCTTCAGTCTGTGTTTTAGCTTCATTTTGAGTTTGTTTAGCTACATGACTGATAAATTCATTGCTGGTTTATGGTTTCTTTGCTTGTAATGCTTGTCAGTTGTGAATGAACTTTAAGATTATATTCTGATTGGTACATGGTGATTATATTATGCATCTCTGTTCTTATTTATTTATGATTTAATTCCTGCTTGGCCTATGAATGTATTCCCTTCAATCACCAAACTTTATAACCAAGAAAACCTTTCAAAAACCCTAAAACCTTGTTTTGTTTGATTGAATATTTGAGATTGTGTTAGCTTGTTTCTTTGTGACCTGGAAACAATTTCTGGCATAAACATTAAGCACCTGGCTGCGAAAAAACTCAAAAACACATTACAAAAGCCAGGGGAATCGATCCGCGACTACGATAAGTGTTGGAAAGACCTGCTGAGCTAGCTGGATTATGTTATAGATGAAAAGTCACTAATACAATGGTTTCTTGCAGGGCTATCTCAGAAAGTGCGTCGACACATCAATCTGGAGACATTCAAAACTTACGAAGATGCGCTAACAAAAGATATTTAGGTGGATATGGATGAAGACATACCTGCTTACCTCACATACCATAGATTGGAAGAATAGCTTGAGAACGTATGGAAGTATTTAAAAGATCTAAGCCTCAAGAATCACGAGATTTGGTGCACCAAATGCTCGATGGTCGACCATTGGAAAGATAACTATAGACAAGAATATAGCCGAGAAGACATTCGATTCGTATAGACCAAATCCTTTTGTGACATTTGCCAGGAGCACGAAGATCACCAAATAAAAGAATTTCCATTCAACATGAAGAATGGCAAGGCTTCCGGGTGTGCCATCTATGAGACCAAAAGTCATAACATGGCCAACTGTCAGTTAAACCTATAGAACCGACAGAACTATCAGTCGGTCTACCAAACGAATGCAGTGGCACAACATAACGAGCAAAACAATATAGAAAATGATCTGAATGGTCACAGATACGATGATCGATGATATAAGTACCGATATGATAATTGATGCGCAAGCTATGGAGGAAGAGGTCGATACCCTGGGAATCATGACAACCGACCTCATCGACCCATCCAGTGCTTCACATGTTATAAAGAGGGTCATCGGTACACAGACTGTCCATACAAGGATATAACTGATCTCAAATTCTGTACTCACTATGTGGTAGGGGATCACTCACTAGAGGATTTCCCTACCATGTTAGGAAAAATTAATACGAAAAAAATGTTAATGTCTTGTCTTGTGTGCAAAAAAATGATGTACTAAACACCAAAAATTTACACATTGTAACTCGACAAGGAACAAAAACAGGAACTGATAACCCACGAATCAGTAAAATAAAAGACAAAAATATCTATCCTAACCCACTGAAGGAAAAAAAAATATACAAAGAGGCAACTAATGTATTCACCAAAATTGCACGATAAGAAAACACTCATAACAGTCGACCTTACACAATAAATGAATTAATCCAGCTCCTTCAAATAGACAATTCAGTATCCTAGCTTATCTATTTTCTCTATGAAATAAAAGATACCCACTCTAAAAAACAAATAAAGAACATCTGCAGCTTAAATAAAAAAGACAAAAGTGATGCCGACCCACTTGTCGACATAGAAATCGAAGGATATCACGTCTGAAAAGTAGTCCTCAACTTTGGCTCACAAGTAAACATCATGACTCGTGATACTTGGGAACAAATGGGCAGACCTTGACTCTATGAGTCAGGCATATACCTGAAACTAGTCGACCAAGGCCTGATTGAACCCATTGGAGTCTGTAAAAACATCGACACGACCATAAAAGGAATCTCAATCAAGATCGAATTCAAAATCATCGACCCAAAGGAAGGATCTAGTTCCTTCCCAGTGCTAGCCGGCCGACCTTGGGGTATAAAGATGAAAGCATCCATATCCGTGGACAAGGAATGAATCAAATTAAAAGGAAATGGGCAAAAGGTCATCATACCCATTCATCCATCTTAAGGGGAACCTTGGACTGAACCTATTGATGAAGAAGTCGATGTCCGACAACTCTACCAAATCCACAACAATGCAGACTACACAGAACCAAATATCCATGGAGAACTTTACTTGGGTAACCAAGACTCAGTTGGTTATAATTTCGACACTAAATTGTATGATTCGGAGATCGAGAAATACGAAACACAAGCAAGAGGGTGATGGACTTGTTGCACCTGCAACAATTTCCCAAAATTCTAAAATTTTGGGACCCTCCTTTACTTCGAGTTAGTTAGTTCTTCTCTTGGTTTCATATTTTTGATTTTAGCTTATGGATTTTGAAGCGCCTTCTCAAAATTTGAGTGCTATCAATCGACTGGTTTCTCCTCTTTTAAATGATCTAAGGGATCCCATCTTGAGCTCCTTTTTCTTCCTTTGCAAGTTCCTTCAAAGTTTTCTGATATCGGGAGGTTTTTCATTTGACTTTTCCGCCGTTGCAGGCGTTCTTCAGCTCTTAGTTTTCTTTTCCGTCCCGCCATTGCGGGTGACTTCTGGAGCTTCCCACCCCACCATTGCGGGTGTTTTTCGGATCTCCGTTGTCATCTTACACCGACTGTGCGAGGATTGGTGTTTTCGTTCCGCCGTTGCGGGTGATACCTTTTCCGTTATGTTGTGGGTGCCTTTGAACTCTTCATTGGTTTTGTCGAGCCCGCCGTTGCGGGATATTTTCAAGTCTCGATTGGTTTTGTCCCTCCGACTCTTTGTTTCACGCCGACAGCTGCGGAAGTAGGTTACTTCGTTTACCGTTGCGGGTGGTGGAATTTTCCTGTCTGTTTCGGGCGTTGTTTATTCCGCATCGGAGGGGGATAAAGACTTCCGTCTCCGCCGTTGCAGAGTGTTGGGAGTTCAGAATTTTGTTGTTTGGCCGACCGACGTGTTTCGGAGCCCGGTAGATTGCCTTTTTCTTTGTTTCGGATAGTATCTTATTCCGAGTCTCCGCCGTTATGGGAGGGGTCAGACTCTTGGTCATCCGACCAATGTATCTTCCAACGCCTGACTGCGTTTCTCGATCGCATGAGATATGTTTTACGTTGCGGATGATGGAGTGGTGAGGATGGTCCGCCGTTGTGGAGAGGGATGAGCTTTGTTGCTCGACTAAACTTTCTTGTCCACCCCGACTGAGTTGACATATCGCATGTGTGGAGTCTTATATATACGGAGAGCGTGTTTTTGTTTTTTTTTTATTGTTATTTTTTGCGCCCAGGATATCGTGTTCTCCCTGCGCGGTCGACCTCATGAATTTGGTGGAACCCCGTGCTCGTACCTTCGTCCAGCTGTCGACTGGGAACTCGATCGTTGACGCCTCTTCAGTTGTCCATTACTGCCAAGTAGGATCTTTGCCTCTTTTTGCTTGTATTTTTTAAGGTTTCATCTGGGGGACTTATGCTGTTATGGAGTATTGTCAAGATTATGGCCCGTTTTTCATTTTTCGCCCGCATATGTATTTTTTATACCCACGGCTAGGGTTGTCGTTTTCGTTTCCCCAGTAGTTTGCGCCCACGTTTATCTTTTATTATTTTTGGGGTTGGATATCTTGTGAGGTTAGAGGGGGGGGGGTTTCATTTTAAAAGCCCGCATTTCATTTACCTCCTTCATTTTAGCTCTCCTTTAGTGGTAGAGGAAGACACGGTGCAGGCGGCCATTGTGCCGCCTGCACCTGGTTCAATTTTTGTTATGATGAGATCCTTAAAACGTCTCGGATGGGGTTTTCGCTGAATTTTTCCATGGTAGATACCCGGCTGGTCGATTCCCATATGCGTTGCCTTTTTCCTCGAGCCCTACCTATGCCCGCGCCGCACTGTTCGTCGTTTTTCACCACGAGAAATCCTAGGGCCGTGTCGCTGTTGGTTTTTGACGTTCTGGGGAAAGCATGAGTAATGGTGCTGGTGGGGTTCCCCTGTGCAAGGATTTGTTTTGGTTTCCCGTGGTTTATAGTCGCAACTATGTAAATCCATACCCACGAATAACATAAGCTTTTGTCGTAGAACCATGTTTGAATTCGGATTCTTTGTAGTCATGTGCCCTGCATTTGAGAATTATACATTTGCACTGAATATCATTTATTTAAAATGGCATCCTGTGAAATCATGTAATTTTGATAATAGGCCATGGGATGAATAATTCTAATTTTAATTCCGCAGCATTAGGACCTTTGCTCGTTATATTGCAGAAATAGTCTGAGTTTGTGTGCTAATAGTTTCGGATAGATAGGATATAGATTGGTTGTGCATACATGTGAGGGTGGTTTTCTTACTTACACATTGATATAAGATAATAGCACAACTCAAAAGATTGCATGACTAGTTCAAATCCTTCAACTTGAAGATCCTATATCTGATATCATTATAGTCATATAGACAATAGAGAAAGAATAAACTGCTTCTTAATATTCACAAATTTGAATTGCTTAATATCATGATGTTCTACATTGCAGGAGGATTTTAAAATGTCCAAAAGACAGAAAAAGAAGGCCCCCGTTGTAGAAGAACAAATAGCAATAGAGGCACTGAGTATATCTATGAGGACACCCAGTGTGTCATGGGGGTTGAACCTGAATACAAGTGGGGAGACATATACAGGCTGATTTCCCGTAGGGAAGTCCCAGATACGAGCTTGGAGGAAGAACCCATTTACGTAAATATAGAAAAATCATCCATTATGAAGATTGCCACCAGGCCCGAGCTGTTTCCATGCCCGGAAGTGATGAGATGGGTCCTTCCGAATACCAACCACAACTCAATGCTCATGTGTAATGTCGAGGTCCAAGGTTATGCCGCCTTTAGCCATGGATATGTGGCCTTAGCTTACCACCTTCCTGAGCCTCAAGTTTTCTTGACCAATGAGTGGTTGGACAATCTCAGGATGGATTTGATAGAAACCATGAAGAGAATGCTATTACCGGGGAAGCTCTATAGACATAGAGCTACTGAAGATTATGACACAGCCAGCCTTAGAGCCCCTTACAGGTTCATAGCTCTAATGCTGAATAGGATCTTCGGGAGGGCTAATGGAAGATTATTCAAATTCGAATGGATACCCCTAATTTTTTATGTGGCCACAGAAGGGACCATATTCAACTGGTCCAGCCTGGTATCTAGTAGTCTATCTTCTTGTATAGCCGTAGCAAAAGGAGGAGTAGAACAGAAAAAATCCGAGTTTTATATGAGCTCGATCCTGATTGACTGCATACTATGCCGCCAGCCCTTCCCCGGGCTCAAATGTGTTTGGGACAAGGACAGAATGCCCATATATGCATCCTACAAGCTAATGGGGGCTCATCAATACCATAGTTATTATCGAGAAATTTGTGAGCATTTTATTATGCCTCTGCACACTCTTATATTCCGAAAGGAATGTGACTGCATGTGTGAAGAAGCTATGCAGGTAATAGAGGAATATGGTGATTATTTCTTAACAGAGAACGAGATGTATCTTAGAATGTTTGGTGGGTCAAGGACACCTTATCTGCTGCCCAAGTATGCAACAGATTACATAATCCATAAGGAGGCTGTTAGACAGGTTTTTATTGACAGAGTTGGTCATTTCTTATTTCAGAAAAAGAAGGCTGTCTATCCACCCTTACCATTTAAGTTAGGCAGCTGCAGTTTCTCCAATGTAAAACAAGCTCCAGAATTTATAGAGGAACTAGGGAAGTTCCATTTTGGGGAGATGAATTTCAGGCGAAATGACACTCATGATAGAATGGCTGAGCATTGCAGAAAGCACAAGGTTTTTTATGAGTACACCCATCATTTCAACAATGATGAATCCGTTTTCAGAAGAGCCCTGAACATGACAGCACTCAATAAGAGGTTCAAACCAAAGCACTCCACCAAGGGTGGAAAAGGATCTGAACAAGAGAAGGCTGAGCAGGCTAAGGTTGAAGAAGCATCCCAAAGGATAAGAGAAGAGGCCCAGAGGCTAGAAGAGGAGGCTATAGAGTGGCTCCGGAAAGGAGAAGAAGAAAAGAGGAAAGCGGCCCAGGATGCAGCTGAACGAGTAAAGGAAACAGCTAGAGAAGTAGAGGAAGCTGCTAAGCAAGAAGCTGAGGAAGCCTAGAGAAAGATGGACGAAGAGCTTCGAAAATAGGAAGCTGAGAAGACAGAGTTGACACAACAACAGGCTCCTGAATCACAGACAGAGTAGAGCCAGGGTGAAGATATCCCTGGGGTGCAAACTCTTCAAATGCCCACTACTATCACTCCTACAACCCCCATGCTCCAGTTAGTACCCTTTGCACAGGAAAGGGGGGAAGAAGTCCCTGATTTCAGTACTGTTTATTATGACAGGGCTACCAAAAGGATTATGAGGAGAACTGAGAGAAAGCTAGAGGCAGAAGGAGTGACCAGTACAATGATAACAGATAAAGCTGTGATGGTTGGGACAGATAAAGATCCAAGGTTTGTCATAAGGGCTGGGAAGGAAGCAATACACGCTACAGAGGATAAAATAGACCGAATGATGATTGAGATAGAATCATCCAAGAAGACCTCCGCTCAGCTTAAATACACCCTGAGAAGGGAAAAAGAGGAAGGAAATAGACTGAAAAGAAAATATGAGCATGTGCTTAAAGAAATGGAGGCCACGAAAAGCGAAATCCACGCTATTCAGCAAGAAGCACAGGTGAAAGAAACAACACAAGAAGTCTTGGGAAAAGCACAACAGGAAATTCAAGAGTTGAAGGATGAAAAGGAGCAGCTGAGGGTGAAGATAGATGACCTGACGGAGCAGCAAGATATCATATATGAATCCAATACCTTGCGCGTTAAGGAACTGGAAAAGCAGCTGGAAGCAGCAAAGGCACAGCAGGTTGATCTGCAGCCGGTTAAAGAACACATCTTGGCTCAGAAAGCTAAGGTGTTGTACCTGCAAACTGCTCTAGAGGAGGAAAGATGCCAAGTCCTCCAGATTGATGGCAGAATGGATGAAATCTTAAACACCGCTTATTATTTTGTGGACAGGTCGCAAGACATCCTTGAAGTACTGACTTCAAGGATAACCAGGGTGGAGGATGACAAGGAAGTCCCAACTGAGCTAGTAGTCAAGGATAAACAAGCTTTGAAATGGGACCATGACCTGATAGAATTCGTCGTCAACACTGTAGAAGACTTCCAGAAGAATGTCAAGAAAACAAAGGGAGCATGCGCAGAATTCTTCAGGAGAGCCTTGGTCACATACAATCGTTGTCAGGCAGAAGCTGAACAGAGACTACACGAGTTCCCAACTCATGATGCATTTGCAGAAATGTTGCAGAAAAGGCAACAAGATGAAGAGGCCAAAGTGCAATGCATCAGAGCTATTGATGAACCAATCCTTAGAAATGAAATAGGCCACACAGCCATTAGTATACAGCTCTTGGAGGAGCAGGTATGTTTGAACACGGCCAGAGTTGAAGCCATTTGGAACCAAGCTGACAAATTCGAGCTGAACATTCAGTTCCTGGAACCCAACTCGTTTGAGGGTCTCGCTGCTGAAGCAGCAGCATGGAGAAAGTTCTTGGAGGACCAAATGGGACCCCCCTCATGAGAAGGACCGGTCAACTTTTTGTATAATTTAATATTTTGTAAAAGGTTGTAAGGAATTGAAACGTTGGGGAGCCCAAAGGTCACTTTGGGCAACCCAACCAATTCTGTTTTTTGTATAAAACTAGGCAAGATAAACAAAGGAAAGGGGCTTTTTCCCAGTAACACTGGAGGACCTATTGTAAAAAGAACTATTTCCTTTTGCAATAAAGATTTTAGTTTGCCTGTTGGAGAAAGAGCTGTGAAGTTTCCAAATGTTATGCAATGGATGGCAGAAAGATGAACTACTTTATTTTTCAGCTTATGTCCATAAATCGTGAGATCGTTCTAACTCTGTGACCTATGTCTTGTTGAATGGTTTCTGATTTATTTTGTGGAAAATTCACTCAGAGTAATTCCTGTGTTTCATATAACAGTTAGCTATCTGATTGTTAGAATATTTTCTTGTTCATGTGTTGTAAACATAAATATCAGCTATCTGTCATTTGGTTTATTATACATGGAGATAATGCATTACTCACTAATAATCATTTTCTGGCTCCCCGGGGATAGATAGTTAGGTGTTTAGATTGTTAGTTGTTTTACTTCCTTGTGGTTTAGATGTTCGAGAACCTAAGACGAGAGGTAAGAACCTGCACAGCACATTGTGTAGTTCCTGGCATCTTTATCGCCATGCATGATTAAGGTAGGCATATGCATTACATACATTAAGTCAAAATACAAATTCCGGTGAACCGGGCCACAACCGGTAAACCTTTGTTGTTACTTTGACCTACGGTAGCCGGACCGTAAACCAGACGGATTCCCTATACCAAACAGTCAGCGGGCTAGTTGGGAACGCGGATTGGGGAGAATCCTTTACTGTTGCCTCCTGCGAATTTCCAGGCCTCAACAGGACTATACAAAAAATGCAGAAAAAAACCCACCCAACAGTGCTTCATAGTGTCCATTATCCCAAAAAAATTTGAAAATAAAATTCGGGAACAGCCTACCTTACAACCGACCAACCTGAATACTACACAACTACTAAGATATAATAAAAGGGAATCACCAGTCATGCATGTCAAACAAGTCTCTAAAAATATTGGTGAACATGGCTGACTTCAAAGATTAGTTGAAACTTTTACAGGACAAGCTGCTAGATGGTGGGATACCCATCAGACAAGACTACAGACCTGTACAACTGCTTTGACTTACTTTGTCGAAAGGTTTGTTGGAAATAGGTTAACCCAACAAGCTCATATACATGTATTCAATTAAGGGCAAAACCTAGAAGATCATATCAAAACCTATGAAAAGGAGTGGAGAAGACTTGGATACAAGGATGAATGAGCATGGACACACTTGTTCCCATCAACCCTATCCAACTTACCAAACAAATGGTATAAAATGGAAGAAGCTAGAGGTGAAACCTTCTTATGGCACGAACTCAAGGAAATTTTTATTAAAGATTTCAACTTTATACTTCAAAATGAAAATTTGGTCGAAACAACAAAACAAATTAAAGAATTTATCCAGCTGACCAAAGATAAACCCTTACCAGATCACTGACAGACAAGGGAATGTAATAAAGTGCAAGCACAGCTAAAGCCTCAATCGACAAGATTACAATTAGAAAAAAAAATACAGAAGGAAAAAGCTTTAGATGGAAGACCAACCATGTCAAAACAACAAAACCTATTTGCACCATCCTGAAAGTGGAAATGACAGACAAAATAGATACCAACAGAATGACTATAGCTAACTTCCTTGCCACATTCTCATAGTTCAAAGAAGGAAGTCAACTAATCAACAAAGCCAAAGCACCAGAGTGGCTAGATGCCAATGTCAAAACTAAAGAATTCGACATCTCAAATGATGATCGACCAAAAATGGAAAAGATTGGAGACTACTGGAGCAAACAATAGACCACAGAAATAGTAAACTTACTAAGGGAATTTCAAGATGTATTTGCTAGATATTACAAATACCTCAAAGGCTTAGTCCACGAAATGGGAGAAATGAAAATTGATACTAAACCTGATGTTTGACCTGTAAAGAAAAGACCTTATAAATTAGCTCACAAATACAAGGAGATAGTCAAAAAGGAAATTGATAACATGTTAGCAGCAGGAATCATCTACACTATCAATCAATCAGAATGGGAAATTCCAATGGTTTTGCAGCCTAAGAAACATGACTTGACCAAATTGAGAATTTGTGTCGACTTCAAGGAACTAAACAAAGTAACACTGACAGACCCATTTCCAACACCTTATGCAGATGAAATATTGAATGAATTTGCAGGACATGAATGCTATTCATTTATAGATGGATTCTCAGGCTATAACCAAGTACCAATAGCTACAGAAGACCAAAAGAAGACAACCTTTGTGTTTGAATTTGGTTCCTTTGCTTACAAAGTTATTCCTTTTGGATTAAAGAATACACCTGCAATGTTTTCTCGAATTGTTGTCAAAACATTTCAGGAATATATATATAATACCATGGTAGTATACTTTCATGACTGGACAATATACTCTATGCTAAAAGACCATTGCAAATGGCTTCGACTTATGCTAGAAATATGTCGACAGATTCAAGTCTCCCTAAATATCAAGAAATGCATATTTGTGACCCCCATAGGGATACTATTAGGGCACATTGTCTGTAAGGAAGGAATTAAGGTCAACTTTTCAAAGATTAAAATTATCCTCAACCTGAAACCACCCGTAAACCCTAAACAAGTCAGGCTGTTACTTGGCCACATAGGCTATTATAGAAAATTCATAAGATATCATTCAGATATGACCTATCCTCTTGAAGAACTACTAAGGGAAGATCAAGAGTTTAACTAGTCGAAGCCCCCATCTTAGAATTCCCAAACTGGTCGATCAAATTCCATGCCCATATTGATGCATCAGGCCTAGCAATAGGAGCAATCCTAACTCAACCAGGATATGATGGAATGGATTATCCCATAGTTTACAGCAAAAGAAAATTAAACAAGGCTGAAATAAACTATTTGACCATAGAATGAGAAGCTCTAGGCATGGTCTTTGCCCTCCAAAAGTATCGATATTATCTCTTAGCTAACCCATTTATATTCTATACCGACCACCAGGCCCTGGAGTATCTTGTCAATAAACCACTCCATCATGGAAGGATTTGTCAATGGCTACTTCTCTTCCAAGAATTTGAGTTTGAATTCGTTGTCCAACCAGGAAAGTTAAATGTCGGTCCCGACCATTTATCTCGAATTGACACAGTCGAAGAACCGACAGGAGTCGAAGATGACTTACCTGATGCACATTTATTTCAGATAGAAGCAGTCCCAATAGAACTAGAATAAATAGCTTAGTTCTTAGAATATAGACATGCACCAGAAGGTATGAGCACCAAGAAGAAACATATCTTAGCTATGAAGGCTGCACCATACATCTCATCAATGGATTTTTATATAAAATGAGATTAGATGATATCCTCAGAAAGTGTGTACTAGAACATGAATGAGACCACATATTCCATGAAGCACACTATGGACCTGCATGAGGACATTTTCAAGCTAACACAACTGCAAAGAAAATCCAACAGTCAGGATTATGGTGGCCAACACTCCATAGAGATTGCAAAAATTTTGTTAGTCGATGTGACAGGTGTCAATGACTAGGTAAACCCCTGCCTAGTATAGAAATTCCCTTGATATCAGTAAATCCCAGTCTCACATTTGAAATCTGAGCCATAGACTTCATAGGACCATTCCCTATACCAACAAAAAGTTCAGGAGCAAGGTATATCATTACTACAGTGGAATATGTCACTAAATGGGCAGAAGCTAAACCAGTTGATACATGTTCTAGTGAGATAGCTGATAAGTTTATCTATGAGAATATCATCACTAGATTTGGATGTCCATTAACCCTGATTAGTGACTAGGGGACACACTTTATCAACAAAAATATCAAAACCCTAATCGACCAGTTCCAAATTGACCACCGTCGGAGTACAGCATATCGTCCTCAGTCAAACGAAGCAATTGAAGCATTCAATAAAACATTAACAAGAGTATTAACCAAAATATGTAATGCTAACAAGGATGACTGGGATGAGAAAATACTTGTAGTCTTATGGGCATACAGAACAACCTATAAATGATCAACCAACCAAACTCCTTTTCAACTAGTCTATGGACAAGAAGCAGTAGTTCCACTACACTTTCGACAATAGACACCTATTATCACATAAATACTACATGTCAATGTCAAACAGGGAAGGAAGGACCGACTATTTCAACTCAGCAAACTAGAAGAGCACCAACTCATGGCTATACAACACCAATAAATCTATAAGAAACAATAGAAAGCATGGCACGACCGCAACATCAAGAATAAAAACCTGTCGGTCGGAGACCTTGCTTTATTATACAATAGTCGGGTCAAAGGAAAACCTAAGAAGCTCCACACAGAATGGATGGGACCTTACTTTGTCGAACAGATATATCCCAATGGATCAATCTAACTAAGGATCTTACAGGGCACAGTATTACAGAAGCTTGTTAATGGATCCCGACTAAAATGTTACACAAACTAAATCCACAAAAAAAAATCATATAACAACCATAACCATCAACTAAAATCCATAAAAAACTAAAAATTCCAAAAAACAAAATAATACCCTACAAATAGAAAACCATAACAGGAAATCACCACCTTGAAAACCGCCATCATGACCATCGACTTAGCACCGTCGACCACTTTCATCGACCGACTACTTACGTCGACCACTCTCATCACCACCACCAATGGACAACTCCGATAGTCCCATCGCGCATTCATGACATCGAACGCCGAAAGAAATTCGCCATTAACACACACTCACATACTCTAGCTGGAACATCATGTCTGCCATTAATACACCGATCGACGCACACACTCACAACATCGCCTATAAATATTGGATCGCCGAAGGTCATTGCATCGCAACCTATATAGACAGAGCATTAGAGCATCCAGTCAACCAAAAACCGAGAAACCCTTAGCAACATCGACCACCAAACTGACACAATGACCCCTAAACAAACTAGAGCCTCGACCAAGGCCCAGGAGATACAGGCTGTGGATACACCTTTAGTCTGTAGACTAAAAAACATCAAAAATTCCAAAGTACAAGAAGGGTCATGGTAAAATCTATGGACCAAAATACAAGAATGGGCATTTGTCGACAAAAAGATGACTCAAGCAGTAGAAAAAGTCAGACGCAACACTCTCTTTGGCTATGCTAATGCACCGCTGATGGCCAGCTTTGGTGGCATGAAGGAAACCACTATCAAATTCATAATCAGTCGGTATCATAATGGCCGATTCTACTTCGACGAGCTGGTCGACATCTCTGGAGATGTCATCTCCAAGCTGACCGGTCTCTCTAATAAAGGAGACCCCGTACCTGTCGAAATCAAAGAAGGACTGGTCAAAGAGCTCACTAGGTCATCTTCCGGTAAAAACTCCAAGGGGTTGATGATTAGCCAAATCACAACCTGAATTCCATAGATTGTGGCCAAAATCATTTCCATAACACTCACTCTAGCAAGTCGAGGTAGCGACCTTAAGTTAGAAATGCTAGAAGCCATCGACACCATTGCCACCGATGGATGAATATACAAATGGGGTGATTATGTCGCTGAAATGGTGAAAACCATCTGTGAGTGATGTCAAGAAACGGGGGGAATCATCAAGTTCCCCTACCTCATCTTATGGATTGTCATGTACCACATCTTCCCAGAGGGGAGCCCAGTCTTTTGGGAACTGTCAAAGTTCGACATGTGGAGGTTTAAACAATTCTCCCAGAAAGGAACCTTGCATGAACTAGAGCACGGGAAAGTATTTCTGGACAACTGGTTCCAACAAATCAAAGTCCACATGACTAGATGGAGGGTGCCTTAAAACATCCAACGAAATCTACTAGCGAACTCCCACATCCAGCTAGAACTCGACCATACCTCGGTGTGGTATATCTAGGGAGACAATTCCAACACCAAAGCCCTTGACTGCTACCCAGATATCAACCACATATTCTAAGAACTATCTCGATAGGACAAGACAAAAATACCACTACCAACAACAACAAAATAGATCGATTTCTCGATCTAAGAGCCACTCATGGACCAAGAAAAAGAGGAAGACTATGAGCTCAACCTCTACATCAGCACATTTGTATCGGAGGAGACAATGGTCAAACACATCGATCGACTGCAGATAACTATCAAACCTCTGACCACCAAGAGAACAGAACCCCAAACCATAAATAAAAAACCGCAGCCATGACAGCAAATAACTCCTGCGGCTATAGAGAGTGTTATCTTGACTTAGGCACCGATAGGCGAGACAGATCCCGACAACCCTGAGTATGTTGTTACAAAAAGCATTATCTAAAAACTCTTAAAAGAAATAGCAGTAGCGAGGAAGAAAATAAAACAAAATAACAACAACAAGGTAAAGGTAAGCATAAGCTTATTATTTCCGAATCATCAAAGGACGAGGAAGAACTAGCAGCCACAGCCCTCGACATCATAGAGGATGCTGCCGCAAATAAAGTTTCGGTCGAAACCCAGTTCCAGTGCTTTGTCGACGCAGGAGCACAAGCAGGTCGATCGAAGAAAAAAAATACCACGATGATGCCTAGAAACATCATCGATCTTGTGTCGACGCCTCCACCCCCATCACTGACCAAAATAACCGAGGAGGAAGCACCGGCACCACAGTTAGTCATCCCCCTCGGCTTATACAAAAGTGTGATACCTGAGGTGATAAAAGCCAAATTCAACAGAGATAGCAACTTGCAATATTTCTTTGAGAAACTGCCTATGATTTTCATGTCGACTCAGAAAATATCCACAGAAGTGTCTATCTTCATGTCAGGAGGACAACAACCAGAACAGGGCTAACAGTCCTCAATCATTGCAATAGTCTCATCTATTTTTGAAATAAATCTTGACAAGGAATCCCAAGTGACTGCACGTCGGTCCTCAACTATTGCACCGACCGACCTCATGCCCCAAGCCGACCTCCTAGCCACTGCACCAACTGAAGAAGAAGAGACTAAGGAATACATAACTTGACAAATCAACCAAATGTTCTCCAACATCAACTCGCCCCCTCAACCCGACAAACCACCATCTCCACCACCACCACCACCCCCCAACTCAGAGAAAGACCCACCATAACCAACTGCATCCACACAACTAGAGGTGGTAGTCATCCCACCTCCCCAACTAGAAAAACCATTGACTTCTATCCCACAAACCAAAGTACCCGCCTCAACAGTTGCAGCTACACAAGAGGCAGACAAGGAAAAGCATAAGAAGAGGACGGAGAAACAGAAAACGGAGCATCATGGAAAGACTCTTAGACTTCAAATTGGCTTGAAGGATGCAAGCTCCTTGACTGACACAGAGATGGGGCAACTCCTCAAAACCCTAGTGAAAGAAGCAAAGACAAGGAGTGAGCAAAGAAATAAAGAACTCAAGGAAAAAAATACATAACAGATCGATTTTCTCGACAAATGCAGGAATTTAGCCCAGTCCGTCATGCCGGGCCCCATAGAGATCGACACCGATAGACCGCTTGAAAGAGCGTATCAACTATTCGAGAGCATGGTGTCGACCCTCCAAGCGCACATTTAGTAAACCAAGGAGGAACAAAAAGAGGAAACTACCCGACTCCTCATGGCATAACACACTGCATTTTCCATAGCATATAAAGTATTGCAAGATCATATGGAGGAGTCTGTCGTAACCAAATAAGTATTAAGAGATTGGCCTACTCACTACGGGAAAGTTTATCAACAAACTTGATAGACTTGGCAAGGCATCCAGGAACTGGAGAGCAGAAAGACAACTAAGGAAGAACTTAGAACGACAATAGAAGAACAGATAGTGCTTGAAACCACCAAACTGCAGAAACTGGAAAGGGAAGCACATCAGTGGGTGCAACAAGCCCTCCCTAACTTAGAAAAATTCGACATCATCTGTCCGTAGATGAAAGAACTTATCAAAACTGCAGAGGAGAAAGACCAGTTTATGGGTTCCGAAATGGAGAGGATAGCTGAAGTCTCCATCGTAGAGAAGATGTAGATCCTGTCAAGCCTGAACACACTCACCATTGACATCCAGAAAGTTTTGCAGAGTTGGACAGATTTCCAACACCACCTCGCCATCATAGCCCCAGCCATTGTAGAAGTCTATGTACAGAAATGACCAACCATCAGACTTCACATCCCACCGTAATAAATGTTAAAGGCTATCAAAGATTTTGTACCTCCCTGTTTCTTCAGGATGAAGAAACATTTTGTTTGTGGGGGAGATGTAGAAGGCGCAAGTCGATAATTTGACTTAAATGAGAGCCGACTTAGTTGATCAGCTGACTAAGTCAATGGGCCAACTTAGTCAATCAGCCGACTAAGTCGGTCGGCCGACTAAACTAAGAGAATAGGTCAGCCACCTAAGGTCATGTCGGTTCACCAAACCGACATGTAGTTATTTTGTAACCATTCTATAATCATATATATTAGGCTGTTGAGCCAGATGAGAACTTAGTTCAGTTCTCTGTGTTGTATGGACTCATTCATGTAATATAATCTGTTATTCACCTATTTGTTCTTATCTCTTATCTCTGTTTATTTATATATGTTTTAGTGTGTATTATTGGTAACCTTATGTGATCTGTGGGATTACAATAAAGCCCCGATTTTGTATTATGAAACTATGTATTACCACATTTTGGATGTATATAATTTTTTTTATGATGATCGGTTTATTTATTTACATGTGTAAAAATTTGTGTTTGTGATGAATTTACTGTGTATGAAACAAATGCCAATCTAACACGTAGTTAGCATATGAGTCAGCAACTTGATTATTAATTCTTGGAATATGTATGTATGCTATATTCTTAAATTGTCATTCTAATAATCTCACACGTAAGAATATTCTTAATAACGTCAGATGTCTAACATGGTACAAACCATTAAGCTGTGACACTACTAAATCCAAATCAAGACATACCTCAAGAGAGAGAACGCCATGTAAAATGGCATCTCGTAGAAGCTCAATAATGGCACTATATTCAGCAACATTGTTGGAATATGGTTGTAAACATACACCTCCTGAAGATAGTTCCTGACCCATAGGAGTATAAATCGCCCAAGCAGTAGAGGCTGAGTGTTGAGTGTGACAGCTCGCACCATCCGCGAATCCTATGTAGGTGGAATATTCCATTGACATCTGCCAAAAGAAACAGAAACTAATCACAAACCTAATCACTATAAGAAAAATACCTAACTATGCAAAAATGTACAATAATATACAATAACCAGCATTGGTTGAAAATCATGCATAGTAATTCTTGAGATAGAGCCCATTCCTAGGCTCCACCAAGGTCGTTCCCTCATAATCCACTAACTCATAAGCACCCTTCTCTAACACACGTTTGACTATGTAAGGACCACGCCACATGGGGTTAAACTTTCCTGCCCTCAAGGGTTCTTTCGGTTGGTCCCACAAAAGGACCAAGTATCCCTCACTAAACCTCCTTGGATGGACAAACTTATCATACTGGACCTTTACGTGACATTTATTTACTTCTAGAGCCACCAAGGCATCTCGACATTGCTCATCAAGTTGCTCAAGGTGGACCAAACGCTCCTCCAATGGGGAAGTGTCTAATAAGAGCTCTACAACTAGTCTTAAAGAAGGAATCTCGCATTCAACCGGAAATATCGACTCCACTCCATGTATAAGCTAATATGGAGAAAAACCTGTGGCATTCTTAACAGCGGTTCTATACCCCCAAAAATCAGGATATAACATGATGTGCCAATTATTATTGCTTTGTGTGATGGTTTGTTGGAGAATGGATTTGAGTTATTTGTTCACTCCTTCTACCTGTTCATTCTCTTGAGGGTAGTAAGAGGAGGAATGCTCTTGTTTGTACCCTAAATTTGATGCCAACTCTTCCATCATACAATTTTGAAAGTGCGAGCCATGGTCAGTGACAACCTCTTTCACAATCCTAAACCGAGTAATAATCTAGTTGAATACGAAGTGTGTGGCTATCTCACCGTCAAATTTAACTGTAGGAATAGCCTCAGCCCATTTCATGAAGTAATCAATAGCCACTATGATATGATGATGCCCCCCAGCTGAAGCTGGATTTCAATACATAAAATCAAGCCCCCACATAGTGAAGGGACCGGCGGTGATGATGGGATGTAAAGGGGCAGGTTTAGAGCACATATTACGTGCAAACACCTGGCAAGGGTGGCACCTCTTGACTGCATCTACACAATCTTTAAAGATCGACAGCCAGAAATAACCCACTCTTAAGATTTTTTGGTTGTAGAAATCCCAGATAAATGACCACCACACGTCCCTCCATGGTAATCATTCAGCACTACCTCAACCTTATCGTGAGTTAAACAATGACATAAAATGGAATCTACCCCATGACAGTATAAAGTGTTATCCACTATGAGGTTATTCTTAGACACGTGACGTAATCGTCATCGTTCATCCCGTAAGAGGTGAGTAGGGACCTTCAATGTTTGTGGATATATAATGATATCCCCATACCATGGGTCTAAAGTTGAGATTAAGAATATGTGCTCATTGATAAACGTATCTTCAGAAACCAACTCCTCGCCCTCGCTTGGGAAATCCGATATAAGCTCTGCAAAAATTAACAATTTCTTTGATTTTACCAAAACAAACTCGAGATCAAATTCTTGCAGGATGGCAATCCATTTATTATATTTTCCCCCAATCATCCTTCAAGTGAGGACGAATTGAAACAGATTGACATGGGCTACAACCAAGTTCTAGTGAAGGATAATATAATGTCTCAACTGTTGAACCACATGTACAGTAGCTAAGGAAAGCTTCTCAACATGAGAATAATGAATCTCTGTGTCAATAAGATTCTGGCTCAGATAGTATATGACATGCTCTTGGAGCTCCTCATCCTCTTGAACCAAAACCATCCCAATCGTCTCCATGGATGTGGCCACATAAAGTAGAAAATCATGGCTATAGTCTGGGGGACTAATCACCGGGGTCGATGCTAGGGATCTTTTGAGTGCATCGAAGGAGTCCTGGGCTCGCTCATCCTAACAAAAGGTGGTGTCCTTCTTCAAAAGACACATGAAGCCTCTAGTCAAATTGGAAAAATTGACAACAAATCTTCATAAGAAGTTTTCCATGCCTTGCAAACATTGAAGATGACGAATATTTTTTGGGGGAGACAACTGAAGTATTGCCTCAACCTTCAAAGGGTCAACTCTTATACCCTCTTTAGAAATGATGAATCCTAATAAGCAACCTGACTTCACACAAAAGATGCACATATGAGGATTTAACCTGACCAAATAATGGTGGCACCTTTCTAATACCAATCTCAAATGATAGGAATGATGCATTCTCATATGAGAATGAGCAGCAAGGTCATCCAAAAATACTTCGATAATCGACTTGAGATCGTGGAAAATCAAGGTCATTGCACGCTGAAAAGTAGCTCCGGCGTTTTTAAGGCCAAAAGGCATTTTTCGATATGCCAAATTTCCCCAAGGACAAAATAATGCGGTCTTATGTTGGTCTTTAGGCTTAATTTGTATCTGATTATATCCAGAAAATCCATCCATAAAGGAAAAAACCTCGCTACCCGCACACTCATACAAATCTGATCAATAAATGGTGTGGGGAAATTGTCCTTAGAACAGGCACGATTCAAATCATGAAAATTAGTACATATGCGGATCGCTCCCTGCTTATTATCTATTGAAATGGGGTTTGAAACCCACTCCATCAAGGGAACGGGATAGATAAAACCAACTTTCAATAGTTTCTCTATCTCTACCTCAATCACGGGTGCTTTCCTAGGATTCACCGCACGCAAACGTTTTCAAATAGGCTTTGCGTTGGGATAAGTTTTAATCTCATGTTTGACAATGCGAGGGTCGATACCTGCAATTTCATCGTAAGACCAAGCAAATATATCACGAAATTATTTAAACAGCTCGATGTATTCTAGAATCTTAGGATGGGAACATTCTGCACCAATATAGACATTCTCTATCCTACCAAGATCGCGAGAGATATTGATAGGAATCGTTGGAGATATATTTTCCATGTTTCCATCAGCCATCAGACCAGGAGAGCTTAATGGAACCATAGGACTACCAATTGTCTCACTAAGAACCTCTCTAAAGTCCTCACACTCCAATCGGTCAAGCTCGAGAAGAAAGTACGATCTATGATGGAGCTCTTCCCATGGTGTCTCAACTCCTGACATGGCCTCAATAATCGCTTCGTCTGAAGGAAAAACACTTTCAAGGCAGTCATGTACATGAGAAGACTATACTTCCCATGTAGGCAGCACATAAGGGTCCTCCTCCTTCATCCGTGAAGAGGAAGGACTAGGCTTTGCAACATGCTCAAGATTAGCTTGATAAGCTACCATAGTTGCAAGAAACGGCAAGTCCGTCACGGTGGGCTCACTCGAAGTGCTCGATGTAGGAAGAATCCAAGGATCTTCCATACGACTCGTGAAAAAATACACCGATCTCATAGTTGTCGAAGCCTCACTAGAACTAGACCCTATCATAAGGATAGGTGTAGGACAACTAAAACTTCCCATGAGGGATGGATACATGCCCAAACCCACACTCCCAGTTGGTGGCTAAGAGTGCTCTATGATTAGGATCAAAGCTCCCAAAGATGTGGTAACCGACAGATTCTTTAATGATGTTTGATCAATTGTAACTATCTTCTCGTTAAATGGAAATCACACAATGTGAAATAGGGAAAGAAGCTATGGCTTGCATACTGTACATCCAATTCCTACCCAGCAAGATATTGTAGTCAAGGGGTGCATCAACCACCTCGACCTCTATTGCAACGGTATTCCCTCCCAAACAGACCTTAAGAGAAGGGAGAATCCCCCACTTGGGCCTCCACCACCTCAATCCTCAATCTCTCGATAACAAGCTCACAAGAAAAGGGAAAGCTTGGGAAGAACAAAAAAGTGCTCCAAGGGACAAACTGATGCAGAATCAAGCATAAGTTTTGGCAACAATGGACTATAGTTTCTTTTCTCTCAATTCTCTCTTATGCCTTCAATGTACCAAAGAGTTCCTTATATATCTTTTCAAAGGGGTAATGAAAGGTCAAATCCGAGCGATCTCAAGGCATATGGAAGGCAAGGAGTCAAGTGAGTCAGATCCATGTCAAGGAAAAATCCAAAAAGATTTGGATTATGCTACTAGAGTCTGTATACACCTCTATTTTTTACCAGAGACTATCATGTTTGCTGCTAGGATCTTCCATATGACTCGTGCTAAAAGACACCAATCTCATAGATGTCGAAGCCTCACCGGAACTAGAACCTATCATAAGGATAGGTGCAGGACAACTAAAACTTCCCATGAGAGATGGATACATGCCCACACCCACACTCGCAGTTTACATACCTCCCATTGCTTCAGGAGGTTATGTTCATACTTCTAGAGGTCATGTTACTACTTTTAGAGTATATATTCCTACTTCTGGAATGTATATTCCTACTTCTAGAGCATATATTCCTACTTATGGAGTGTCTCATGGGACATTGCATGTAATGACTTGTGGACCTTATTATGGGACACAGTATGGATAGGGTTCTTCACCTTATGGGAGCGGGTATCAACAACCTGCTTACTCTCCAAATTACAACTTTGTAGCTCCGAATAGTCAAGGTACACCACACTATGGTGCTTCCATGCCACCCTATACAGGTCAAATGGGAGGAGGGCACTATGGCCAAGGTAATGGTGGTAATAATACCTATGTGAATCAAAACTATCAAGGATTTTTCCATCAACCTCATCATCTTAGGCTCCCTTTCCTCGCAATGCTGAATCTTCTTGACTTGTCGAGATTGACGAATGATCCTGTAGCTCATGACCCGGCTTGGCCAGCTGCCCCTACTAAGCTTCCCTTGGACATACCCAAATTCGAGGGAAAACTGGGAGAGGGTCAGAGTGAACATGTTACTACCTTTCACCTATGGTGCTCTTTAAATTCCTTACATCAGGACTCAATCCGTTTGAGACTATTTCAACGCACCCTTACAGGGCCTGCCGTGAAATGGTATATAGGGCTACCTAGGGGGGCATTTGCTTTGTTTGATGACCTAGTAATGAATTTTATAAACCACTTCTAGCTACCGGTGCATTATGACATTGGTATTGAACTCTTGTCAACATTTTGACAGGATAAAGCCACACATATATTGGATCATATCCAAGAGTGGCGTAGACGGAAGAGGTTAATTAAATCCTTTATACTGTCGTAGTTCCTCCTCGAATGGTTCCTTAAGTCGTTATTGCCGTATATAGTGAAGGATGTTTCTACATCTGGAGTGAAAAATGAGGAACAAGCCATTTTTAGGGTGCAGGAACTAGATTTGATTGATGCTCAGTCTAGTTTGTTATATGAGATCATTCCCAATTCCATGCGTTCTAGTTTCGACCCCAAAGTTAAACCTGGACCACATGCCGATGGCATTATGGGTTGTGTGAGTGCTAAACCTACGGATTCGGTTGCAAAACAAGCTAGTCAATTGTCAATCAACCAATATGCTTTGGGACAAGCCACAGCTTCATCTCAACCCACCCAAATAGTGAGTGTTCTTTTAGTGCAATAGTCAGACCAGAACGGTAACCACCAGCTTGGACGGAGTAAAAAGAAGGGTAATAATAATCGTAAGGGTGGGAATAGGAACAAGAATGATAATAATGGAACGAACACCTGTGATACTGGGGGGACAAGAAAGATAAATGTAAGGTTAAATTCCCTTACAATTTGTGTAAGGACAATCACCTCACTTACGTGTGCCCTCGTATCGATGAAGCCTCACAATTCTTGGCACATGGCCCAGCTGTGCTAACTAACCCTTTACCTCACAATCAGAATATGAACTCGAGGACCCATTATTAGTCTAGTGGTGATCAATATCCACCGGAGGGTAGTGTTCATGGTTGCATTAACATGGTTCGTGCTGCGAAAGTTGTGACCCGTGCGAAGGACTATGGTTCGTCACAACCCAACCCAAGAAAGGAGCCAGATCCACCAGAACTCCTTTGCATATTGAAAAACCTGTGGATAAACTTGAAGCTGCACCTTGCATTCCTAAGGGGGTCCTTAAGCATTCGGGGCACAATCCTAATGCCCGAGTTGCCCAGAACTATTTAGTTATCGAGGATTTGGGCCATTCCTATGGCTTGGGGTACCACAACAGACAGCTAGACTCCAAAAATCAATCTTTCCCAATATGCAATAGAAATAAAAATCTAACACTAAAGGATCAAACCTCATACCTTATTCCGGACGGTTGAAGTAGATCCCCATTGAGCTTTCCAATCTTCAGCTTGAATTGTTATAGCACGTCCTCAAAAACAAGTAAACAATACAAGCATACTATATTTCATGGTGTTAGATCTATTCTAGCATATATAAATCAATAATGTATAATCATTTGACATATTCCAATGGAAACAATATTCATTCAAATACCCATTACAAGACAGGAAAATATATTTCTATTAATATGAATCAGATATTACAAGTGACAACCTCTGACGGCACGTCTGCGAACTGGAGAAACTGAATCCCCCACTTGGGCCTCCACCACCTCAATCCTCCATCACTCCGATAGCAAGTATGTGACATATACTGGAACAAGTCACGAGAGTTGATATCTCATGAACACTAGCACGATCAAGGAGGTAGCATATAGTGGATGCCACCAATCTAGAAGGTCTTCTACACAAACCGCTACGAGTACATGTCCTACTATGCGAATAGAGGTGTCAAGGTCGAACATAGTAGTCCATCGTCTGATTACCGGTCATTGATGTAAACCGTTAACAGATGCAAGATCACCCACCAATAATGAAAATGGGAATCAAGGTACTAGAGTGCAAACTAACAAGTGTGAATAAACGTGTTGAGGTCAAACACTTGAGAGAATCCATCGATTAGGGGACATTGATGTATTCCAAAAACTGTCGATGGTGAGAGAACCTGCCACTGATGACTGCAAGTCTCAAGGCACTCAAAATGACTCTAGATTCCAATCCCAGAATAAATGATCTCAAGTCGATGGGATGAAATCTGCTAGAAGGAGGGCATTAGGGCATCCCCCATCATCCAACACGAGGTACTCAGCAAAGCTGTATAATGTGGAAGGACTCGATCATAAGGTGCATGAACCAGTAACTGTAACGGGAATGACCGACATGCAAAGTCAAGATAACTGAGGAATGGCCGACTCAGGTTTCAACTTCCTTCTAACAAGAGCATAACGGTGTATGGTGACTGAAAGAAGGCAGCATAGACTCGATATACAAACTGGAACATCCCTATGATGTAGGAGGCATCAATAGAGGCTCCATAGGGACTGGAAGCTTAACCAGTCGATGGAGATAAAACTCAGATAAATGAGTACAGCTCCTAATGTCAAACTATAACCCAACCAATGGATGTGATATACAGTGCTATGTTCGAAGGCGAAACGACCCGACAGCTGCCAAAGATAATATCTTTTCTTGTCCGGCTTTTTGGTTTTTTGATTTTTTTGGTCTTTTTCAGTTATTTGAAAAGCTTGAAAAAAGAATAAAATAGCTTTATAGTTACAAACTAGGAGGAGACGAGTGTCATTTAGGATAAACAAACTAGTTCCAAGCAGTGGAACATACCTATGCTCAATGCAAGGATACATGTGTAGGATATCGACACTCGGGGGAAAATCCCCTCCCGGTAAAAAGGGAATCAAGCTGCGAAGGATATAAATAAAGGCTCTGCATGGCTAGACATGAAACAAGCTCGAGCTATATGGCTGAAACGCAATGTCAGGGGAGCCAGCATAAAGCTCAATAAGACAGGCAAAGCTCATGATAATGCATCCACAACTTGATACAAGGGGAGTCCGGAGGGAAAAAAGGCCAGCATAAGATCAAGAGGAGTATGAGGCTCTTGCTAAATGTCATGGCAATAATATACAATAGACTCCCACACCCTAAAGGGGGAAACATCGTCATGGGCACCAAAATGCAAATAAGGTGCTAACTAGGGTACCCATGTAAGGTGAGGCTCTACCACTCATATCATGCCACTTCTATAGCAGCAAGAAGGTTCGGTGACATAATAGAGTGAGTTCGTACCTAAGGATATAGTGACATGGTCATAAGGTCATGCAAAATGCAAACGGTGGTGAACCTAACCTATATGCCAGTGTAGACGTGATACCTGTGAAAGGCATGAATGGTCTCTTTCCACAAAAGAAGCATCCGACAGACAACTTCAAACCCAAGGAAGACCCAACCACACTCACAACCCACCCAAAAACTTCCCACAACATCAGACTCACCAAAAGGGAGGATGTACACGACTGTATAAAGAACAGCTGCGTATGTACGTGACTTTTGGCCAAACATCCGCGTATGTACGCGACTGTTGTCCAAAAACCCGCGTATACAGAGAAGGCAGTGGTAAAAAGCAGGTCAAGGCCAAACAATTAAAGGGGATTGTCAATGGACAAACATACTATAACATGCGACACAGAAACGGAGAGAAACCAAGAGCAAGTCAATAATATCAAGCCCATTGTGCCCCCAACCCCAAAGAAAAACAAGGAACATCCCCAGCGGAGTCGCCAATTCTGTTACAGAGAGAAATTCCTATGGCTTGGGGTACCACAACAGACATCTAGACTCCAGAAATAAATCTTTCCCAATATGCAATAGAAATAAAAACATCTAACACTAAAGGATCGAACCTCGTACCTTATTCTAGACGGTTGAAGTAGATCCCCGTTGAGCTTTCCAATCTTCAGCTTGAATTGTTATAGCACGTCCACAACAACAAGTAAACAATACAAGCATACTATATTTCATGGTGTTAGATCTATTCTAGCATATATAAATCAATAATGTATAAGCATTTGACATATTCCAATGGAAACAATATTCATTCAAATACCCATTACTGGACAGGAAAAGATATTTCTATTAATATGAATCAGATATTACAAGTAACAACCTCTGACGGCACGTCTGCGAACCGGAGAAACTGAATCCCCCACTTGGGCCTCCACCACCTCAATCCTCCATCACTCCGATAGCAAGCTTACTAGCAAAAGGAAAGCTTGGGAAGAACACAACAGTAGTCCAAGGGACAAAGGGATGCAGACTTAAGCATAAGTTTTGGCAACAATGGACTATAGTTTCGGTACTCTCAATTCTCTCTTATGCTTTCAATGTCTCAAGGGTTCCTTATATATCTTTTCAAAGTGATACTGAAAGGTCAAATCCGTGCGATCTCAAGGCATATGGAAGGCCAGGAGTCATATGAATCGGATCCAAGACAAGGAACGCTCCAAAGGATTTTGGATTATGTACACATCCCGATGTACGCGACAATAGAGGGAATATCCACGTATGTACGTGGTTATCGGGGAAAATGCTGCGTATATCCATTTTCTAATGTTTTTAGGGATGGTCAATGATACATCAAAAGACAAAAAGTGGTCCATAGGGGCTAATGAGTCTGCAGCGGGACAGGGGAAGGCCATACAATGTGTGATTCACCTAGTGTGGTGAAATTCGCTATAACAAATTCTGTTACGGAGAGAAATTCCTATGGCTTGGGATACCACAACAGAAAGCTAGACTCCATAAATCAATCTTCCCCAATATGCAATAGAAATAAAACCATCTAACACTAAAGTATCGAACCTCATACCTTATTCCAGACGGTTGAAGTAGATCCCCATTGAGCTTTCCAATCTTCAGCTTGAATTGTTATAGCACGTCCTCAACAACAAGTAAACAATACAAGCATACTATATTTCATGGTGTTAGATCTATTCTAGCATATATAAATCAATAATGTATAAGCATTTGACATATTCCAATGGAAACAATATTCATTCAAATACACATTACTGGACAGGAAAATATATTTCTATTAATATGAATCAGAGATTACAAGTGACAACCTCTGATGGCACGTCTGCGAACTAGAGAAACTGAATCCCCCACTTGGGCCTCCACCACCTCAATCCTCCATCACTCCGATAGCAAGGTTAATAGCAAAGGGAAAGCTTGGGAAGAACACAACAGTGCTCCAAGGGACAAAGGGATGCAGACTCAAGCATAAGTTCTGGCAACAATGGACTATAGTTTCGATACTCTCAATTCTCTTTTATCTTTCTCCCCCTTTTAATGTACCAAGGGGCTCCTTATATAGCTTCACAAGGGACAATGAAGGGTTGAATCCAAGCGATCTCAAGGCATATGGAAGGCCAGGAGTCATATGAGTCAGATCTAAGTCAAGGAATGCTCCAAAAGGATTTGGATTATGCACACATCCCGATGTACGCGACTATAGGGGGAATATCCGCGTATGTATGCAGTTATCGGGGAAAATGCCGCATATATCCATTTTCTAATGTTTTTAGGGATGGTCAATGATACATCAAAAGACAAAAAGTGGTCCATAGGGGCTAATGAGTCTGTAGCGGGACAGGGGAAGGCCATACAATGTGTGATTCACCTAGTGTGGTGAAATACGCTATAACAGATGCCCCCTAATGTATGAGATCAGAGGGGTCATATGATGGCTGAAATACATTAAAGTCCATCCCAGAAGTGAAGTGATGAAGGTACCCAAATGGAAGACCAGCCACCCAATCAGCATAATACCGTAATACAACTCTGCATATAACTACAAATACATATAGCAGTCCCGAATAAAATAGTGGAACAATGGCCATGAATAGGCATGAAACATGATAACACATAGATGTGGTCATCACCACGTACAATATACATAGATCAGAATCTCCATGAGGAAGATATACAAAGGACCATGATCTCCACAAAGGCTGAAGATATATAACAAATCAAAATATCCATAGTGGCTGGAAATGTCTGACATATACTGGAACAAGTCACGAGAGTTGAAATCTCATGAACAATGGCATGATCAAGGAGGTAGCATATAGTGGATGCCACCAATCTGGAAGGTCTTCTACACAAACCGCTACGAGTACATGTCCTACTATGAGAATAGAGGTGTCAAGGTCGAACATAGTAGGCCATCATCTAATTACCGGTCATTGATGTATACCGTTAACAGACGCGAGATCACCCACCAATAATGAAAATGGGAATCAAGGTACTAGAGTGCAAACTAACAAGTGTGAATAAACATGTTGAGGTTGAACACTTGAGAGAATCCATCGATCAGGGGACATTGATGTATTCCCAAAACTGTCGATGGAGAGAGAACCTGCCACTGATGACTGCAAGTCTCAAGGCACTCAAAATGACTCTAGATTCCAATCCCAGAATAAATGATCTGAAGTCGATGGGATGAAATCCGCTGGAAGGAGGGAATTAGGGCATCCCCCATCATCCAACACGAGGTACTCAGCAAAGCTGTATAATGTGGAAGGACTCGATCATAAGGTGCATGAACCAGTAACTGTACCGGGAATGGCCGACATGCAAAGCCAAGATAACTGAGGAATGGCCGACTCAGGTTTCAACTTCCTTCGAACAAGAGCATAACAACGTATGGTGACTGAAAGAAGGCAGCATAGACTCGATATACAAACTGGGACATCCCTATGACGCAGGAGGCATCAATAGAGGTTCCAAAGGGACTGGAAGCTTAACCAGTCGGTGGAGATAAAACTCAGATAAACGAGTACAGCTCCTAAAGTCAAACTATAACCCAACCAATGGATGTGATATACAGTGCTCTGTTCGAAGGCGACACGACTCGACAGCTGCCAAAGATAATATCTTTTCTTGTTCGGCTTTTTGGTTTTTTGATTTTTTTGGTCTTTTTCAGTTATTTGAAAATATTGAAAAAAGAATAAACTAGCTTTATAGTTACAAACTAGGAGGAGAAAAGTGTCATTTAGGACAAACAAACTAGTTCCAAGCAGTGGAACATACCTATGCTCAATGCAAGGATACATGTGTAGGATATCGACACTCGGAGGAAAATCCCCTCCTGGTAAAAAGGGAATCAAGCTGCGAAGGATATAAATAAAGGCTCTGCATGGCTAGACATGAGACAAGCTCGGGCTATATGGCTGAAACGCAATGTCAGGGGAGCCGGCATAAAGCTCAATAAGACAGGCAAAGCTCATGATAATGCATCCACAACTTGATACAAGGGGAGTTTGGAGGGAAAAAGGCTAGCATAAGATCAAGAGGAGTATGAGGCTCTTGCTAAATGTCATGGAAATACTATACAACAGACTCCCACACCCTAAAGGGGGAAACATCGGCATGGGAACCAAATGCAAATAAGGCGCTAACTAGGGTACCCATGTAAGGTAAGGATCTACCACTCATATCATGCCACTTCTATAGCAGCAAGAAGGTTCCGTGACATAATAGAGTGGGTTCGTACCTAAGGATATAGTGACATGGTCATAAGGTCATGCAAAATGAAAACGGTGGTGAGCCTAACCTATATGCCAGTGTAAACGTGATACCTGAGATAAGCACGAATGGTCTTTGGTCACAAAAGAAGCATCCAACAGACAACTTCAGACCTAAGGAAGACCCAACCACACTCACAACCCACCCAGAAACTTCCCACAACATTAGACTCACCAAAAGGGAGGATGTACGTGACTGTATAAAGAACAGTTGCGTATGTACGCGAATTTTGGCCAAAAAACCACGTATACACGTGGCTTTCAGCCAAAAACCCGTATATACAGAGAAGGCAGTGGTAAAAAGTAGGTCAAGGCCAAACCAATAAAGGGGAGTGTCAATGGACAACCATACTATAACATGCGACACAAAAACATTGAGCAAATCAATAATAACAAGCCCATTGTGCCCCCAACCCCAAAGAAGAACAAGGAACATCCCCAGCGGAGTCACCAATTCTGTTACAGAGAGAAATTACTATGGCTTGGGGTACCACAACAGACAGCTAGACTCCAGAAATCAATCTTTCCCAATATGCAATAGAAATAAAAACATCTAACACTAAAGGATCGAACCTCGTACCTTATTCCGGACGATTGAAGTAGATCCCCATTGAGCTTTCCAATCTTCAGCTTGAATTGTTATAGCACGTCCTCAACAACAAGTAAACAATACAAGCATACTATATTTCATGGTGTTAGATCTATTCTAGCATATATAAATCAATAATGTTTAAGCATTTGACATATTCCAATGGAAACAATATTCATTCAAATACCCATTACTGGACAGGAAAATATATTTCTATTAATATGAATCAGAGATTACTAGTGACAACCTCTGACGGCACGTCTACGAACCGAAGAAACTGAATCCCCCACTTGGGCCTCCACCACCTCAATCCTCCATCACTCCGATAGCAAGCTTACTAGTAAAAGGCAAGCTTGGGAAGAACACAACAGTGCTCCAAGGGACAAAGGGATGCAGACTCAAGCATAAGTTCTGGCAACAATGGACTATAGTTTCAGTACTCTCAATTCTCTCTTATGCTTTCAATGTCTCAAGGGTTCCTTATATAGCTTTCAAAGTGATACTGAAAGGTCGAATCCATGCGATCTCAAGGCATATGGAAGGCCAGGAGTCATATGAATCGGATCCAAGACAAGGAATGCTCCAAAGGATTTTGGATTATGTACACATCCCGACGTACACGACTATAGAGGGAATATCCGTGTATGTACGCGGTTATCGGGGAAAATGCCACGTATATCCATTTTCTTTGTGAATTTCGCCGGCTGGATCTCCTAGAATTTGCAGTTGAATATCAGAGCTCCAATGGGTAAAAGTTTCAAATGATTTATATTTTTTACTATTTATAGAAAAAAATTCAAATATTTGAAAATTTTTACCCCCTTTCCTATAGTTTTGACTGTTTCTAACCATTCTGGACCGTTTCTGACCTAATTTGTGATGTAGAAGACCATTCTCAGCACCGTTTCAGCCTTTGGATTGACCCATTTGTACTGATCTCAGGTATAACGTTTGCACTGGCATATAGGTTAGGCTCACCACCGTTTGCATTTTTCATGACCTTATGACATTGTCACTATATCCTTAGGTACGAACCCACTCTATTATGTCACGGAACCTTCTTGCTGCTATAGAAGTGGCATGATATGAGTGGTAGAGCCTCACCTTACATGGGTACCCTATTTAGCGCCTTATTTGCATTTGGTGCCCTTGCCAATGTTTCCCCCTTTAGGGTGTGGGAGTCTATTGTATAGTATTGCCATGACATTTAGCAAGAGCCTCATACTCCTCTTGATCTTATGCTAGACTTTTTCCCTCCGGACTCCCCTTGTATCAAGTTGTGGATGCATTATCATGAGCTTTGCCTGTCTTATTGAGCTTTATGCCGACTCCCCTGACATTGCGTTTCAGCCATATAGCTCGAGCTTGTCTCATGTCTAGCCATGCAGATCCTTTATTTATATCCTTCGCAGCTTGATTCCCTTTTGTACCTGGAGGGGATTATCCCCCGAGTGTCGATATCCTACACATATATCCTTGCATTGAGCATAGGTATGTTCCACTGCTTGGAACTAGTTTGTTTTCCCTAAATGACACTCGTCTCCTCCTAGTTTGTAACTATAAAGCTAGTTTATTCTTTTTTCAAGCTTTTCAAATAACTGAAAAAGACCAAAAAAATAAAAAAACCAAAAAGCCGGACAAGAAAAGATATTATCTTTGGCAGCTGTTGAGTCGTGTCGCCTTCAAACAGAGCACTGTATATCACATCCATTGGTTGGGTTATAGTTTGACTTTAGGAGATGTACTCGTTTATCTGAGTTTTATCTCCACCGACTGGTTAAGCTTCCAGTTCCTATGGAGCCTCTATTGATGCCTCCTGCGTCATAGGGATGTCCCGGTTTGTATATCGAGTCTATGCTGCCTTCTTTCAGTCACCATACGCCGTTATGCTCTTGTTCGAAGGAAGTTGAAACCTGAGTCGGCCATTCCTCAGTTATCTTGACTTTGCATGTCGACCATTCCTGGTACAGTTACTGGTTCGTGCACCTTATGATCGAGTCCTTCCACATTATACAGCTTTGCTGAGTACCTCGTGTTGGATGATGGGGGATTCCCTAATGCCCTCCTTCTAGTGGATTTCATCCCATCGACTTCAAATCATTTATTCTGGGATTGGAATCTAGAGTCATTTTGAGTGCCTTGAGACTTGCAGTCATCAGTGGCAGGTTCTCTCGCCATCAATAGTTTTGGGAATACATCAATGTCCCCTGATCGATGGATTCTCTCAAGTGTTCGACCTCAACACATTTATTCACACTTGTTAGTTTGCACTCTAGTACCTTGATTCCCATTTTCATTATTGGTGGGTGATCTCGCGTCTGTTAACGGTATACATCAATGACCAGTAATCAGATGATGGACTACTATGTTCGACCTCAACACATCTATTCTCATAGTAGGACATGTACTCGTAGCGATTTGTGTAGAATACCTTCCATATTGGTGGCATCCACTATATGCTACCTCCTTGATCGTGCCAGTGTTCATGAGATTTCAACTCTCGTGGCTTGTTCCAGTATATGTCAGATACTTCCAGGCACTATGGAGATTTTGATCTGTTATATACCTTTAGCCTTTGTGGAGATCATGGTCCCTTGTATATCTTCCTCATGGAGATTATGATCTATGTATATTGTATGTGGTGATGACCACACCTATGTGTTATCATGTTTCATGCCTATGCATGGCCATTGTACTTTTATGTATTCGGGACTGCTATATGTATTCACAGTTATATGCAGAGTTGTATTATGGTATTATGCTAATTGGGTGGCTGGTCTTCCATTTGGGTACCTTCATCACTTCACTTATGGGATGGACTTTAATGTATTTCGGCCATCATATGACCCCTCTAATCTCATACATTAGGGGGCATCTGTTATAGCGGATTTCACCACACTAGGTGAATCACACATTGTATGGCCTTCCCCTGTCCCGCTGCAGACTCATTAGCCCCTATGGACCACTTTTTGTCTTTTGATGTATCATTGACCATCCCTAAAAACATTAGAAAATGGATATACGCGGCATTTTCCCCGATAACCGCGTACATACGTGGATATTCCCTCTATAGTCGCGTACGTCGGGATGTGTACATAATCCAAAATCCTTTGGAGCATTGCTTGTCTTGGATCCGATTCATATGAATCTTGGCCTTCCATATGCCTTGAGATCACAAAGATTCGACCTTTCAGTATCACTTTGAAAAGCTATATAAGAAACCCTTGAGACATTGAAATCATAAGAGAGAATTGAGAGTACCGAAACTATAGTCCATTTTTTCCAGAACTTATGCTTGAGTCTGCATCCCTTTGTCCCTTGGAGCACTGTTGTGTTCTTCCCAAGCTTGCCTTTTTCTAGTAAGCTTGCTATCGGAGTGATGGAGGATTGAGGTGGTGGAGGCCCAAGTGGGGGATTCAGTTTCTCCGGTTCGCAGACGTGTCGTCAGAGGTTGTCACTTGTAATCTCTGATTCATATTAATAGAAATATCTTTTCCTGTCCAGTAATGGGTATTTGAATGAATATTGTTTCCATTGGAATATGTCAAATGCTTATACATTATTGATTTATATATGCTAGAATAGATCTAACACCATGAAATACAGTATGCTTGTATTGTTTACTTGTTGTTGAGGACGTGCTATAACAATTCAAGCTGAAGATTGGAAAGCTCAATGGGGATCTACTTCAACCGTCCGGAATAAGGTACGAGGTTCGATCCTTTAGTGTTAGATGTTTTTATTTCTATTGCATATTGGGAAAGATTGATTTCTGGAGTCTAGCTGTCTGTTGTGGTACCCCAAGCCATAGGAATTTCTCTCCGTAACAGTGCTTCAGAGTTGTCCTTCGCAAAGGAAGGCTTTTCTTTCTACCCTTGGTGTGAATGATGATAATTCTTCCTCCATGATTAAATTTAAAGCCACGGGACTTCAGCCTCGCTTTCCTTACTATGTGTCTCTTTTGATTCATGTGGAATGTCTTAACATAACCGTCAAGCGCACTATGATTGATGAAGGCGCTGCTGCTTCTGTGATGTCTGTATCATGTTGGAAGGGATTAGGTTCCCCTAAGTTGTCTAAATTGGTGACCATGTTAACTATGTTTGATGGGAGATCATTTAGGCTGCATGGGATTCTCCCTTCCCTTAAGGTCCATTTGGGAGGGAAGACCATTGCGATAGAGGTCGAGGCGGTTGATGTGCCCCTTGACTACAATCTCTTTCTTGGTAGGAATTGGATGTACAGTATGCAAGCTATAGCTTCTTCCCTATTTTGCATTGTATGCTTTCCATTTAATGGGAATATAGTTACGATTGATAAAACGTCATTCAAGAATCTGTCGGTTACCACATCTTTAGGAGATTCGATCCCGATCATAGAGCCCTCTCAGCCAGCAACTGGGAGTGTGGATGTGGGCATGTATCCATCCCTCATGGGAAGTTTTAGTTGTCCTGCACCTATCCTTATGATAGGGTCTAGTCCTAGTGAGGATTTGACATCTATGAGAATGGCATCTTTTCACACGAGTCATATGGAAGATCCTTGGATTCTTCCTACACCGAGCACTTCAAGTGAGCCCATCGTGACGAACGTGTCATTGCTTGCAACTATGGTAGCTTATCAAGCTAATCTTGAGTGTGTTGCAGAGCCTAGTCCTTCCTCTTCATGGAGGGAGGAGGAGGACCCTTATGTGCTGCCTGCATGGGTAGTACAGTATTCTCATGCACATGACTACCTTGATATTTTTTTTCCTTCAGATGAAGAGATTATTGAGGCCATGTCGGGAGTTGAGCCACCATGGGAAGAGCTCCATCATAGATCGTACTTTCTTCCCGAGATTGGCCGCTTGGAGCGTGAGGACTTTCAGGATGTTCTTAGTGAGAGAATTGGTAGTCCTATGGTTCCATTAAGCTCTCCTACTCCGATGGCTGATGGAAACATGGCAAATATATCTCCAATGATTCCTATCAATATCTCTCGTGATCCTGGCAGGATAGAAAATGTCTATATTGGGGCAGAATGTTCCCATCCTAAGATTCTAGAATACACCGAGCTATTTAAATAATTTTGTGATATCTTTTCTTGGTCTTATGATTAAATGCCAGGTATCAACCCTCGCATTGTCGAACATGAGATTAAGAATTATCCGAATACTAATCCTGTTCGACAATATTTGCGTGCGGTGAATCCTAGGAAAGCACTTGCAATTAAGGTAGAGATAGAGAAACTATTGAAAGTCAGTTTTATCTATCCCGTTCCCTTGATGGAGTGGGTTTCAAACCCCATTCTTGTAGATAAGAAGCAGGGAGCAATCCACATATGTACTGATTTCCATGATTTGAATTGTGCCTATCCTAAGAACAATTTCCCCACACCATTTATTGATCAGATTTTGGATGAGTGTGCGGGTAGCGAGGTTTTTTCCTTCATGGATGGCTTTTTTGGATATAATCAGATACAAATTAACCTTAAGGACCAACATAAGAATACATTTATTTGTCCTTGGGGAACTTTTGCATATCGAAAAATGCCTTTAGGCCTTAAAAACACCGGAGATACTTTTCAGCGGGCAATGACCTTGATTTTCCATGATCTCAAGTCGATTATTGAAGTATTTTTGGATGACCTTGCTACTCATTCTCGTATGAGAATGCATCATTCCTATCATTTGAGATTGGTATTCGAAAGGTGTTGCCATTATTTGGTCAGGTTAAATCCTCATAAGTGCATCTTTTGTGTGAAGTCAAGTTGCTTATTAGGATTCATCGTTTCTAAAGAGGGTATAAGAGTTGACCCTTTGAAGGTTGAGGAAATACTTTAGTTGTCTCCCCCAAAAAATATTCATCATCTTCAATATTTGTAAGGCATGTCAAACTTCTTACGAAGATTCGTTGTCAATTTTTCCAATTTGACTAGAGTCTTCATACATATTTTGAATAAGGACACCACCTTTTGTTGGGATGAACGAGCCCAGGAGTCCTTTGATGCACTCAAACAAGCCTTAGAATTGGCCCTGGTGATTAGTCCCCCAGACTATAGTCGTGATTTTCTACCTTATGTGGCCGCATCCATGGAGATGATTGGGATGGTTTTGGTTCAAGAGGATGAGGAGCTCCAAGAGCATGTCATATACTATCTGAGTTGAAATCTTATTGACGCGGAGACTCGTTATTCTCATGTAGAGAAGATTGCCTTAGCTACCGTACATGCGGTTCAATGGTTGAGACATTATATTCTCCTTCGCTAGACCTTGGTTGTAGCCCATGTCAATCCATTTCAATTCATCCTCACTCAAAGGATGATTGGGGGAAAATATAATAAATGGATTGTCATCCTGCAACAATTCGATCTCAAGTTTTTTTTGGCAAAATCGAAGAAAACGTTAATTTTTGCGGATCTTATATCAGATTTCGCAAACAAGGCCGAGGAGTTGGTTTGTGAAGATACATTTATCGATGAGAACATCTTCTTAATCTCAACTTTAGACCCATGGTATGGGGATATCATTATATATCTACAAACATTGAAGGTCCCTACTCACCTATCACGGGATGAATGACAACGATTACGTCACGTGTCTAAGAATTACCTCATATTGGATAGCTCTTTATACTACTGTGGGGTAGATTCTATTTTACGTCATTGTTTAAATCATGATGAGGCTGAGGTAGTGCTGAATGATTTCCATGGAGGGGCGTGTGGTGGTCATTTATTTGGGATTTTTGCAGCCCAAAAAATCTTAAGAGCGGATTATTTATGGCTGTTGATCTTTAAATATTGTGTAGATGCGGTCAAGACGTGCCACCCTTGCTAGGTGTTCACATGTAATATGTGCTCAAAACCTACCATGTTACATCCCATCATCACCATCGGTCACTTCACTAAGTGGGGGCTTGATTTTATAGATTGCAACCTGGCTTTAGCTAGGGGGCATCATCATATCATACTTGCTGTTGATTACTTCATGAAATGGGATGAGGCTATGCCTATAGTTAAATCTGATGGTGAGACAGCCGTGTACTTTGTATTCAACCAGATTATTACTCAGTTCGGGATTCCAAAAGAGCTTGTCACTGACCATGGCTCGCACTTTCAGAATCGTATGATGGAAGAGTTGGCATCAAAGTTAGGGTACAAACAAGAGCATTCCTCCTCTTACTACCCTCAAGTGAATGGACAGGTAGAAGCAATGAAAAAATCACTCAAATCCATTCTCCAACGAACCATTGCACAAAGCAAGAATAATTGGCACATCATGCTATATCCTGCTTTGTGGGCGTATAGAACCTCTGTTAAGACTTCCACGGGTTTTTTCTCCATATCAACTTGTACATGGAGTGGAGTCGATATTTCCAGTTGAATGCGAGATTCCTTCTTTGAAACTAGCTGTAGAGATCTTACTAGACACTTCCCCATTTGAGAAGAATTTGATCCACCTTGAGCAACTTGATGAGCAGCGTCGAGATGTCTTGGTGGCTCTAGAAGTAAATAAACATCGCATGAAGGTCCAGTACAATAAGTCTGTCCATCCAAGGAGGTTTAGTGAGGGAGACTTGGTACTTTTGTGGGATCAACCAAAAGAACCCTTGGGGGCAGAAAATGTTAACCCCATGTGGCGTTGTCCTTATGTCGTCAAATGTGTGTTAGAGAAGGGTGCTTATGAGTTAGTGGATTATGAGGGAACAGCTTTGGCGAAGCCTAGGAATGGGCTCTGTCTCAAGAAGTACTATGCATGATTTTTAGCCAAGGCTGGTTATTGTATATTATTGTACAGTTTTGCATAGTTATGTCTTTTTCTTATAGTGATCGGGTTTGTGATTAGTTTCTGTTTATTTTGGCAGATGTCAATGGAATCTTCCACCTACATAGGATTCATGGATGGTGCAAGCTATCACACTCAACACTCAGCCTCTGCTACTTGGGTGATTTATACTCCTATGGATCAGGTACTGTCTTCAGGAGGCATATGTTTATGGCCATCTTCCAACAATGTTGCTGAATATAGTGCCATTATTGAGCTTCTACGGGATGGCATTTTACATGGTGTTCTCTCTCTTGAGGTATGTCTTGATTTAGAGTTAGTAGCATCACAGCTTAATGGTTTTTACCATGTTAGAGATCCGATGTTATTAAGAAGATTCTTACATGTGATATTATTAGAACGGTAATTTGACAATATAACATACATACATATTCCAAGAATTAATAATCAAGTTGTTGACTCATATGCTAACTACGTGTTAGATTGGCATTTGTTTCATACACAGTAAATTCATCACAAACACAAATTTTTACACATGTAAATAAATAAACCGATCATCATAAATGTTTTTATATACATCCAAAACGTGGTAATACATAGTGTCATAATACAAAAATGGGGCTCTCAAGCCACCAAAATATAATACACGGTAATACAAAATGTATCACTCCCAGGTATCTAAGCCCGTGGAGGAGGGGGGTTTTGATCGTGGAATGTCACTACGACTCTAGCTAGCCATCAAAATAATCGCATGCATGCTCGTGGTACACCCACCACCTGGTGCTGCATAGCCTCAGGAAAGTCCTCGACTTGCACCATGGGAACTCTATGTGTCATCCTCACAAAGTTGGTATGAATGATCTGGAGCATTCGCTCCGCATCCACACCCATGATATCATCTCCTCTTCCCCTATGTCTATGATGAAGGAAGACTTCAGGACGCTGTGGTCCCACATTTGCATGCATATGATAGATGTCACTATGTATTGTCACCCAAAAACATGTCTTTTGATTTCATATAATCAGAAAACAGAAAAAATTAAATAACTCAACAATTTAAAGAGAGGGTCGAGATTCGTTACCTATGTCATTGTATGCTGATCCTAGTGGTAGCAGCATGTCCAGGTCCCCTCGAAAATCTATCCCCACATAGGGGTAGTCACCGATGCCAACTATCTATCGTCACCACCACGAAAAGAACTCAGCTGGATAGGGGTTGGACACCCTACCTCCTCCCAGTCTGTGCATCGCATCCGCCCAATGCCATTGGGCTGAATCTCGAACCCCGTGTAGAGGAACGTCAACTCTGGGGCTCAATCCTAGAACACGATCAAAGAAAAACGTGCTCAGTATACTGCTGAAACCAAAGTTTCACACTCTTCCCATCTTACACTCACTGAGCTGATGTTTCATGTTGCTCAGTAGTGTAGTGCTCCAGTCATATACCGTGGGTCTCATGCACTCCACTGCATAGAACATCAGAGGCCGCGAGGCCTCGTAGAGTGAAGCCAAGCCTTCTCTCCTATCTAGTGTCAGTAGGAAGGCTATTGGTCAACTTGGTCAGACCCATGTTTACTGTTAAGTACCAACAATACCCCTAGCTCACTGGCCCTTTCAACAACAGACCGCAGAATGGCTTGAAGTCTCACCCGAAGTAATCTTAGATGGGGTGGTTGAAGACTCAAGTGTCCTCAACCAGATTCTGTAGCATCCTAGGTTTCTCTTGACTCTTCTTAGCTAGCAGGATCTCTCTGCTAGGGCGATCTCTCCTTCTATCTGGAACTGATAGGGAGCGGACTCTTATCGCATCGTAGCCTTTAGAACGATGCACAACTTTCTCTTCTACTCAACCCTTCACCTGCGATGAACCACACTGCAACTCCTCTGATAGTGCGATATAACCTTTCTATGCTGCGATATCTTCTACAGTAAGACTCAATGTGACCCTCAAGGTCCAAAGGTGTCCTCTCTAGGTATAATAACTCAATTAGCGTTCGACAGGGTGTCAAACATCCTGACTTGAGCTTCTATAGTTCGACACACTTAACATCAACTATACTCAATCTTGCTGGACTAAATATGCAGGAATCACTTAACACTGTAACTGTTACTGTCATGAATCAGCACTGATAAACTCATATACAGGCTACTTGATAAATTCAACTTGTGTTTAACCTTCCATGTTACTGTAAACTAAAGGATAACATACATTCATTCATTAAATGATAGCAAAGTTCATGTAACGAATAACAGATAGCAACTAAGTAAAGCACAATCACATGAAACAGTCGCACAACACACTGATTTTATGTGGTTCACTCCCAGGAATGAAGCTACGTCCACAAGAACTGGTTTTTATATTATATCTTGAGAGAGTAAACACAGTTCCACTGCAACCTATTGTGCAGCCTGAGATCTTCTAAGAAACTCCGTGCACATAGCCGGGAGCCCTTCTCTCCTAGATCTCTTCTCCTTATATATTGTCTTCTCCTTACAATATACTCTTGCTCTCTCTCTCTCTCAATCCCTGTGGATTGTTACATTCATGCTCAAGGAGCCAGCTACTGGTTGCAATAAGATAACTACAAACTGAATAATAAAACCAGAGCTCGACTCAAAGAACAGCTAACTGACCAACTAGCTAATTGTCTATCTGAATGTTTGGCTAGCTTCCTAGCTATCTCAATGTCTTGCTAGCTAACCTTTCATAATACAAAATACATGCTTATATAAGCGGCCCAAAGGTGTCGCCCTGTTACAACACTGTGGGCCTTTCCCAACAGTAACCTAAAAACCCTAACTATGACAGTTGGCCTATCTGTACTTGAACTGCCACTTTTCATCACACCACAACTTTCTGCAGTCTTCCACGCTTCCTGGCGCTGATCGTGGGTATGGCCGCCACTTCCTCGGTCATTTCCCTCTGTCCTTTGTCTTTAATACCTCGGCCCATTGCTCCTTTTCTATTTATGAGGGTAGTTGAGCCCTCCTGTCTTCACCGCTGCCTTAAGTACAGTGGTTGAGCTCTCTCTTCTCGGTCACTACGGTACTGTTTCCTTTGACTTTCTTGTCCCGATATAGCATCTTTTCCTGTAGTTGTGGGGACCTGCTATAACAGTCCCCTAACACTTACTTGTGACTCATCCCTAAGCCACTAACAGCTGGTTTTGCATGCTGTAGCTTCTCCTTGGCTTCCTGTGAAGTCCTTGTAAGTCTCTATGAAGTCCTATGACTTCTTTATCCATAGATTTGACACACTCTTGTGCCATTTTCTCGAAAATAGTGTCAACATTTTCCTTAAGTGAAGCTCCAGAAATGAATGGCATACCCTTTATAAGCTGCTAAATTTGTTGTAACGACCTCATCTCCTGCTACCTCGGTCATATTTGTACCATTCACCTCAATTTCAACTAGAGCGCTTGTCTAAACAGACTCATCCAAGCCATCATCATTTTGAATATAGGGAAAGTGGTAAAACTTCCATGAGGAGACATGTCCTTTTCCAGCTTTAATGGAACTACCTTCTTGGACATTTTCTGTATCTCTCTCATTTTCAACATTTTTGCTTCGTTCCTTTCCCATTTCCTTTTGTTTTTCTGCGTCTCGGATGCCTGTTTCTTGGTCCTTTTTTCTTTCCGTGAGATATTCTAGGAAACTCCACGCGCATAGTTGGGAGCCCTTCTCTTAGATATCTTTTTTCTTACTTTTCTTCTTCTCTGTTCTGGGCTGGAATCTTCTACTATATGAGCTTGACTCCTCATCCTTGGCGGCTGTCTGACCAATGATGTACCTAATTTCACAACCTCAGGCGGAGTCATCATAGCAGACACAAGCCCACAACGCTGGAATCTTTTCACAATGTCTTCTAAAGGTTCCGTCTTGGATGGAAACCACTCGGTGCAATGCTCTGAACTGGCAATGGCTGTTGTTTGTGCCAGAAATTGTTTCCAAGGCCAAAGAAACAAGCGAACACAATCTCAAAATAAAATCAATAAAGTAAATTGGATTTAGGGTTTCTGAAATGTTTTCTTGGTTGTGAACTTTGGGAACAAACAGGGAATACACTCATGGGAAAAATAATAACTGAATCATAAACAAAAGAGGACAAAGATGCATAATATATTCAACAAGATCCAACAGAACACAATATTGAAGTTCATTCATAAAAGATAAGCATCACCAGCATATAAACATAAACCGGTAATGAATATATCAATTAAGCAACTAAACAAGCTGAGCAATGAAGCCAACATAGAAACTGAAGGGTAAAAAGTTTCATATATCTCATAATTTTGTCATCAAATGCATACAGGAGTTTTGATACTTAGCTCATGAATAAGTCTAAAGACCTCCTGAAGCTATCCCAAAAATCGAACCCTTCTTCAGTCCCTTTATCCCTCTTTTATAATTACAAAGAAGTAGTTCTATCTCCCCTTCATTAGGTCGAAATTGAAACTACCCAACAGTTACATTAACTAACTAACTCAACTAATTGACTAAAAATAGCAAATCGGATTCATGGCAAATATGGCGAATTTCAGGAAAATATGTGTCAAAGAAGCTTCCATATCTCTCAATTCATGACACCTGTGTAAAAAATGAGAGAGGTGTTTGTAAATGGGTCCATTATGGAAACAAATATCTCTTGTTTTTTAAAAATTCATCTTCAATCAATCAGAATATTCCCAAAATGAACACTAAAATAGGAAAATATTAAATATTTAAAATCGCTGAAAAATAGGATTCAAAGATTAAAAAAAATATTTCAAACCTTGATAGATTTTGCAAAACCGAGAGAGGTTTTTGTATATGGGTATATTATTAACAAAAACCTCTTTTGGTTTTCAACAATTACTCTCCATTAGCTTGTGGTAGGAATTTTACTTCAATAACCAAAAATAGGAAAAATTGTGCAGAATTCTCAGTGATCTGTGCATTTCACTGTAAACTGGATGCTGCTTTACTGTTATATATCTCCAAAATTGTTTTCCAACAGATTCTTTTCACTATTTCTTTCATGAAATGTAGTTCAGTTGGTCTGCATCCTCATCTAACAGGTCTGTAGAAATTGCCTTCAATTTTTTCTTCATATCAGCTGTCACTCAAACTTCCTTAACTGATTCTCTATTCTTCTAAGGTGAAATGAAATTTACCATAGTGTCCGAATGATTTAGGTCATAGGTTACTTGAAATTCCTCATTAAACTGTTGATGAAACTAGATATTATGCACACTGCTCATTCAAATATTAGACCCTCTTTGGACTGTATAAAGAGAACCCTGTGTTGTAATGATAAAAAGAATAACTTCATGCTCTGTTCATTTTTTTGTTTCAATTTGACTTTAACACTGAACTAATCTGCTTTCTAGCATGCACTAAAACTAGGTCTTCAGGCTATCTCAAATGTTTGGCTACTTCATTACATTTTGCACAAGTAGCAGGCTTATTTATGAAGTTTGAACATCATAAAATGCACAGTTTTTCACATCATCGAACTTTCAAACTTTGACAGGGTCATACTTCATTACAAATTGCTATCTTTTCAACCTTCCAGTCTCTATGGTGTCTCAGAGTGTCTTAGACAGCTATCTTTGTGGCAGTAATCTTATTAGAAAACATAACTAAATGTTTCCTTTAACCAATTTTGACAGAGCAAACCTCAGTTAGAAAATCCCAAATTATCAATAACTAAGAGCTTATCGTGGAATACCTCTTTAATGTTCAACTGCAGATGCTTAAATCGCTACCTAAGCTGTCAGATTGTCCACCTCAAATATACAAGTGTCCTTCAGCGCCCAATTTGATTGCAGGTGGCGGAATCAGGAAGTTCTAATTTCCTGTCATGATGGCCCGTGTTCTGCTAATGATGACCACGATCCCTTCTATGACATAAAACCATCTGTCCTCATGATTCTCACTGAATCCACACGTAGCAAAAAACCCTCAATTCACGCGATTAGTCACTCACGATTCAAAATCATCCAAAAATTTGGCTAAAAACTCGGAGAAACTAACAGTCGCGATATTCTTGTAGCGCTCCTTTGTTAATTTTAGAGATTTGCACTACAAGAATAAAATTAACTCTATTTTGGCGTTGTTTTACAACTTTTTTCCATTTTGTATGAAATTTAAATGCTATTTGAATTATGAATATACTCAGAATATGATTTGTGTGTCCACTATTCAACATGATGACCTTTAAAACCCCTCAATAATGTAAAGGATAAAAAAATAAAGTAAAAATATAAAGGCTAAGTTCAAAATTTCACATAACAACCAAAAATTCCCTAAAAAGAAGCAAAAAACCAAACTAAAGCAAATGAGTAACTTGGAATAAAATGCAAATCAAACAAAAATTGAAGAAACAAATTACTGACTTAACATCTGGCTCCAGCTGCTGGATGAAGTCCTCCCTGTGTGGCTTCAAGAACCTGTAGACCAGTGCCTTCTGTCTACTACCTTATCTACCTGTCTGCAAAACTTCCATTGGGCTATGGAGTCTTTATTATGCCTCACTCACACCGGTATGTACAATGAAAACCAATCTCTTTCGTGAGGAACCTTCTATTTACTGAATCAAATTGTAATCCCATTTCCAATGTAACCAGGAAATAATTTATTCAACCCACCAAAACTTGTTTCCAACTCCAAATATATATATAATCAGAAATATTGTAAAACATGAAGAGCATAGGTTTAACAACTTATACCCACTTTCATCAAATGGTGTCTCTGAAATAACAGATTTATAACCTGGTATTGACTCTAAATAATCTGCGAATGGATCATAAAAACTTCCATAAGTTACCTCTTCTTGCTCTATGAAAAAGACAAGCTATCCATAAGAATATTTTGTTCCATGAATATCAATCAGGCATTGGCGATAAAAGACATCAGGATCAGCCTGAATTTGCTCTATAAATTTTTGAATAGTATCACCAATAATGTCAACACTTTGAACCTCCTTTTCCATATTGTCTTCAAATAAATGACTATTAGGCATTGGCTTTTGCTGTTCAAGGATAATAGAATGAATGCATTCTTGAATCTGCTGATCAGATTGTGACATATCACACACCTCACAGATTTCTAGGTATTTCTTTTCAATTTCATCATCATATTTATTAAAAATTAGACCATCTTCATAATGATTTTGAACAGCATATTTATCATAACCATGAATAAAAGTAACTTCTGAAAAAATGTGAACAGCCTGTCCTTCATCGATTTTACTATCAAAATCAAAAGGAATAGAATCTAATTCATCACAGAATTCTTGTCTTGGAACCCTAATCTCTTAATCATAATAAGGAGTATTATGAGAAATTTCGAATGATGATGCTAAAGGTTCATCTTTTCTTTCAATACAAAGATGATCTTTAACACAATAATGATTTTCAACAGTTTGTTGAACTAGAGATTGATCTTCAAAAGGATTAGCATTCAACCGGTTATTAAGGCTGTTGAAATCATTATGATAATGTTCCAAACTATCTCTACTGATCTCATCACTTGAATAATCCTCAAATTGACCTAAAACAACAGCTTAATTATCATAATGATCATGGCATTCTTCCTTGACAGCAGTAACTGAAAATGTTACCTTTTCATCTTCAACAAATTCTGAAACTTCAACTTCTTCATGACATGTTCTGAACCCTTGATTGTACTCATCATCATGGTTTTTCAAATCAGAAATTGTATGATAAACATCAGCCTGCTCACAACAATCTTTTAAAAAGAGTTTAGCTAAGAACAGATACTTATAATGTTTCCGAAAGCATGTGTGGAATTCTTTCAGTGAAGAAATGCTAGCAGCGGGAAGAGAAAAATACCAATCTTGTGCATCTTGTTCAAGTGAATACATGAACATCTTCATGAGCACATATTCATGCTAGATATTTAACTGGACCATACATTGATGAAATCTGATGAGTTGATCTGAAGGATTATCCTCTTTGCTTTCCCTAAACTGTGGAAGACAATCTCCCCAAACATCCATAATAGGTACCGGATTTGGAAAACCTCGAATATCAGAAAAATTGAAAGGTGCAAACCTTCGAGCCAGAATAGCTTCCATGGACATCGGCATCTGCATCTTGAAATAGTGGAGTCGCCAATTAATTTGTCAAGACATATTTTGTTTCTTCTTCTTAGAAAGAGAAAGGGGTGACAGTAGTTCAAATTAATCAAGGCTGTATAAAGATAGGGATGACTGAAACCTTTTGATTCTTTTAGCAGCCACTGTGTCAAACTTTGGTGCAAAATAGTCTTCAAAAAGTGTTGGTTTAAGTCCACCTCTTAAAACCAGTAAAATAGATAAGTATCCCATGGAATATGTGTCTTCAACTTCGTCCCTGGCAACGGCGCCAAAGATGTTTGTGCCATAAATTGTTTCCAAGGCCAAAGAAACAAGCCAACACAATCTCAAAATAAAATCAATAAAGTAAATTGGATTTAGGGTTTCTGAAATGTTTTCTTGGTTGTGAACTTTGGGAACAAATAGGGAATACACTCATGAGCAAAATAATAACTGAATCATAAACAAAAGAGGACAAAGATGCATAATATATTCAACAAGATCCAACATAACACAATATTGAAGTTCATTCATAAAAGATAAGCATCACCAACATATAAACATAAACCAGTAATGAATATATCAATTAAGCAACTAAACAAGCTGAGCAATGAAGCCAACACAGAAACTGAATGGTAAAAAGTGTCATATATCTCATAATTTTGTCATCAAATGCATACAAGAGTTTTGATACTTAGCTCATGAATAAGTCTAAAGACCTCCTGAAGCTAATCCAAAAATTGAACCCTTCTTCAGTCCCTTTGTCCCTCTTTTATAATTGCAAAGAAGTATTAATATCTCCCCTTCATTAGGTCAAAATTTAAACTACCTAGAAGTTACATTAACTAACTAACTCAACTAATTGACTAAAAATAGCAAATTGGATTCCTGGCAAATATGGCGAATTTCTGGAAAATATGTGTCAAAGAAGCTTCCATATCTCTCAATTAGTGACACTTGTGTAAAAAATGAGAGATTTGTTTGTAAATGAGTACGTTATGGACAAAAACCTCTCTTGTTTTTTAAAAATTCATCTTCAATCATTCAGAATATTCCCTGCAAAATGAACACTAAAATAGGAAAATATTAAATATTTAAAATCCCTGAAAAATAGGCTTCAAAGATTAAACTGAATCTTTCAAACCTTGACATATTTTGCAAAAACGAGAGAGGTTTTTGTAGATGGGTATCTTATTAATAAAAAACTCTTTTGGTTTTCAAAAATTACTCTCCATTAGCTCGTGGTAGGCATTTTACTTCAATAACCAAAAATAGGAAAAACTGAGCAGAATTCTCAGTGATCTGTGCATTTCACTGTAAACTGGATGCTGCTTTGCTATTATATATCTCCACAAGTGTTTTCCAACAGATTATTTTCACTGTTTCCTTCATGAAATGTAGTTCAGTTGGTCTGCATCCTCATCTAACAGGTCTGTAGAAATTGCCTTCAATTTTTTCTTCATATCAGCTGTCACTCAAACTTCCTTAACTGATTCTTTGTTCTTCTAAGGTGAAATGAAATTTACCACAGTGTCCGAATGATTTAGGTCATAGGTTACTCCAAATTCCTCATTAAACTGTTGATGAAACTAGATATTATGCACACTGCTCATTCAAATATTAGACCCTCTTTGGACTGTATAAAGAGAACCCTGTGTTGTAATGATAAACAAAATAACTTCATGATTTGTTCATTTTTCTGTTTCAATTTGACTTTAACATTGAACTAATCTGCTTTCTAGCATGCACTAAAACTAGGTCTTCAGGCTATCTCAAATGTTCGGCTCCTTCATTACATTTTGCACAAGTAGCAGGCTTATTTATGAAGTCTGAACATCATAAAATGCACAGTTTTTCACATCATCGAACTTTCAAACTTTGACAGGGTCATACTTCATTAGAAATTGCTATATTTTCAACCTTCCAGTCACCATGGTGTCTCAGAGTGTCTTAGACAGCTATCTTTGTGGCAGTAATCTTATTAGAAAACATAACTAAATGTTTCCTTTAACCAATTTTGACAGAGAAAACCTCAGCGAGAAAACCCCAAATTATCAATAACTAAGAGCTTATTGCGGAATACCTCTTTAATGTTCAACTGTAGATGCTTAAAATTGCTACCTGATGTTACGAAGAGAAATTCCTATGGCTTGGCGTACCACAACAGACAGATAGACTCCAGAAATCAATCTTTCCCAATATGCAATAGAAATAAAATGTCTAACAATAAAGGATTGAACCTTGTACCTTATTCCGGATGGTTGAAGTAGATCCCCATTGAGCTTTCCAATCTTTAGCTTGAATTGTTATAGCACGTCTTCAACAACATGTACACAATACAAGCATACTATATTTCATGGTGTTAGATCTATTCTAGCATATATCATCAATAATGTAAAAGCATTTGACATATTCCAATGGAAACAATATTCATTCAAATACACATTACTGGACAGGAAAAGATATTTCTATTAATACGAATCAGAGATTACAAGGGACAACCTCTGATGGCACGTCTGCGAACCGGAGAAACTGAATCCCCCACTTGGGCCTCCACCACCTCAATCCTCCATCACTCCGATAGCAAGCTTACTAGCAAAAGGCAAGCTTGGGAAGAACACAACAATGCTCCAAGGGACAAAGAGATGCAGACTCAAGCATAAGTTCTGGCAACAATGGACTATAGTTTCGTTACTCTCAATTCTCTCTTATGCTTTCAATGTCTTAAGGGGTTCCTTATATAGCTTTTCAAAGGGATACTGAAAGGTCAAATCCATGCGATCTTAGGGCATATGGAAGGCCAGGAGTCATATGAGTCGGATCCAAGCAAGGAATTCTCCAAAAGGATTTGGATTATTCATACATCCCGATGTACGTGACTATAGTGGGAATATCCGCGTATGTACGCGGTTATCGGGGAAAAAGCCGTGTATATCACTTTTCTAATGTTTTTAGGGATGATCAAAGACACATCAAAAGAAAAAAAGTGGTCCATAGGGGATAATGAGTCTGTAGCAGGACAGTGGAAGGCCATACAATGTGTGATTCACCTAGTGTGGTGAAATCTGCTATAACACCTGAGCTGTCAGATTGTCCACCTCAAATATACAAGTGTCCTTCAGCGCCCAATTTGATTGCAGGTGGCGGAATCAGGAAGTCCTAATTTCCTGTCATGATGGCCCACGTTCTACTAATGATGACCACGATCCCTTCTATGACATAAAACCATCTTTCCTCATGATTCTCACTAAATCTGCACATAGCAAAAAACCCTCAATTCACGCGATTAGTCACTCACGATTCAAAATCATGCAAAAATTTGGCTAAAAACTCGGAGAAACTAATAGTCGCGATATTCTTGTAGCGCTCCTTTGTTAATTTTAGAGATTTGCGCTACAAGAATAAAATTAACTCTATTTTGGCACTGTTTTACAACTTTTTTCCATTTTGTATGAAATTTAAATGCTATTTGAATTATGACTATACTCAGAATATGATTTGTGAGTCCACTATTCAACATGATGACCTTTAAAACCTCTCAATAATGTAAAGGATCAAAAAATAAAGTAAAAATATAAAGGCTAAGTTCAAATTTTCACATAACAACCAAAAATTCCCTAAAAATAAGAAAAAAACCAAACTAAAGCAAATGAGTAACTTGGAATAAAATGCAAATAAAAAAAAATTGAAGAAACAAATTACTGACTTAACATCTGGCTCCAGCTGCCGGATGAAGTCCTCCCTGTGTGGCTTCAAGAACCTGTAGACCAGTGCCTTCTGTTTGGTACCTTATCTACCTGTCTGCAAAACTTCCATTGAGCTATGGAGTATTTATTATGCTTCACTCACACCAGTATGTACAATGAAAACTAATCTCTTTTGTGAGGAACCTTCTATTTACTGAATCAAATTGTAATCTTATTTCCAATGTAACCAAGAAAGAATTTCATCAACCCACCAAAACTTGTTTCCAACTCCAAATATATATATAATCAGAAATATTGGAAAACATGAAGAGCAGAGGTTTAACAACTTATACCCACTTTCATCAAATGGTGTCTCTAAAATAACAGATTTATAACCTGGTATTGACTCTAAATAATCTGCTACTGGATCATAAAAACTTCCATCAGTTACCTCTTCCTTCTCTATGAAAAAGACAAGCTGTCCATAACAATATTTTGTTCCATGAATATCAATCAGGCATTGGCGATAAAAGATATCAGGATCAGCCTGAATTTTCTTTATAAATTTTTGAATAGTATCACCAATAATGTCAATACTTTGAACCTCCTTTTCCATACTGTCTTCAAATAAATGACTATCAGGCATTGGCTTTTGTTGTTCAAGGATAATAGACTGAATGCATTCTTGAATCTGCTGATCAGATTGTGACATATCACACACCTCATAGATTTCTAGGTCTTTCTTTTCAATTTCATCATCATATTTATTAAAAATTAGACCATCTTCATAATGATTTTGAACAACAGATTTATCATAACCATGAATAAAAGTAACTTCTAAAAACATGTGAACAGCCTGGCCTTCATCAATTTTACTATCAAAACCAAAAGGAATAGAATCTAATTCATCACAGAATTCTTGTCTTGGAACCCTAATCTCTTCATCATAACAAGGAGTATTCTGAGAAATTTCGAATGATGATGCTAAAGGTTCATCTTTTCCTTCAATACAAAGCTGAGCTTTAACACACTAATGATTTTGAACAGTTTTTTGAACTAGAGATTGATCTTCAAAAGGATTAGCATTCAACCAATTATTAAGGCTGTTGAAATCATTATGAGAATGTTCCAAACTATCTCTACTGATCTCATCACTTGAATAATCCTCAAACTGACCTAAAACAACAACTTGATTATCATAATGATCATGGCATTCTTCCTTGAAAGCAGTAACTGAAAATGTTACCTTTTCATCTTCAACAAATTATGAAACTTCAACTTCTTCATGACATGTTTTGAACCCTTGATTGTACTCACCATCATGGTTTTTTAAATCAGAAATTGTATGATAAACATCAGCCTGCTCACAACAATCTTTTAAAAAGAGTTTAGCTGAGAACAGATACTTACTATGTTTCCGAAAGCATGTGTGGAATTCTTTCAGTGAAGAAATGCTAGCATCGGGAAGAGAAAAATACCAATCTCGTGCATCTTGGTCAAGTGAATACATGAACATCTTCATGAGCACATCTTCATGCTGGATATTTAACTGGACCATACATTGATGAAATCTGATGAGGTGATCTCAAGGATTATCCTCTTTTCTTTCCCTAAACTGTGGAAGACAATCTCCCCAAACATCCATAATAGGTACCGGATTTGGAAAACCTCAAATATCAGAAAAATTGAAAGGTGCAAACCTTTGAGCCAGAATAGATTCCATGGACATCGTCCTTTGCATCTTGAAATAGTGCAGTCGCCAATTAATTTGTCAATACATATTTTGTTTCTTCTTCTCAGAAAGAGAAAGGGGTGATAGTAGTTCAAATTAATCAAGGCTGTATAAAGCTAGGGATGACTGAAACCTTCTAATTCTTCTAGCAGCCACTGTGTCAAACTTTGGTGAAAAATAGTCTTCAAAAAGTGTTGGTTTAAGTCCACCTCTTAAAACCAGTAAAATAGATAAGTATCCCAGGGAACATGTGTCTTCAACTTCGTCCCCGTCAACGGTGCCAAAGATGTTTGTGCCAGAAATTGTTTCCAAGGCCAAAGAAACAAGCCAACACAATCTCAAAATAAAATCAATAAAGTAAATTGGATTTAGGGTTTCTGAAATGTTTTTTTGGTTGTGAACTTTGGGAACAAACAGGGAATACACTCATGAGAAAAATAATAACTGAATCATAAACAAAAGAGGACAAAGATGCATAATATATTCAACAAGATCCAACAGAACACAATATTGAAGTTCATTCATAAAAGATAAGCATCACCAGCATATAAACATAAACCAGTAATTAATATATCAATTAAGCAACTAAACAAGCTGAGCAATGAAGCCAACACAGAAACTGAAGGGTAAAAAGTGTCATATATCTCATAATTTTGTCATCAAATGCATACAAGAGTTTTGATACTTAGATCATGAATAAGTCTAAAGACCTCCTGAAGCTATCCCAAAAATCGAACCCTTATTCAGTCCCTTTGTCCCTCTTTTATAATTACAAAGAAATAGTTCTATATCCCCTTCATCAGGTCAAAATTGAAACTACCCAGTAGTTACATTAACTAACTAACTCAACTAATTGACTAAAAATAGCAAATCGGATTCCTGGCAAATATGGCGAATTTCTGGAAAATAGGTGTCAAAGAAGCTTCCATATCTCTCAATTCATGACACCTGTGTAAAAAATGAGAGAGGTGTTTGTAAATGGGTCTGTTATGGACAAACACCTCTCTTGTTTTTAAAAAATTCATCTTCAATCAATCAGAATATTCCCCGCAAAATGAACACTAAAGTAGGAAAATATTAAATATTTAAAATCCCTGAAAAATAGGCTTCAAAGATTAAACTGAATATTTCAAACCTTGACATATTTTGCAAAAACCTCTTTTGGTTTTCAAAAATTACTCTCCATTAGCTCGTGTTAAGCATTTTACTTCAATAACCAAAAACAGGAAAAATTGAGCAGAATTCTCAGTGATCTGTGCATTTCACTGTAAACTGGATGCTTCTTTACTGTTATATATCTCCACAAGTGTTTTCCAACAGATTCTTTTCACTGTTTCCTTCATGAAATGTAGTTCAGTTGGTCTGCATCCTCATCTAACAGGTCTGTAGAAATTGCCTTCAATTTTTTCTTCATATCAGCTGCCACTCAAACTTCCTTAACTGATTCTTTGTTCTTCCAAGGTGAAATGAGATTTACCACAATGTCCGAATGATTTAGGTCATAGGTTACTCCAAATTCCTCATTAAACTGTTGATGAAACTAGATATTATGCACACTGCTCATTCAAATATTAGACCCTCTTTGGACTGTATAAAGAGAACCCTGTGTTGTAATGATAAACAGAATAACTTCATGCTCTGTTCATTTTTTTGTTTCAATTTGAATTTAACACTGAACTAATCTACTTTCTAGCATGCACTAAAACTACGTCTTCAGGCTATCTCAAATGTTTGGCTCCTTCATTACATTTTGCACAAGTAGCAGGCTTATTTATGAAGTCTGAACATCATAAAATGCACAGTTTTTCACATCATCGAACTTTCAAACTTTGATAGGGTCATACTTCATTAGAAATTGCTATCTTTTCAACCTTCTAGTCTCCATGGTGTCTCAGAGTGTCTTAGATAGCTATCTTTGTGGCAGTAATCTTATTAGAAAACGTAACTAAATGTTTCCTTTAACCAATTTTGACAGAGCAAACCTCAGTGAGAAAACTCCAAATTATCAATAACTAAGAGCTTATCGCGGAATACCTCTTTAATGTTCAACTGCATATGCTTAAAATCACTACCTGAGTTGTCAGATTGTCCACCTCAAATATACAAGTGTCCTTCAGCGCCCAATTTGATTGCAGGTGGCGAAATCAGGAAGTCCTAATTTCCTGTCATGATGGCCCGTGTTCTGCTAATGATGACCACGATCCCTTCTATGACATAAAACTATCTGTCCTCATGATGCTCACGAAATCCACACGTAGCAAAAAACCCTCAATTCACGTGATTAGTCACTCACGATTCAAGATCATGCAAAAATTTGGCTAAACACTTGGAGAAACTAACAGTCGCGATATTCTTGTAGTGCTCCTTTGTTAATTTCAGATATTTGTGCTACAAGAATAAAACTAACTCTATTTTGGCGTTGTTTTACAATTTTTTTTTATTTTGTATGAAATTTAAATGCTATTTGAATGATGACTATACTCAGAATATGATTTGTGAGTCCACTATTCAACATGATGACCTTTAAAACCCCTCAATAATGTAAAGTATCAAAAAATAAAGTAAAAATATAAAGGCTAAGTTCAAAATTTCACATAACAACCAAAAATTCCCTAAAAAGAAGCAAAAAACCAAACTAAAGCAAATGAGTAACTTGGAATAAAATGCAAATCAAAAAAAAATTTAAGAAACAAATTACTGACTTAACAGCTGCAAAATTGGGGAAAACCAGCACTCTGTAGCTGGAGTATCTCTTCACAGGGAAAACTCTTCAAATTGCTCTATAGCTCTCAGAAATCGCAAAAGTAACCCTTTTGTATGAATGATCTCTGTATTTATAACGAAGGTGATAATTTCTGAAGCGACGGTCATTTGGCTAGACCCGTTGGTGGTATTAATTGCATGGACAAGACAACGCCCGTCGTTTTGATCATCATTAATTGCTGAAAATCCGATCAAATTTCCCTCGAAACTTGTGTGCAGGCGCCAGTCTCGTCAAAGATTTACCAAATCTGGACAAATCATTATACTGTTTCCAAATCTAGGATAATGTATACTTGTCATATTTGGATTAACTGCTTGTCAGAAGGTGAAGTGACTACCCCTCTGTCCCTTTTCAAAATCATCTACGTGGCACGGGGAACATTGCATCCCTGCGATTCCACACCGCATCTTCTCGAACCAAAGTGTCAGCATGAACTTCACAACGTTCAAAAACTCCGCAAGCATTTTATGACTTGCGCAACATACACTTTTCTGATGCAATTCCTCATACTTATATATATATATTTTTTTTAGTGTAGACTAATTACCGGTGCAATGCCTCATTTCAACTACATTGGACATCTGCACTTCATAAACTATCTGAGTTAGGGCTGGGAGATGGAGTGGCTATCACTATAAAGCTTAATCCTACTTCCATTAATCAAAGTGGGAAGAAGCTCCCCATTCAGTTTGCTGAGCTGAACAACACCTCCATTTGTAACTTGTTGAACCTGATATGGCCCCAACCAATGCGTCTTGAACTTCCCTAGAAACTTAACAAACTTACTGTCATAGAGAAGCACTAAGTCTCCTGTCTGAAAAATATTGCTTTTGATGTGCCTGTCGTGCCAAGCTTTCTCTCGTGCGTTCTGCACTTTCTGATGAAATCCTGCAATGAATATTTCTTCTTCTAAGGCAAGCAGCTGCACTAGTCTTTCATTCATCATATCTATATCAGCCATCCTGATAATTTGAGCAACTCTTAAACTGGGAATAATATATTCCATAGGCATAAGAGCCTCTTGTCCATACACTAAGTTGAAAGGTGTGTGTCATGTAAGTTTCTTGCATGTAGTCCTATAAGCCCATAATACAGCATTAACCCTAAGGTCCCAATCATTTCTTTGGCTGTTACAGATCTTAGTAAGAGCATTTTCTAGAATATTGTTAAATTCCTCCACCGTACCATTAGCTTGTGGGTGGTAGGGAGTGCTCTTATGGTGCTTTATCTGGAATTCCTCAGTCAAGG
>LPNX010229094.1:246224-262775 GCA_001517045.1 Pseudotsuga menziesii | reverse complement strand
CTTGTTTTCATAAATCCCCATATGTGGATGGACATTATAACAATTTCCAAAGTATTGTTACCACATTACTATATTTTAATTGATGGCGAGGACATGTGGCCAGATCAATTTTGAATGTTTGCAAATAAAAGAAACTTTCATTAAATGAATTAAAGGGTGCTGAACTGTGAGGGTGCAACGAGATTATTTCTTGGGTTACATATCATGACTGACAGCAATGGAATGATTGCAAACACCTCGTTTCTCTGCTGATAGTTAATGCGTAAACAGCTAGTAATAACAATTGTTGAATTAGTTTGTAGTCTCATGCATTAGCTGTCTTCATTCGAGAAATTGTGAAGGATAAGAACATTGTGGTTTTTATCACATAATAACTCTAAAAAATATGCTGCAGAGAATATGGTAAAAAAATAAACAAGCAAATCTGTGAAGTGGTAGTGAGATCTTAAAGATCGAGTTTGAAAATAAATAAATGTGGCTGACTTTAATAATTGATCACATGATTTTATGTTTCATTTCATTCCTGTTTTTGAATTTCGTTTATGATTTTGGTTATTTATTAATGTATTGGTTTTGATGTTAAGATTGGAAGCAGATATTTGGGGATTATAGATCTCAATTGATTTTCAAATCACCCAAGCTCAAAGTTAAAGGGATCAACAGTTCAGTTTACTGCCAGGATTGTGCAAGTCGCCGAAATCGCGTAGCTTAATAACAGGCGATTTTGTGAGATTTATTGTGAGCAAATGGAGGCGAATCTTAAAAATATGGCACATGGGTTTTCTTCAGAACAGACCCATTTAGCTAAACTCGAGAGGATTTTTCCAAAAAATGATGGATTTCAGGATATTTTTAGGGTTCTCTGAACGCGATTTTGGCAGTTGCGGCCGGCAACGAAATGTTTGTTTCCAGGAATTCGCCTGTTGCAGAGCTGAATTTGTTTTGTTTTCTTCTGATCCTGGTTATTTAAACTCAGAAGAATTTGATTGAAAGGGAGGTTGGAGCTGCCAAAGCACAAAAGATTTATCTTTTGGATGCTCTGAAAACTCTGCTGCTGTGATCGATGGTTGATACTTTTGGAATGCAAATACCGAACTGCTGGTTCGTACTGTTTGGGCCACTAGGAAGTTACCTGTCAGTTGTCACGATGTTCTGGACTGGTGATGTTTGATTCATGTTTGTGGTTTTAAAACTTTTATGTGATTTATAATATCCTTCAGTTTGTGGTATTTGCTGTTCCTACATTATGATGTTTGTTTTAATCTCCTTTGCTGGATTGTGCAAAGATAATCTATTAAGTATCAACTGTTCTTGTTTTTAACTCTGCTGATATAACATATTCTGTAGTTAATAATCTATATTATTGTTACATTATATGGAATGATGCTTGTATGAATTTTCAAAGGTTGAATTTCTTTAAAATTTGCAAATGCTTATATACAATGCATTTATCAGTATCAGTTGATAACATGTTTTAATTAAATTGTGCTCCTGATCAGGATAGATATTAGATTAGAACTATACTTAGTTTAGTTGTTTCTTACTTTCATGCTATCTGATGAACCTTGTTTAGTCAGATTCGTTCCATCAATTATATTCACTATATTCTTCAATGTAATTATTGTACATCTGTATATAAATATAACATGACTGTATAGTATCTGAATTCTGTAGAGATTTGTGCTTTATTTTTGTGTTTAGAGTAAATTGTTTTGGAAAATCCTGCTTAACAAATTTTCAATTCTTGTAAATTATAACTTAGGTCGATTTTTTTGTTGTAATTATAGGAGTGACATTAACTATCAGTAGCACTAACTAGTCTCTTAGGATCCTAGGCCAACAGAGCCTTTAAACCTGTCGGGAGCGACTACTTAAAACAGCTTGGAACCTGTTCTAAGGATCCCGGACTGGGTCGTTTCCCCCGTTGCGGGCTTAGTCAAATACGCCCGTCAACAAGGCCTCAATAGTGTGGTTCAGAAAATGTGTGTCTTGATCACTCATCAAGATTACTGGACATCCAAATCTACTGATGATGTTTTCAAAAATGAACTGTGCAGCTGTAGCAGCATCACAATTCCTTACTGATTTTGCCTCTTCCCACCTGGTGAGGTATTCTGTTTCTGTGATGATGTATCTCACACCAGTTCATTTCTCGGGTGGGTTGATAGGACCCACGAAATCTATAGCCCACTTGTCAAATGCCCGTAACGTAATCTGTGGTCACAGCAACATTCATCTCTCCATGAAGGTTTTCCTACCCTCTGGCAGATATCACAACATCTACAAAACTCCTTAGTGTCTTTGTGCAAAGTAGGCCACCATAATCCTGCAGCTAGAATTTTCTGAGCAGTCGGCTTTCCTGTGAAATGACCTCCTGTGGTACCTGAGTGTGCTTCTCTGATAATGGCCTCTTTCTCATGTGGCATAACACATCTGTGCAGGACTTCATCTGGACCTAACTTATATAGATGTCCTGCAATCAAAGTGAAGTCTGCTGCTTTCACAACTAAATTTTTCTTTTGCTGCTTAGTAAAGTCAACTAGTGCCCACCCTGTAGTGAGAAAGTGGATAATATCCTTGTAATACTCATCTGCGATCTGGATAGAGAAAAATTGTGCATCTGAAAAATTATCCTCTAAATTACTTGGTTCTTCTCCTGAATCTATTCATGATAGATGATCAGGTCCGGCATTTAATCTCCCTGGTTTTACAATGATTTCAAAATCATACTCCTGAAATAAGAGTAACCATCTACAGATCCTTCCTCCTAACACTGGTTTATTGACCAAATACTTTAAAGTGGAATGGTCAGTAAACATCTTGAATGAGGCACCCAACAAGTAGTGCCTGAATTTCTGTAGAGCATACACCATAGCTAATCCTTCTCGTTCTGTAGTGGTGTAGTTCTTTTCTGCGGTAGATAAATTTCTGCTGGAGTATGCGATAGGGTGATCGATACCTCCTTCTCCTGGATGTGTTAAGACAATGCCCAGTGCGATGCTTGATGCATCCACATGTACATGAAATGGCTTGTTCCAATCTAGGAATACTAAGATGGGTGTTGTAACCATCTTCTCTTTAAGAGTGTCTAAACTTTGTTGGCATTCCTCATTCCATAGGAATTTCACTTCTTTCTTTAACAGATTTTCCATAGGTGCTGTGATCTTTGCATAGCCTTTGATGAATTTTCTATAGTACCCGGTATGACCGAGCACTGTCCTCAATTGCTTGACTGAGTTGGGTGCTGGAATATTAACAATGATGGCAATATTTGCAGGATCTACCACCAAGCCTTGTCTGCAAACAATATGACCCAACAAAATACCAAAGGGCACACAGAATATACATTTCTTCAAGTTAAGAGAAATCTGATATTGCATACATTTCTCTAACATGAGCCTTAAATCTCCTATATGGTCTTTGGTTAACCCAAATACAGTCCAATCATCAAAATAGACTTCTAAGAATTTATGGATGTATTCCTTAAATACAGCAACTACTACTCTAGAAAAATAGCTGGTGCATTTTTAAGACCAAAGGGCATTACTGTATACTGGAATGAGCCCCATTATATTGCAAAGGTGGTATTATGTTGATCCTCTGGATGGATTCTTATCTGGTGATAGCCTGAAAAGCCATCAGTGAAGGAGTAGACCTCCTACCCTCCCACATTTTCTAAAACTTCATTAGTAAAAGGTGTCGTAAATGGGTCATGAAGTGATGCATCGTTGAGTTTGCGCAAATTGACACAAATCATGATTTCTCCTTTAGCTTTCTTTTCCTGTACAACCATGGGACTAACCCATTCACTCTCTTCTACTAGTTCAATGATGCCTGCTGTGAGCATCTTATCAATTTCATCCTTAACTTTTTCTTTATAGCGAGGATTCAATCTCTATGGACGCTGCTTAACTGGCCTAGAATCCTCTTTCAATGGTATCCGCATGACTCCCAAATCTCCTACTATTCCCTTCATCTCTGTGGACTTAGTGGGAAATAAGTCCTAATAGTCATGTAAGAGATCTGCGATGTGTCCTACTATTTCATCATCCCAATATTCTCCAATAGAGGCAAACTTTGGTTTTGTTTCTATGCCAATATTGATCTTTTTAATCTTGATAGGATTTGTGATTGCGGGAATCTCTAGATTTGGTCCCTCAACTTCGTGAGTCCTTTCTGACTCTGGAATGTTGACACTGCGAGGATTCTCATCCTCATCATCTGGCTCTGCTGTGAAGTTGTAACAATCTAGCACATGTTCTAACTGTATGGCCCAATCAGGTCGAGCAGGCACTGATAGGGTACAGTTGTTAAATATCTTAGTCTTTATTACATCTAGGGCCTGATCAATGCTTGGATACTCAAATTCAAAAGTGAAAGTGAGTAAAAAGTTGTCTATCATAAGTGGCCATGTGATGGTTCCTCTGCGCAACTCTATTTTCGTGTACCAATTCCTTGGGATTTGGTCTAAAGTGTGAATGAATAGGTGAACCCATTCATCCTCGGGAATGTGCGACCAATTCTGTTCACAAGTCTTAATATGTGACCTAGGGTCACTTTCTCCTGTATATTTCTGCTGTAAAGGATCCTTGTCACTAGAGAACCTGATCGCCATCAGTCTCTTAAAATCATCCCATGATGTGATATGTTCTTTATGTGCATGCCACCATATTGTAGGTGTGGCTTTTACTGCAAGGTCAATAGTCGTCATTCTCTGCTCTTGAGGAATTTCCTGCTCAAACTACTGTAGAAATTCGTTGACGTCCGCTAAGCCATGAAACGATGGAATATAAATAACCTCTGTGCCAATCCATCGTAGTGACTTAGTCATAAATGCACATCTGTGAGCTGAGACTTCGTAAAGTCTATTCTGCCAATTTTCTAAACCAACCTCTGAATCTAATGCGCATGAGCTGTCGCATCACCAACTGATATTTCCTTCTGCAGTGGGGTTGATGTAATCACTCTAATTAGTAGTCATCTGATAAAGGATTTCCATGTTACATGCCTCCTCCTCTGCTCTGATAGGTTCAATGTAGCGAGGACCCTGGAAAGGATCCAACGGTACGACGACCCGGATCTGATTATCCTCAAATGTCATTTGTCTTTTCTTTAAATCGATAAAATCCATGTTATTGATTGCCCAATCAATACCTAATAAAGTTGGGTACAGTCTGCTATCGCCAATAATTTATATGACTTCAAAGTATGCAAAGATGCGAAATCCATCAATATCAACTGGTACTTGCGGTAATCGACCCAGTGGTGATACCCTCTGCTAATTGGCTAGTCGCAGATGGATAGGTGATCTTGCTAACTTAGGGTTACCCATCTGTTCCCATGTCTGCTTAGTCAGAAAATTTACGTCTAATCCTAAATATAGGATTACCTCATCCATTTCAAATTCTCCAAGTTGCGCTGTGAGTCTCATCTCTCTTCCTGTTCCTGTATGGAACGTAATATTATGGACAACCCACTGTGCACTGCTCACGGAAGAAGACGGATGACACTGATCTATGATGCGCTGAAGCTCTCCGATAGCTTTCTCATTTCTGACGAGTTTCAAGCATATCTGCAGGAAGGATTGTACACTTCCTGTCGACTCATCCTCTTCACACCTTCCAGATGTGGTAGCCTGCGGTATCTGCACAGGACTAATGCCACAATGTTGCTACTGTGGTATGCCCCTACAAGGAAATACCTACGATCCTGATGGTGTAGGGTCAGTAAAGAAAGTTTTTGCATGCTGAAACATTTCTTTGTTCATCTATAGGTCAAGTGGTGTTGATTTATTAGTGGCTTTACGCACCCACTCTGGACCTGTATTCTTTTTGGTATCCTGCGATGTCCTACTAGTAGAAGCACTGCTGCGAGTCACAATATTGACTCTTGGTTCTGGTTCTTTCTGCTCAGCAGCAATAAGCTGAATTTTTTGGTTTACTGCTAGCTTAGGATCCCTAATATTGGCTATCAAGATCAGACACTCTTCAATAGTGTGATCATAGCGGACTCTTATCGCATCGCAGCCTCTAGAACAATGCGCAACTTTATCTTCTACTCAACCCTTCACCTACGATGAACAACACTGCAGCTCCTCCGACAGTGTGATATCACCTTTCTATGCTATGATATCTTCTACAGTAAGACTCAATGTGACCCTCAAGGCCCAAAGGTCTTCTCTCTAGGTACATTAACTTAGTTAGCATTCGACAGGGTGTCAAACATCCTGACTTGAGATTCTACATTTCAACACACTTAACATCAACTATACTCAATCTTGCTGGACTAAATATGTAGGAATCACTTAACACTGTAACTGTTGCTGTCATGGATCAGCACTGATAAACTCATATACATGCTACTTGATACATTCAACTTGCATTTAACCTTCCATGTTACTATAAACTAAAGGATAACATACATTCATTCATTAACTGATAGCAAAGTTCATGTAACGAATAACATATAGCAACTAAGTAAAGCACAATCACATGAAAAGTCGCACAACAAACTGATTTTACATGGTTCACTCACAGGAAGGAAGCTACATCCACAGGAACTAGTTTTTATATTATATCTTGAGAGAGTAAACACAGTTCCGCTGCAACCTATTGTGCAGCTCGATATCTTCTCGAAAACTCCATGCACACAGTCGGGAGCCCTTCTCTCCTAGATCTCTTCTCCTTCTATATTGTCTTCTCCTTACAATATACTCTTCCTCTCTCTCTCTCAATCCCTGTGGATTGTTACATTCATGCTCAAGGATCCAGCTACTGGTTGCACTAAGATAACTATAGGCTGAATAATAGAACTAGAGCTTAACTGAAAGAACAACTAACTGACCAACTAGCTAATTGTCTATCTGAATGTTTGGCCAGCTTGCTAGCTGTCTCAATGTCTTGCTAGATAACCTTTCATAATACAAAATACATGCTTATATAAGCGGCCCGAAGGTCTCGCCCTGTTACAACACTGTGGAACTTTCCCAACAGTAATACAAAAACCCTAACTGTGACAGTCGGCCTATATGTACTTGAACTACTGCTTTCTGTCACACCATAGCTTTCTGCAGTCTTCCACGCTTCTCGACGCTGATCATGGGTATGGGCGTCGCTTCCTCGGTCATTCCCCTTTGTCCTTTGTCTTCAATACCTCGTCCCATTGCTCCTTTTCTATTTATGAGGGTAGCCGAGCCCTCTTGTCTTCATTGCTGCCTTAAGTGCAGTGGTTGAGCTCTCTCTTCTCAGTCGCTCAGGTACTGTTTCCTTTGACTTTCTTGTCCCGATATAGCAGATTTTCCTGTAGCTGCGAGGCCCTGCTCCAACAATGGCCTTGAGGCCCAGCACCTGTATAGAGTTGGTTGGAATCTGACTCCCCACCTTCTCCATGTCCGGATAACTGCACACCGCAATGTACTCATCTATAGTCAGGCCACCTCCGGGCCTGCAAGAACGTAGGTTCACTACTTCCCCCCATCAGGAAAGTCCAGTAATAAAGTATATGTCCTCCACCTCTATGATGAGGGACATCCCATCTATCTGGAAAGACTCTGATTCTGGATCCTAGTAATCCACCAGCATCTGCAATAGTCTTGGTTTGGCCCTTAAGCCAGCAAGACACCAAAATTTGTAGAGCCCACATGCACGTAGCGCTTATTGAGCCATTAGATCGGCCCTTACTGCCTCCTCTACATCACCATGTTCACATTCTCTCCATTCTAGGACCATCTTGCACAAAAAATTGCAAGTTTACCCATTAGAATACTTAAAAAACCTCATGCACTGCCGCATACGCGACTATTTGACAAACAACCATGTATGTACACAACTTTGGGGGCATTTTTCATGTATAGCCAGCCCTATACGCGGAAAAACCCTCGATTTTTGCGTGGGCCGCAGCACCTATTTTGGATTGGCCTAGATATCCCAAATAACCATGGAATTTGACAAAAATTGCATCAAAATGGAAGAGAAGAGCATGGGTAAGTAAGTACCTGGAAGAAGCGGTAGTGGATTCCACTGACTGGATCTCCTGGAATTCGCTATTGAAAATCTGAGCTCAATTGGGTAAAAGTTTCAAATGTTTTATAATGATTTGAAATATGTACTATTTATAAAAATTATTCAAATTTTTGAAAAATTTTACCCCCTTTTCTATAGTTTGGACCATTTCTAATCATTTTGGACCGTTTTTTACCTAATTTATGATGTAGGAGACCTTTTTGAGTGTCGTTTCAGCCGTTGGATTGACCTGTTTGTGCCTATTTCAGGTATCATGTCTAAACTAGCATATAGGTTAGGTTTCATCACCATTTGCATTTTGCATGACCTTATGACCGTTTCATTATCTCCATAGGTACGAACCTGTTGTGCCCTTACTCAACAGCCTTAAAAAACATATTTCATCAAATAAAATCCTATTTTGTTTTGATGAAATGTTCAAATTTCTTAAAGCAAATCTACAGAAATGACAGCTACTGAAATGATGAAATTCTGTGAGCTACTGAATCAGTGAAATTCTATGCTTTTTACAACCTTTTTGAACTATGGTTAGTGGACAAAATCACTACATTGAAATCATTATTTGGGTGATGTACCTTTCATATTATGGGGCAAGTTTTGGTTTTTACGCCTCTTACCATAAGCCTTCATTTGAATATTAATCAATGGACATGCATTATTGGTTAATTATAACTTGGACAAGGTCCTAAAACATCAAAGGTTAAATGTGCTATGCAGGGGTGCCTTATCCTAAGTTCATTTTCTAAAAACCTGAATCATATTTGCTCATACTATAAATTTTTAACGTCGATTTTTTACAATATGCTCCATATTATGAAGGTTTGATGTTAGGTTTCATGGTTATGTCCCGTCGTATGCTCGCCACCTTTGAAGGTTTACATAATCATACGGTAAGGTGTATGCGTTAACATCTAAGGTTTAATCCTCATGGTTGTTTACACCTGTGTCATCACCTCTGAAATCGATCCACTTACCGGAAAATTGATCTGGTATCATTGCACTTGTACGTAACTTTGTCAATCATATTCAATTGCTAGTACGTGCTCAGTGTTGTGGCTCCCTTCTCGTTCAAATACCTGTAGCTTATGCTATGAGTGGTTGTATGTCGAGTACTCCAAATAAATAATGGTAACATGAGTTCATCTGGAGTCTTCATCGTCACTTTCCATTTACTCGATTGCCTCTCTGCGTGATAATTCTCCTTTGCTCATGCCTGGTTTACTAGGTTGTAGTCTGTGTTCATTCATGTCTCATTTGGTTTATCACAAAGTTGGGTTTCATTGCCTATGTTTTCTGCTCGGTTTCCACCCTGAATGCTCACTCTCCAGTTTACTGTCGGGTTTTGATTTGTGGTATCTATTTTGTGTGCAGCTATGTGTATTTGCGCTCATAGCTATGGCTTCGGTGGTTAGGGTTGAGCCCAGTGACATGAAACTTTTTGATGGAAACCCTAAGATGTTAGCCAAGGTTGAAGCAGTTGGCTCGTTGTCGTTCATTCACAAGTTTACGGACTCAAACTCTGAGGTGACCAGGCTATTTGCTTTGTTGCTGTCTGATGCTAGGGTTAAGATTCCTGACCTCCGTTTCAGAGTGGATGAGCGTTCGGTTGCGCTGGATACTGGTTTTCCATTGACAGGAGAATGTTGGTTCAAGTACAAGTAGATGGAGGTCACGGAATGGAGACAGATGCTCAAGAATCCTTGCCAGGAGGTCTCATTTAGAACTGGTGTATCGCGGAATTTTTTTAAGAAGGAATGGCAGCCGATTCTCGACATTATCCACCGGTACGTGACTTGTGAGGGTAGTTTATCCTCTGCTTATGTCTATCACCTTCAATTACTGGCTGTTTTCCTTGGTTTTCCTTTGAATTTTCCCTATTATTTAGTTCGGAGTCTGACTAAGATGTATTCAGCCATTAAAGGAGGGCCAAATAACATCAGTCACAGTCTGTTTCATCATGGTCTGGTTAGGATATTGGTAGAAAGAGAGCTGAGTAATAAAAATCGGTCATGGGATGAGTTTCTTGAATCGAATGGTTTCCTGGATTTCTGTCATTGTCATTTTGATTGCCCTGAAGAATGTGTTAGGCATCAAGAGCCTTGTCGAGCTCCGGCTCCACCTATGCACGAGCCTGTGTCAAACCCTGATGGCCGTGTAAGCCCCAGCATTCATGGTGATAGCGTTCCTGCTCCTGCATGTAGTCCTGGTACCCCTGCGCCTTACAAGCATATGAGGGAGTATTTAAACTTATCCCCTGTGACACCGAAGCGTAATGACAACTCGTGCAAAGAAAAGGGCAAAAGGCGGAATGTTAAGATGAATGGTAGGTTCACGAGGAGTATGTCAGCCAAGGTAAGCACTGTTAAACCTTCGGTGAATAAGAACATTGACATCGAAATGGTTGTGATAGATGACAAAGAAGGGAATCCTGTCTTATCTAGTGATGGCCTTGACATCGATCATGAGCCTATCGTGAATCATGCCAATAATAGTTCTCCTGTGTCTGATAAGAATCGTCAAGTTGACCCTGTGGTCGATCCTCCAGCTAAGGACAAGTCATTAGAAGCGAATTTACCAAGGTTCTATCGAACTGGTGAAATGGTTCACCCGTTATTTGTAAACTGTTTGTTGGATAAAATTCATAGATTGGAGGAAGAAGTGACAGACATGGCAACACATTGTGATGACATAAAAGCTGAGAATTTGAGGATGAAAGAGAAAGTTGATTCAGATGACAAGTGTTTATTGCTTCTAAAGAAGCATAAGAATAGGTTGATTCATAGAATCCTGAAACTCCAAAATTAGAATCATAAGAACGAGGAAAAGGTCCGTGAGTTGAATGCGTAGGTTACCCTGATGCAATTCAAAGGGTGTTGCTAGGGTTTTACCCCTAGCTTGTGCGAATGAGCACCTACTAAGGACAATGGATTCCTTAGTAGCAGTTCAATAATATGTGAAATAAAAGATGCTAAACAGTAATGAAAAATAATCTAAACATGTTCATGAAGCAAAACAGTAAAAAGTAAAGAATGATTTTTTTTATTGATCTGACCTCCAATGTGGAGGTTGGTGAAGCCCGTTGCACTGATCCGAGAGGTTTCTCTGAGCTCCAGCTGCTCCTTCTCTTTCTCCAATGGTGGAAATGGGCCAAAAGGGGGCTCTCACGGTGAAAGTAGCTCAATGGTGAGCTAGGGTTTCAAGAGCAATTTTGGCAGAGGTAGGATACTTGTGATTGTGGATTTTGAATAAGGGGTCTCCATCACTTATTTATAGTGGTGGAGTGCTGGTTTAGGGTTAGGGTTTCAGCTGTTTAGGGTTTTTTCCTCCTTTTCCTCACTATTTTATATTTTTTCTTCCTTTTTGGAGATTTTTTCCTTTTTGGAGGAATTTTGGATATTTTTTGGAGGAAAAGAGGGTTTTATGGCCTTTTGGAGGCATTTTAATCCTTTTGGAGGCTTTTTAGATGGTTTTATGGGTTTTTGATGGAAAATATGGTAGGAAAATGGACAAATGAGCCATGTAATGGGGTAGATGAGGCAGTGAACCCTTTTTGGGTGTTAAAATATTTCCCCCTGATGTGCGAGGGCAGGAGCTCATCGTATGGCTGATGGACATCATAAGTCATATTTGTTTTTCCTGGGGTGTGGAGAAGAGAAGGAACCAACTGAAGCCCAGAACATCGATCTCGAACCAACTGCAAGGATTGAAAAGTACATAACCTCAATAATGGATGAGGAATCATCTTGATCATCTGGACGAGGCGAGCATACCCATGCTCGTATCAAGATATATAAAAATAACTGTGAGGCCCGAAAAGAGGGACCTGTAGGATACATAGAAAACCACTATGTATATCATAAGTGTCTAGAGGGGTCACAAATCTGGAACATACTGCTGGGTTGACCATGTCTGAGCTGAACAACTAATGCACTGGAATGACAGCAGTGCTATGAATGTGGTTCCAAAGGAACTAATGAGCTGCTGGATCAAAGTGACAACGGTCATACTTGCAATGGTACACTGATCTGGAACTGAACTGGGTACTCAAGGAAGCATGGAACTAGATGGCTTCCGAATACAATCGCCAACGCAGCCCGGACATCCATAGGGACATATAACTGGTCGTTCCAAAGTGACTCACCAATGTGCTAGAGTCGGGGGAAATCTGGGGTCTTCGACACATAATGGAAAGGATATATATCCTGCGCGATTCTCAACGATGCGATTAAGGTGCTGAAGTCGAGCATGTGAGAAACAACTATTCAGAGAGGCAATGATGATTCCTCCCAAAATGGTCCGTAGGCACTCACCACAGATGGTGATGGGTCCAAGGCGCAGGGGCCTCTAGGTCTATCCTCTGGAATAGAGGGGTTGTCGTCGACAGAGGGAGACCTGCAACTATCAAGGGAATGATGTTTCCTTGACAGGAGCGCGAGGTAAAAAACTGAACTGTGATAGTACTGATGGTAGGAATGATAAACTGGGGAGAATAATTGGGAAAGTAGAGTGGGTGGACTCAAACTTCCTTTGTTCAGAGTATGATGGCGAGGATGATCGGGCAGCATATGAGACTGACTGGTGGTAAAGGGATCATAGCGGTATAGGATCTGAGGGTGAATGGGCTAAGGGAGACTCAAGCTGTGGTAAAGGGGCAGGAGATTGCAGAATACTTTGAACAAAGGCGACCTGATTGGGGGTGCTGCCGAGAGAATTGATCATAGCGCCAAGAGGCGCGGGGGACTTCTTCATGGGTTAGGGAACTAGAAGAAGTGTGGGTATAAAATGGTACTGTCATGTGGATTTTACGAGCCTAGGACAATGCATGCTCGTGGTTGCTTTCAATTTTGAGGAGTCTGAAAGCAAATAAGAAGACTCTGAAGTAATGGAATGATACTGTCGTGTGGATTTTACGAGCCCACGACAGTACATGCTCGTGGTTGCTTTCAATTTTAAGGAGTCTGAAAGCAAATAAGAAGACTCTGAAATGATGGAATGGTACTGTCGTGTGGATTTTACGAGCCCATGAAAGTTCATGCTCGTGGTTGCTTTCAATTTTAAGGAGTCTGAAAGCAAATAAGAAGACTCTGAAGTGATGGAATGGTCCAGGCAAGGAGGAAGTGTTCAATCAAGGAACATTGATGATGACTAGGACTGAGGGTGGGGGAGAACAATGGTGGGCCTCCTTGTGGGGTGAATGAATGGTGGCAAAATAACAAAACATTTGCAATATGACAGGAGTGGATGGCTCATGTAAAAAGTGTGAAATAATCTGATGACGGCCGATGTGGCACGCAAATTGATGCGGCAAGGTGTAGGGACGCAATGTTGAAATTGTACCAGGTGAGAGCGAGAAATGATCTCAAGCATCATCACGAGCTCGGAAAAATGAATCCGGTGATATAAAAAGTGTTAAAAATGGAGAGCGACCGAAGTGGCGCGCAAACCGAGGTGACTATTGGTATCGAAAAAATGGGCAAAAAATGGTGTAGCACAAAATAATGTAACGAGGTGACCATTGGGATGGTTTCGTCGTGCTGATTCCAAAACTGTAGCTAGAGATGAATGGGACGTTGTTTCTGACGAACGGGGGGTACATCAGGCCATGTGTGAATGTGGTGCTCTTTAATGGCAGGGTCAAGACCGGGCATTTCAGTATAAGACCAGGCAAAGACATCGTGGAATTCTCTGAAGAGTTTGTTGTATTCCTCAATTTCTTGCTTACTGCAAGAGGCTCCTAAAGTGATGAGTTTGGGGGTGCCTCCGGGGGCAGCGATATCAATTTGGATGACAGGTGAGATGTTGGCCATGTTACCCTCTTCGAAGGCGTCAGGAGCAGGAATAGGGTCCTTGAACCAGTCGACCTTGGGGGGAAGGAAGTCTTTGGATTCAACTGCAAATTGGGTAGCAGTGTTAGAGGAAGATTCATCTGGGAGGAAGTAGGAACGATGGTGCATGTCATCCCAAGGATAATCTGGGGTAGTGAGAGCCTCGAGAATCTCCTCATCTGTACGAAATGTTTATGTCGTCAAATTGGTTGACGAAGGGGTAGTGGTGGAAGAGATCATATAAATGGTATTAACCTCTGTGGAAGAGGAAGAGTCCGGGGGGTGGATCTCCACAATGGTGGGTGGTGTCGTCTCAAGATCCAGATTGTTCATTTCAAAGAGAGCTGCTCTGTACTCGGGGAGATCAGGACAGTGATGGGAGTAATGCCCGTAAACATCGCATAGGGCACAGGAGTGGTTAGTGCGCATGGATTTCTCTCGAGGCTTAAGGGTTGAATCCAGATGGACAATCGGGATAGTGGGGTTGTCGTCAAGTAGTTGCATGTATTCTTGTAATGCTGGTAACTGAGGACATAGGTGAGTCGCATGGCCCAACTCATCGCACAGCGTGCATTTGGGAGGAGCACGAAACATAGGGGGATTTTTTACTATCTTAGGAGGTGGGACAGCAGTGTAAGGTTGGGGGCCTCTGCCCCCAGTGGGTTTCGTAAGAGGAGGGGGGGGGGTTCGTGGAGGACAACGGGGTAGCGATACCTAGAGGTGGTTGACTAGTAGTGACAATTGGTTGCACTGGTTGCAGGATGACATTTGGTGTCGTTGGGGGAACGGGAGGCGAAAGATACCAAACGGGTAATCCTAAGGTTAACCCAGGAAGGCTGATGGTGGCCATGACCAGGGCGCTAACTACTACTAAGGGAGGGAAGAGGAAAGGAATGGTATGGATGGGTGTAGCACCAATGTGACTAGGTACCAAAGGGGGTTGATTAGTAGGAGTTCTCGTATTATGGGACAGGGTACATATGGCTTCAGAGATGGAGCAGCAGTAAAAGTAGATAACATGAAATAAGAACAGCAAAGAAATGTATAATGGTGTTTTGATTAATATTACCTCCGATGAGGAGGTTGGTGGAGTCCGTTGCGCTGGTCCGATGTCGGTGGCTTCAAGCTCCGAGCTGCTCCTTCTCCTTCTCCGATGGTGGAAAATAGGCCAAAAGGGTTCTCAATGGTGAAAATAGCTTGATGGTAAGCTAAGGTTTCACGAGATGTTTTGGCAGAGTAAGGGTGCTTATGACTGTGGATGTGAAATGAGGGGACTTCACCACTTATTTATAGTTTTTTAGTGGTGGAGTGCTTGCCCATGGTTTTGGAAACCATGTGGTTTAGGGCAGCTTGTTTAAGGTTTTTTCCTCCTTTTCCTCATTATTTTATATTTTTCTTCCCTTTTTGGGGATTTTTGCTATTTTTAGAGGAATTTTGGATATTTTTGGAGGAAAAAGGGGTTTTTTCGCCTTTTGGAGGCATTTTAGGCCTTTTGGAGGCTTTTTAGTGGGATTTTCAGGGAAATATGGTAGGCAAATGGACAAATGAGCCATGTAGTGGGGTAGATGAGGTAGTTAACCATTTTTTAGTGTTAACAGATTGCCCCCTGATGTGCGAGGGCATGAGCTCATCGTATGGCCGATGGACATCATGAGTCATATTTGGTTTGTGTTGGGGTGTGGAGAAGAGAAGAAAGCAACTGAAGTCCGGGACACCGATCTCGAACCACCTGCAAGGACTGAAAAGTACATAACCTCAAAAATGGATGAGGGATCATCTGATAATATGGACGAGGCGGGCATTCCCATGCTCATATCAGAATATAACATAGCAATATAAATGGTCCTCAAATACTGGATGAGGAAAAAATCTCAATATATGGGTGAGGCGGGCATTCCCATGCTCGTATCAAGATACATAAAAGTCACTGTGAGGCCCAAAATGGAGGACCTGTAGTAGATACTCACTGTACATATCATGAGGGTCCGGAGGGGACACAAAGCTGGAACATACTGCTGAGCTGACCATGTCTGAGAGGAAAAACTGATATAATGGAATGGCAGCAGTGCTACTAAATGTGGTTCTGAGGGAACTGATGCGCTGCTGGATCAGAGTGAGAAGGGTCACACTCGTAAGGGTACACTGATCTGGAACTGAACTGGGTACTCGAGGAAGCATGGAACTGGATGGCTTCCGAATACAATCGCCAACGCAGCCCGGATATCCACGGGAACATATAACTGGGCGTTCCGAAATGACTCACCAATGTGCTAGAGTCGGGGGGAAATCCGGGGTCTTCGACACAAAATGGGAGGGATATATATCCTGTGCGATTCTCAACGATGCGAATAAGGTACTGAAGTCGAGCATGTGAGAAACAACCATTCGAAGAGGCAATGATGACTCCTCTCAAAATGGTCCGTAGGAACTCACCACAGATGGTAATGAGTCCAAGACGTAGGGACCTCTGGGTCTATCCTCTGGAATAGAGGGGCTGTCGTCGACAGAGGGAGACTTGCAACTATCAAGGCAATGATGTGTCCTTGACAGGAGCACGAGGTGCAACACCGAAATATGATAGTACTGATGGTAGGGGTGATAAACTGGGGGTATAACTGGGCAAGTAGAGTAGGTGGACTCAAACTTCCTTTGTTCAGAGTATGATGGTGGGGAGGATCGGGCAGCATGTGAAGCTGACTGGTGGA
>LPNX010229094.1:218453-235696 GCA_001517045.1 Pseudotsuga menziesii | reverse complement strand
CAGTTACTGAATGGAGTTCGGTATTCCACTCAGACCTCCGGAACCAATCTCACGACTTCAACCCTCCTAAGGGAGAGGCCCTCTGATAAACCGGTTGTGAGTGTGTCAAAAAGTACTAGGGGATTTTGGTTCCCTAATGGACAACAACTATGTCTCAAGTGTAAGTAACCGAGGGGTGTTTTTGGAAGCCTATCCCCTCGATCCTACCTAAATACAAAAATTCTTTTGTGTTCCCCAAGTGGGGTTAGAATGTTGGTTGAGCTAAGTAGTTTTTAAGTCTCACTTAAATTAGGTGACAGATTGTGTGCTCGTGAGGTTATGAACCCAAAAGAGAAGTGCCAGGGCAAATTCCTAAATAACAATAATACTGAATGAAAAAATTAAAATTTTACCATGCAAAATTATCTGAATAAACAATGCTGAAAATTTTAAAAACAATGCTGTAAAAAGGTAACAGAAATAATGGTGCAGAAAAGGCTGTAGGGAAGTAGGGCTATAGGAAGAACAGATGGTTGTGCAGATGCATAAAATATGGCAACAAAGGTCTGCGTTAAAAAAAAAACCGCGGGTTTGTGGTGGAATCGCGTGGTCGGATCGTGGGTTTGAGGGAAACAGGCGCGGTCAGGTCGCGGCTTTCGGGAAAAAAAAATAAAAAATCAGACCACGGGTTTGTGGCGGAATTGTGCGGTCGGACCACGGGTTTGAGGCAAAAAAGTGTGGTCGGACCGCAGGTTTGAACGAAACAGGCGCGGACAGGTCGCAGCTTTCTGGCCGACAGCGGCGGTCGAAACGTAGCAAATAGGAAAAAAAAGACGCGGTCGAGCCGCAGGAAACGGGACGACAGTCGCGGTCGGGTCGTAGCTAAGAGATGGACAAGTGCGGTCGGGTCACAGCTAAGGGTTGGAAAGATGCAGTCGGAACGCGACTGTGAAGGAAAAAACGATGGTTTACGGCGGCCGAAAACAACAGCCGAAAGGACAAAATGGGAAATAAAATAAAATAAAAATCAGCGGAGTCACCAAAACTGTTTCTAGGGTTTTACCCCTAGCTTGTGCAAATGAGCACCTACTAAGGACAATGGATTCCTTAGTAGAAGTTCAATAATATGTGAAATAAAAGATGCTAAACAGTAATGAAAATTAATCTAAACATGTTCATGAAGCAAAACAGTAAAAAGTAAAGAATGATTTTTTTATTGATCTGACCTCCAATGTGGAGGTTGGTGAAGCCTGTTGCACTGATCCGAAAGGTTGCTCCGAGCTCCAGCTGCTCCTTCTCTTTCTCCAATGGTGGAAATGGGCCAAAAGGGGGCTCTCACGGTGAAAGTAGCTCAATGGTGAGCTAGGGTTTCAAGAGCAATTTTGGCAGAGGCAGGATACTTGTGATTGTGGATTTTGAATAAGGGGTCTCCATCACTTATTTATAGTGGTGGAGTGCTGGTTTAGGGTTAGGGTTTCAGCTGTTTAGGGTTTTTTCCTCCTTTTCCTCATTATTTTATATTTTTTCTTCCTTTTTGGAGATTTTTGCCTTTTTGGAGGAATTTTGGATATTTTTTGGAGGAAAAGAGGGTTTTATGGCCTTTTGGAGGCATTTTAATCCTTTTGGAGGCTTTTTAGATGGTTTTATGGGTTTTTGACGGAAAATATGGTAGGAAAATGGACAAATGAGCCATGTAATGGGGTAGATGAGGCAGTGAACCCTTTTTGGGTGTTAACAAAGGGCATTCGCAGAACCCGGCAAATGGTGTAAATATTCAGGTGTTTAATGCTCCTGTAAAATTATAATGTTTCGGGCGTACTTACTATTGATTTCAGGTTTGAAGTTATAATCAAGTGATAATAAAGTTATTTTTTGTTACAGGTATTGGTGTGCATTGATTCATGCATTCTGTAGTTTATCTCATTTTGTTTTTTTTCGTGTGTTTTAATTATTTTTCTTTGCTGTACAGTGTTGCAGGTGATATTGTTGATGCGTTTCTCTTGGATTTTGACAATCGCCTATGTTCAGGATGATCCCTGGATAGTCGTGGACATATCGATTGGTTACGCTGTTTGCTAGGTGTCACTATATCATTAGTGTCTTCGTCGTTTATGATTTTGTACTATAAATTGAATCTTTCCAATTTCAAAGACATTATAGCGCATATAGAAAAACGACATGAGGCATTTGTCATTTTTAATGAAATTGGTTATGATTTTGATGTTATGGTTTCCAGTTTTATAGAATTGTCCTCATGTGAGATAATTTGTATTTAAAGAAGACATGTATTACTAGATATGGGGGTCGATAGTTGGGGAAAAGGACACGACAAGATCACTGTAATTATTTCTTGTGACTTGAGACAACTTTTTGTCAGCAGCTACAATTCTTTTCACTGGTGATATCTATATATATATTTACATTTTTTATACTATGCAAATGTATTTATGATATCATTTGATCTTGTCACTTTCTCTGCATCATATTATGTTTTGTCATTATTTCTTTGATGAATTTTGCAAATACATCGTATTTAATCTGTCGACTTACGCTTGTTGTGATTTATTAATATATGTCATAAAGTAAATTTGATATTGTCATCATATTACATATGATATACTTGTTCACTGTGCGATCTTGTTCGAATTCTGAATTTCTTCTGAATATTTCTGGATTGTTAGCACAGTAGAATTATTGGCAATTTGATTCTACGTTAATGTTTTTTTACGCTCCTGATCAGGATAGGATGTTTAAAATAGATTAATGATATTTTTCCTTTAGTTATTTTATTAAAAATCTATTGAATCAGATCTTTACTTTTATACCACTACTGGGTCATTTTCTGATCTTGTGAATAATGTACATGTGTTTATATTGTATCTCTGTAATTCATTGAGTCTGATTAACTTTTATTCTTGTATTATAAATTAATTGATTGAGTAGATTAATTTTGACTGATCAATTTTGTAATATACTAATTAAATTGATTAGTCTTATTTGTATATACATAGGGAAAGTGTATATCTAATTGATAAACAGTAGCTTTAGTTTTCTCCTCTCCTGTAGCTAGGAACAACTTAAGGAAGGCAACGGGGCCTTAATCCCATCAGGAACAGCTACCCAACGACTGAGAGCATCTCAAAAACTCTCGGATCAATTTGTCTCTTGGTTGACACTCGTGCCAATTCGTCCCGTCAACAAAACCCACTCTATTATGTCACGGAACCTTCTTGCTATTTTAGAAGTGGCATGATATGAGCGGTAGAGCTTGACCTTACATGGGTACCCTAGTTAGCGTCTTATTTGCATTTGGTGCCCATGCTGGTGTTTTGTCCTTTAGGGTGTCAGAGTCCATTGTATAGTATTTCCATGACATTTTGCAAGAGCCTCATACTCCTCTTGATCTTTTGCTGGCCTATTTCCGTTAGGACTCCCTTATATCAAGTTGTAATTGCATTATCATGAGCTTTTCCTACTTTATTGAGCTTTATGTCAGCTCCCCTAACATTGAGTTTCAGCCATATAGCCCGAGCTTGTCTCATGTCTAGCCATGCAGAGCCATTTTATTTATCCTTTGTAGCTTGATTCCATTTTTACCAGGAGGGTATTTTCCCCCAAGTGTTGCTATCCTACACATGTATCCTTGCATTGAGAATAGGTATGTTCCACTACTTGGAACTAGTTTGTTTGCCCCTATGACACTCGTCTCCTCCTAGTCTGTAAATATAAAGTCATTTTATTCTTTTTCAAGATTTTTAAATATTTGAAAAATTCCAAAAGAAATCAAAAAACCAAAAATCCGGACAAGGAAAGATGTTATCTTTGGCAGTTGTTGAGTCATGTCGCCTTCAAACAGAGCATTGTATATCACATTTGTTGGTTGGGTTTATACTTTGACTTTAGGAGCTGTACTCGTTTATCTAATTTTATCTCCACCAACTGGTTAAGCTTCCAGTCCCCATGGAGCCTCTGTCGATGCCTCCTGTGTTACAGAGATGTCCCAGTTTTGTATATTGAGTCTATGATGCCACCATATGTGGTTATGCTCTTGTTTGAAGGAAGTTGAAACTTGAGTCAGCCATTCCTCAGTTATCTTGACTTTGCATGTTGGCCATTCCTGGTACAGTTACTGGTTTGTGCACCTTATGATCGAGTCCTTCCACATTATATAGCTTTGCTGAGTACCTCATGTTGGATGATGGGGGATGCCTTAATTCCCTCCTTCTAGCGGATTTCATCCCATCGACTTCAGATCATTTATTCTAGGATTGGAATCTAGAGTCATTTTTTAGTGCCTTGAGACTTGCAGTCATCAATGGTAGGTTCTCTTGCCATCAATAGTCTTTGGGAATACATCAATGTCCCATAATCAATGGATCCTCTCAAGTGTTTGACCTCAACACATTTATTCACACTTGTTAGTTTGCACTCTAGTACCTTGATTCCCATTTTCATTATCAATGGGTGATCTCATGTCTGTTAACGGTATATATCAATGATTGGTAATCAGATGATAGACTACTATGTTTGACCTTGACACCTCTATTCACATAGTAGGACATGTACTCATAGCAGTTTGTGTAGAAGACCTTTCAGATTGGTGGCATCTCTTATATGCTATCTCCTTGATCGTGCCAATGTTCATGAGATTTCAACTCTCATGACTTGATTCCAGTATATGTTAGACATTTCTAGCTATTATGGAGATCATGATCCTTTGTATATCTTCATCATGTATATTATGATCTATGTATATTGTATGTGGCAACGACCACTTATGTGATATATTGTATCATTCCTATTCATGGCCATTGTACTCTTATGTATCCAGTACTGCTATATGTATTTGCAGTATGTGCAGAGTTGTATCATTGTACTATGCTGATTAGGTGGCTGGTCTTCCATTTTGGATCCTTCATCACTCCACTTCTGGGATGGACTTATAATGTATTTTGGCCATTGTATGACCCCTCTGACCTCACACATTAGGGGGCATCTGTTATAGCTGATTTTACCACTCCAGGTGAATCACACTTGTATGGCCTTCCCCTATCCCTCTGCAGACTCCTTAGACCCCTTGGACCATTTTTTGTCCTTTGATGTTTCCTTGACCATCCCTAAAAACATGTGAAAATTCATATACATAACTTTTAAACCCCTAATCACATATATATGCGGGTTTGACCCCTAAAACCGTGTACATCGGGATGTGTAGATAATCCAAATCCTTTTGGAGTTTTCCTTGACATGGATCCGACTCACTTGACTCTTGGCCTTCCATATGCCTTGAGATCACTCGGATTTGACCTTTCATTACCCCTTTGAAAAGCTATATAAGGAACTCTTTAGTACATTGAAGGCATAAGAGAGAATTGAGAGCAAAGAAACTATAGTCCATTGTTGCCGAAAATTGTGCTTGAGTCTACATCCCTTTGTCCCTTGGAGCACTTTTGTGTTCTTCCCAAGCCTACCTTTTTCTTGTGAGATGGCTATCGAGAGATGGAGGACTAAGGTGGTGGAGGCCCAAGTGGGGGATTCAGTTTGTCCGATTCGCAGACGTGCTGACAGAGGTTGTATCCATTGTAATCTCTAATTTTATATTAATAGAAATATCTTTTCCTGTCCAATCATGTATGTTTGAATGAATATTTCATCCATGGGTGATTTCAAATGCTTGTACATTGTTAATTATATATGCTAGAATAGATCTAACACTGAGATATATAGTATGCTTGTCTTGTTTACTTGTTGTTGAGGAAGTAATTTATCAATTCAAGCTGAATTTGGAAAGCTCAACGGGGATCTACTTCAACCATCTGGAATAAGGTACGAGGTCTGATCATTTAGTGTTAGATATTTAATTTCTATTGCATATTGGAAAGGATTGATTTCTGGAGTCAAGCTGTCTGTTGTGGTACCCCAAGCCATAGGAATTTCTCTCCATAATAGAATGACACTCATTTTGTCCTAGTCTGTAACTATAAAGAAGTTTTATTCTTTTTCAAGATTTTTAAATATTTGAAAAATAAAAAAAAATAAAAAATCAAAGACCAAAACGCCGGACAAGGAAATATGTTATCTTTGGCAGCTGTCGAGTCGTGTCTCCTTCAAATAGTGCACTATATATCACATCCATTGGTTGGGTTTATAGTTTGACTTTAGGAGCTATACTCATTTATTTGAGTTTATCTCCACCAACTGGTTAAGCTTCAAGTCCCCATGGAGCCTCTGTCGATGCCTCTAGTGTCACAGAGATGTCCTAGTATTGTATATCGAGTTTATGCTACCTTTATGTAAGTCACCATACACCATTAGGATCTTGTTCAAAGGAAGTTATAAACTGAGTCATCCATTCCTCGGTTATCTTGACTTTGCATGTCAGCCATTCCCGGTACAGTTACTGGTTCATGCACCTTATGATCGAGTCCTTCCACATTATACAACTTTGCTGAGTACCTCATGTTGGATGATGGGGGATGCCTTAATTCCCTCCTTCCAGCAGATTTCATCCCATTGAATTCAGATCATTTATTCTGGGATTGGAATCTAGAATCATTTTGAGTACCTTGAGACTTGCAGTCATTAGTGGTAAGTTCTCTCACCATCGATCCCCATTGATATTTTTTTTTGGTTTTTGGTTTAATTCAAGCTGACTCAGAGCCTCCCAGTTTTGTATATAGGAATGACACTCGTCTCCTCCTATTCTATAACTATAAAGAAGTTTTATCCTTCTTCAAGCTTTTTAAATATTTGAAAAATTCAAAAAATTCAAAAATAAAAAAACCAAAAAGCCGGACACGGAAAGATGTTATCTTTGGTAGCTTTCAAGTCATGTCGCCTTCGAATAGAGCACTGTATATCACATATGTTGGTTGGGTTTATAGTTTGAATTTAGGAGATGTACTCATTTATCTAAGTTTATCTCCACCAACTGGTTAAGCTTCCAGTCCCCATGGAGCCTCTGTCAATGCCTCCTGTGTCGCCGAGATGTCCTAGTTTTGTATATCAAGTCTATGCTGCCTTTATTTAGTCACCATTCACCATTATGCTCTTGTTTGAAGGAAGTTGAAACCTGAGTCGGCCATTCCTATAAAGCAGTTTTATTCTAACACTAAAGGATCAAACCTCATACCTTATTATGGATGATTGAATTATATCCCCGTTGAGCTTTCCAGCTTCAGCTTGAATTGATAAATTACTTCCTCAACAACAAGTAAACAAGACAAGCATACTATATATATTGGTGTTAGATCTATTCTAGCATATATAATTAACAATGTACAAGCATTTGAAATCACCCATGGATGAAATATTAATTCAAACATACATTAGACAGGAAAAGATATTTATATTAATATAAAATCAGAGATTACAATGGATACAACCTATGTCGGCACGTCTGCGAATCAAAGAAACTAAATCCCCCACTTGGGCCTCCACCAGCTCAATCCTAGTCTCTGGATTTTTGGTTTCTTTATTTATTTGGACTTTTTCAAATATTTAAAAATCTTCAAAAAGAATAAAACTGCTTTACAGTTACAAACTAGGAGGAGACAAGTGTCATAGGGGCAAACAAACTAGTTCCAAGAAGTGGAACATACCTATGCTCAATGCAAGGATACTGGTGTAGGCTAGCGACACTCAGGGGGAAATCCCCTCCCAGTCATTAGAGGAAATTTCAACTCAAAATGGGCCTCCTAAAATGAACTAATAAAATAATAGTTAAAATAATAAAATAATATTTATTAATTTTGGAGGAAGAAAACAAAAAAAAATACTTTTTTGTTTGTATTTTTGACATATCTCCCCGTGTTTTTACTCAAATTTTGATCGGGAGAGCTTGTTGGATGCGGAATTAAATTCTGCATCCAACGAGTACCCACTCGACATACTTTTGACAGACCCTGCTACCCCAAAAACAAGAAATACCTGAAAAAATGGAATGATGACATCATCATTCCATTTTTCAAGTATTTCTTATTTTTGGGGTAGCGGCATCCATCAAAAGTATGTTGAGTTGGTACTAGTTGGATGCGGAATTTAATTCCACATCCAATGAGCTCTCCCGATCGAAATTTGAGTAAAAACACGGGGAGATATGTCAAAAATACAAACAAAAAAAGTAGTTTTTTTTTTATGATACCTATCCCCAAATTTATATTAAAAAAGTGTTTAAGACCTATACGGTATTTCAAATTTAAATCAATTTCATTGGCTAACACATGATGACATGGAATTTGAATAAAATTTAAAAGGCCCATTTTGAGTTGAAATTTCCTCTAATGGACTTTTTCAAATATTTAAAAAGCTTGAAAAAGAATAAAACTGATTTATAGTTACAGACTACGAGGAGACGAGTGTCATAGGGGAAAACAAACTAGTTCCAAGCAGTGGAACATAACTATGCTCAATGCAAGGATACATGTGTAGGATAGAGACACTCGGGGGAAAATCCCCTCCTGGTAAAAGGGGAATCAAACATTAAAGGAAAAAAAATGGTCCAAGGGGTCTAAGGAGTCTACAGAGGGACAGGGGAAGGCCATACAAGTGTGATTCACCTAGAGTGGTAAAATCAGTTATAATATATTCCCCCTAATCAGTCGTAGAGATGCCTCCTGTGTCTCAGATATGTCCCAGTTTTGTATATCGAGTCTATGTTTCCTTTATTCAGTCACCATTCGTTGTTATGCTCTTGTTCGAAGGAAGTTGAAACTTGAGTTAGCCACTCGTATAAATATTTTTTAGTCTAACACTAAAGGATGAAACCTCATACCTTGGTGTCTCCTCCTAGTCTGTAACTATAAAGTAGTTTTATTCTTTTTCAAGCTTTTTAAATATTTGAAAAAGTCCAAAAAAAAAATCAAAAAATTGAAAAGTCGGACAAGGAAAGATGTTATCTTTGGCAGCTGTCGAGTCGTGTCTCCTTCGAACATAGCACTGTATATCACATCCATTGGTTGGGTTCATAGTTTGAATTTAGGAGCTGTACTTGTTTATCTGATTTTATCTCCACCGACTGGTTAACCTTCCAGTCCCCATGGAGCCTCTTTCGATGGCTCCTGTGTCACAGAGATGTCCCAGTTTTGTATATCAAGTCTATTCCTCCTTTATTCAGTCACCATTCACCGTTATTATCTTGTTTGAAGGAAGTTGAAACCTGAGTCAGCCATTTCTATAAAACAGTTTCATTCTAACATTAAAGGATCATACCTCGTACCTTATTCCGGACGGTTGAAGTAGATCCCCATTGATCTTTCCAACTTCAGCTTGAATTGATAAATTACTTCCTCAACAACAAGTAAACAAGACAAGCATACTATATATCTTGTTATTAGATCTATTCTAGCATATATAATTAACAATGTACATGTTGGCCAAGATGTTGTCATTCTGTCAAACTTTGCAGCACAGGTATATTATACAGCATATTGCAGGAATATTTGTACAGTAAAGCACACACAACAGCAATGGAAAAAATGAGCTCCAATACTTACATAAATTAGAAGGTACATATTTTCTGCATCGGAGGCAGAGCGCATTTCACTTCGGGTAGCTAATTGATTTGTGAGCCGCAATGGCGGAAGAGAAAGAGGTTACGGACAGGCAACCGGAGAAACTCTCAATCGAAATTTGGTAGAATTTACACTTCGAAGGCTTAACCACTTTGGGAGCCGCAACAGCAGATGTCGGAAGGATAACTCTCAATCGGAAGTCGGCAGACTTTACACTTCAGAGGCTTAACCACTTTGGGAGCCGCAACGGTGGAAGCCGGAAGGATAACTCTGCATCGACAGTAGAAACTCTTTGGACTTCAGAAGCGGAATGACTTTCTCAACCATAACAGTAGAAAAGGAAAGGTTAAAGACAAGCGTGACTATAAGCATCGGCAGTCGGAACGCTTTGGACTTCGGAACAATAAATCTTTCCGCAGCCACAACGGCGGAAGCCCATGACTTACGGGACCGATAAAAATGACAAAGTGGGAGCTAGGGATCAGAAGACTTAGCAGTTATCCATCCACAATGGTGGAGGAACAAAGGATAAACCCTCCCAAAGTAAACCTAAAAATCAGCCGATTGAAACCAACGTATCGGGAGAAATAACGAAGGTAAATCTGAACATTCTTCTGCAACGACGGGGCTGTAAGCAAAACTTCTCCCAACTTGAAAACCACAGAAGGAGATGAACAACACAGATGGCTTAAAGAGCAGAGGAAGTCTTGAGCCCAGGACTCTTTGAACTAGAAGCAGTGAAACATGAAGAGTCTAGCACAGTATTGGTTCGATGAGGAGCCAATGGGATCAGAGATTTAGAAAGTCAGGCAAGCTGGGTATTCGCATAGTTTTTTCAGTTAGAAATATTTAGAATCTATGGTATTCATGGAATATGAATCGTTTTGTATAGATCAGCTAGAAAATGAATATTCCGTAACCATTTCTGTAATGAACGGAGAGAATGGGAATCGACTGGAATATATATATATATATACATATATATATTGTAGCAAGTAGAAGATATAGGGTGGAGTGCGTTGTTCAGTAAGGGAATTTAAAATATAAGAGATTGAGCACATTGAAGAGCTGAATACGATGATAGTTGCAGAGTATGAATAGTCCAGATGAGAAAGAAAATCAGAATGATATAGTGACAGTCTCGGTGAGTTCTGTATGTGCTTAGTCTTGATGATAAACAAAGAAAAATGTATAGAGATAGAGTTATAACATCTGTTGTGAATATCTGCAATACTATCTAATTCAGAATCATAATGTAAATGCTGATTTATAAAGCCTAGTCATAGACAGTGAGGGGTTGTAAGGATTTGAAACAAGTTGGTGCTTGTATAATTGGAAGATGGAGCTTCCAGAGGTAGCAGCCTCGTCTGGGTTGAAGCTCAGGCAAAATAAAAGAATGTAAAGAGGATTTGGAGCTTACCTTTTATTCTTAAGAAGAAGAGTTTTTTACTTTTTCCTCATGAAAACATTATGTCTTGTGTTCATTGATGTGATTGAGCATTGAATGTAATTTAAATTTGCTGCTATATGTTGAATGGTTTAAACATATGTTCATAATAAATCTGAATCATCATTTAAAAATATGCACTTTGGTATGTAACTGATTCATCCCCCCCCCCTCTTAGTTACTTTAATCCATCCAACAATTGGTATCAGAGCAGGTTGTTTCAAATCAGTTTAACCACTGGAAGCTAGATCCTAAACAATGGACAAGAAATCAGAATTTACCAAACATGGACTGCCTCTATTTGATGGACATAATTAGGCCTTTTGGAGTATAAGAATGAAACTATTTCTGCAGTCTCAAGGAGTTGATGTATGGAAATCTTGTTTAAATACATATAATGTTCCAACAACTATTCCAACAGATCCTATAAGTAGAAGACTCTATGAGAGTAATTCAAATGCTGTGTATGGTATTCTAGGAGGCCTAGCACCTTCAAAAAATTTTAAAGTGATGAACTGTTCCTCAACAAAAGAAATTTGGGATAAACTTAAAACAATCTATGAAGGGGATGATAAAGTTAAAAATGCCAAATTACAAACATATAAATCTCAATTTGAAAGTTTGAAAATGGAAGAAGCTGAAGATATAGCCACTTATTTCCTTTGAATAGATGAAGTTGCCAATACCATGAGAGGGCTAGGACAAAAGATTAAAGATGAAGATCTTGTACAAAAGGTTCTTAGATCTCTTCCTGCTAGATTTAATCCTAAGGTTTCTGCATTAGAAGAAAGAGCAGATTTATATACCTTTGATATGGATACACTTAGTGGAATACTGACTGCATATGAAATGAGAATTTCTTGTGATACTTCTTCCAGGAAAGAAGCAGCATTCAAAGCAGCAAAGAAGGAGAAGAAGAAGAAAGAAGGAGAAGTGAACCATTCTGAAAAATCAGAAGAAGATGAAGAAGAAGCAAATTTTGTCAAGAGCTTAAAAAGAGGTACAGGTAAGTTCAAAGGTAAGCTTCCTTTGAAATGTTTTGGATGTGGTAGAATAGGCCACTTTGCTTCCAAATGTCCATATAGTAAGAACTCTGACAATGAGGAAGAAAGCAGTAAAGAGCCAAAGCAATACAGAAATAAATACAAGAAGTCTTTCAATAGACGTACTTTCAAGAAGAAGAGTTTATTTACTAAATAAGAAAGTGATATATCTGATTCCGATGAAAGTGACGAACATTCAGATGAGAATCTCTTTATGGCTTTGGAAAATCAGAAAGACCAGTCTAAAGAGGAAGAAGACGGTGAAGTGGATCTGGAAGCAGAATTGGTAAGTGCTCTATGTGATTTAAGAAGAGAAAGAAAAGAATGTAGAAATCTTAAGAGAAATGTTAAAGAACTTGAGGATGAGTTGAAAAAATCAAATGATTCATTTGAAAGAACTGAAGCAATGATGAGTGAATTAAAAATAAAACTGGAAGAAGCTAGAATCACTGAAGAATCTCTAAATAAATTTATTATTGAAAAGGATAAAGAGATTGAAAAGCTGAAATTAGAAGTTGTATTATTAAGGAAGAAGGTTCAGGAAAGCAACATGAATCATAGTTCATCAATTCTAGATCAGATAATAGAAAGTCAGAGATCTGTAAATGATAAAACTAGACTTGGTTATAAGGCAGCAGTGACTAATGAGTGTTCTAGTTCAGATGTGAAAGCAACAGGTACAGAAAAGAAGAATGAGAAAGGGGCTGATAAGAATTCAGTTGTTGAGAAACAGGAAGAAAAGTCAAGACCATATATTCAGAGAAGAAGACCTAACAGGTATCAATACAAATTCAATGGCTATTGTTTTTTTTTGTTACAATTATGGACACAAGGCTGCATTGTGTGATAAGTTTTCAAGAAAGATATCTGAACATAATAGTTATGAGAAGCCCAGACATGGTTATGGAAAAAGGATATATTTGACAAGTCAAAACAGAATGCTATAAGTGTCAAAATTTTGGCCATATTTCAAGAAATTGTCCTACTAACTTTCAGAAAGTTAGTAAACCCATCTATACTCATCAACAAACTCAAATCTGGAAAAGGAAGACTGAAAATCTGAAGGCTGAAAAATGTAACGTAGCCCTGCAAGCTGAACATAAAATCAAATGGATAATAGACAGTGGATGCTCCAAACATATGACAGGAAGTAAACATTTGTTTATCAAACTAGACAAAGGAAAAGAGGGGTCTGTCACATTTGGGAATGATCAGACATCTAGAATAATTGGAAGAGGGACTGTATGTTTAAACAGTAAGAAAAATTTGGCTGAAAATGTCCTGTTGATAGAAGACATGGAACACAACTTGATGAGTGTTAGTCAAACATGTGATAAGGGATGATACATGATATTTGATTCAAATGGATTTCAAATCAGAGATGTTAAAATAGATAAACTAATAGGTACAACCACAAGAAGTTCAAGCAATGTCTATATTCTAGATGAGAAAAAGAATGAATGTTGTCTTAGTAACGAGAATGAAAGCTGGTTGTGGCACAAGAGACTAGGTCACATCAATTTTGATAATCTGATCAATATGAGTAAGAATGAAGCTGTAAGAGATTTACCATCTTTAAAGAATATCTCAGGTTCAGTGTGCAAGCAATGCCAACATGGGAAACAAACAAGAGTCAGATTTAAAACAAAAGAAAGGCTCCACAACTAAACTGCTTGAGATAGTGCATACTGATATTTGTGGGCCCATGAGAACAAAAGGGATGAAAGGAGAAAATTATTTCTTATTATTTGTGGATGATTACACTAGAATGACTTGGCTTTACTTATTGAAAAAGAAATCTGAAGCTTTTGACTGTTTTCAAACGTTTAAAGAATTTGTTGAAAATGAATGTGACAAGAAAATAAAGTGCCTGAGATCTGATAATGGAGGAGAGTACGTGTCAAATGAATTTAACAAATTTTGTGATGTGAATGGGATAAAGAGACACTTCTCTGTGATTGAAACACCTCAGCAGAATGGGGTAGTAGAAAGGAAAAATAGAACAGTAGTAGAGATGGCTAGAACCATGCTCCATGAAGCAAAGTTGAGTAATGTGCTTTGGCCTCAAGCTATTCACATAGCAGTTCACATTCTGAATCGATGTCTACTAAGAAACAATCACTCTGTCATGCCATATCAAATGTGGAAAGGAAGACCAGCCAGCATTAAACATTTCAGGATTTTTGGCTGTAAGTGTTATATCAAACGAGTAGATCCACATTTGGGAAAATTAGACTCTAGAACCGGTGATGGAGTATTAGTTGGCTACTCCTATTCTAGAAAAGCATATAAATGTTATAATTTCAGACTAAGAAAGATCATTGAAGAAATAGATGTAACATTTGATGAATCTGCATTCTTAAAAACAAAGACTAAGCAAAAGGAGTTTGAGATTCATGATATATTTGACAAGCACAGGTCAGATGTTGAAGAGGATGAAATAGAAGAGGTTAAGGCTAATGAGAGTGACAGATCTACATGTGATGATGAACAATGCTTCAGTCCTTCAAAAAATGCAATTTCAACAAAATCTCCAAGTAGTCGAATACAGAAAAATCACCCTGAAGAAGTGATTATTGGGGATATAAACTCAGGTGTCGAGATAAGAAGTAAAAGACATCAACCCATCCTTAAAAAGTAGGTATCACTTCTCTCTCTGACTGAACCGAAAAATGTGAATGAAGCTATCAAAGATGAACATTGGGTAAATGCTATGAAGGAAGAGCTTAGTCAAATAAAAAAGAATCATACCTGGGAACTAGTTCCTAGACCTGCAAACAAAAATGTAATATGAGCTAAGTGGGTTTTCAGGAATAAACTGGATGATACAGGAAAAGTAACCAGAAATAAAGCAAGACTAGTCTGCAAAGGTTATGCATAGGTATAAGGGATTGATTATAGTGAAACATTTGCCCCTGTTGCTAGAATGGAAGTAAGAAGGTTGATCTTATCATATGCCAGCTCCAAACAAATCAAATTCTACCAAATGGATGTGAAGTCAGCTTTTTCTTAATGGTGATTTGGAAGAGGATGTCTACATGGATCAGCCAGAAGGATTTCATGTACAGGATGCATCACAGTTTGTTTACAGATTGAGGAAAGCGTTATATGGATTAAAGCAAGCACCTAGGGCATGGTACTCCAGACTAGATAACTACTTGATGCAGCAAGGATTCAAGAAAGGTCACACAGATAGTAACCTGTACATTAAAGAAGAGAATAACAGTCTAATTACTATAGAAGTTTATGTTGATGACATAATTTTTGGGAGTGACAATGATGGACTGAGCACAAAGTTTGCTGAAAGCATGCAGCAGGAATTCGAAATGTCTATGCTAGGAGAAATGAAGTTCTTTCTTGGATTACAAATCAATCAATGTGACAGAGGTATCTCTATCTCTCAGACTAAATACATTAATTAAATGTTAAAGAAATTCAAAATGGAGGACTGTAAGCCAGTTGGTACACCTATGGTCACTGGATGTAAACTCAGTAAAGATGATGACTCTGGAGATGTAGACCAGACTATGTACATATCTATGATTGGTAGTCTACTCTATGCTACAGCAACTAGACCAGACATTATGCATGATGTTTGTCAGGTTGGAAGATTTCAGGCTTCACCTAAGAATGGTCACTTGTTGGTTGTAAAGAGGATTTCCAGATACTTAAAAGGAACAACAAATCATGGTTTATGGTATCCAAAAGATAACTCTCTAGACTTATATGCATTTACTGGTGCTGACTGGGCTGGATGTATTGATGACAGGAAAAGTACCAGTGGTGCTGCCTTCTTTCTTGGAGGTTCTTTGGTAAGCTGGTCCAGTAAGAAACAATCATTTGTTTCATTATCTACAGCTGAAGCAGATTATATAGCAGCAGCAGGATGTTGTACCCAAATTCTTTGGATGAAGCAGATGTTGAAGGATATGCACATCCAGAATGATGATCCCATTCCCATTTTCTGTGATAATACAAGTGCAATAAGCATTTCAAAGAAACCAGTGATGCATTCAAAGACTAAACACATACCCATCAAATATCATTTTCTGAGAGAGCAGGTGCCGTCCAAAGTTATTAAGCTTGAATATGTTGGAACAAAAGACCAGATTGCTGATATTTTCACTAAACCATTTCCCAAATCTCATTTTGAAATGCTTCGAGCTCAGTTGGGGGTTTGTCCACTCTGAATATCTTCTCATTACAGGTTTCCAAGCTCTTTATGGCTCTGATTTCTTGTTGGCATATGGTTATAGCTTCTGTTTTCTTGTTTTCTGGAAACATTCTGTATAGATTGAAATAGTGACAGGGGGAATCATGATCATAGGGGGAGCAGTATTTCTAGTCTTTGCCATGGATGTCAAAAGCGGGAGAAAGTTTTCAAAGTTTGCCATCATGTCAAAGGGGGAGTTTGTTGGCCAAGATGTTGTCATTCTGTCAAACTTTGTAGCATAGGTATATTATACATCGTATTATAGGAATATTTGTACAGTAAAGAACACACAATAGCAATGGAAAAAATGAGCTCCAATACTTACATAAATTAGAACGTACAGATTTTCTGCATCGGCGGCGGAGCGCATTTCACTTCGGGTAGCTAATTGATTTGCGAACCGCAACGGCGGAAGAGAAAGAGGTTATGGACAGGTGACCAGAGGGAAGGAAAACTCTCAATCAAAAGTCGGTAGAATTTACACATCGGAGGCTTAACCACTTTGGGAGCCACAACAGCGGAAGCCGGAAGGATAACTCTCAATCGGAAGTCGACAGACTTTACACTTCGGAGGCTTAACCACTTTGGGAGCTGCAACGGCGGAAGCCGAAAGGATAACTATGCATCGGCAGTCGAAATGCTTTGGAATTCAGAAGCGAAATGACTTTCTCAGCCACAACAGTGGAAAAGGAAAGGTTAAAGACATGCGCGACTATAAGCATCGACAGTCGGAACACTTTGGACTTCGAAACAATAAAGCTTTCCGCAGCCGCAACGGCGGAAGCCCATGACTTACGGGACCGATGAAAATGACAAAGCGGGAGCCAGGGATCGAAAGAATTAGCAGTTATCCATCCGCAATGGCGGAGGAACAAAGGATAAACCCTCCCAAAGTAAACCTAAAAATCAGCCGATTGAAACCAACGTATCAGGAGAAATAACGAAGGTAAATCTGAACATTCTTCTGCAACGACGGGGCTGTAAGCAAAACTTCTCCCGACTTGAAAACTGCAGAAGGAGATGAACAGCGCAGATGGCTTAAATAGCAG
>LPNX010229094.1:141250-218269 GCA_001517045.1 Pseudotsuga menziesii | reverse complement strand
CAATACTGTCTAATTCAGAATCATAATGTAAATGCTGATTTATAAAGCCTAGTCATAGACAGTGAGGGGTTGTAAGGATTTGATTCATTCTATAATTCACCTATTCTCTGGGGTGTTGTAGCATCCCTCTGTTTGTTGCCAGAAAATAGAAACAAGTTGGTGCTTGTATAATTGGAAGTTGGAGCTTCCATAGGTAGTAGCCTCATCTGGGTTGAAGCTCAGGAAAAATAAAAGAATGTAAGGAGGAGTTGGAGCTTACCTTTCATTCTTAAGAAGAAGATTTTTTTACTATTTCCTCATGAAAACATTATGTCTTATGTTCGTTGATGTGATTGAGAGTTGAATGTAATTTAAATTTGCTGCTATATGTTGAATGGTTTAAACATATGTTCATAATAAATCTGAATCATCATTTAAAAAGATGCACTTTGGTATGTAACTGATTCACCCCCCCCTCTCAGTTACTTTAATCCGTCCAACAGTACAAGCATTTGAAATCACCCATGGATGAAATATTCATTCAAACATACATTATTGGATAGGAAAATATATTTCTATTAATATAAAATCAGATATTACAATGGATACAACCTCTATCAGCACGTCTGCGAATCAGAGAAACTGAATCCCCCACTTGGGCCTCCACCACCTCAATCCTAGTCTCTAGCTTTTTAATTTTTTGATTTAATTGGAATTTTTCAAATATTTAAAAAACTTGAAAAATAATAAAACTGCTTTATAGTTACAGACTAGGAGGAGACAAGTTTCATAGGGGCAAACAAACTAGTTCCAAGCAGTGGAACATACCTATGCTCAATGCAAGGATACATGTGTATGATAGCGATACTCAGGGCAAAATCCCCTCCCAGTAAAAAATAAATCAAACATTAAAGGTCAAAAAATGGTCCAAGGTGTCTAAGGAGTCTGCAGAAGGATAAGGGAAGGCCATACAAGTGTGATTCATCTAAAGTGGTAAAATTAGCTACAACAGATGCCCCCTAATGTGTGAGGTTAGAGGGGTCATACGATGGCCGAAATACATTATAAGTACATCCCTGAAATGGAGTGATGAAGGATCCCAAATGGAATACCAACTGCCCAATCAACATAGTATAATGATACAACTCTGCACATACTACAAATACATATAGTAGTCCTGGATAGATAAGAGTAAAATGGCTACGTGCATGCCTAGTATCCTATCACCCATCCTTGGTGCTAGTACGGAACCTGGTGTTAGACTTGGGGGCATTATAGCCCCTTACCTAGTCTGTAACTATAAAGCAGTTTTATTCATTTTCAAGCTTTTTAAATATTTGAAAAAGTCCAAAAACAAAAAAAGTCAAAAAACCAAAAAGCTGAACAAGGAAAGATGTTATATTTGGCAGCTGTCGAGTCATGTCACCTTTGAACAGAGCACTGTATATCACATCCATTGGTTAGGTTTATAGTTTGACTTTAGGAGATGTACTCATTTATATGAGTTTATCTCCATCGACTGGTTAAGCTTCCGGTCCCCATGGAGCCTCTATCGATACCTCCTGTGTCGTAGAGATGTCCCAGTTTTGTATATCGAGTCTATGCTGCCTTTATTCAGTCACCATTCCCCATTATGCTCTTGTTCGAAGGAAGTTGAAACCTGAGTTGGCCATTCCTATAAAGCAGTTTTATTCTAACACTAAAGGAACAGACCTCGTACCTTGGTGTCTCCTCCTAGTCTGTAACTATAAAGCAGTTTATCCTTCTTCAAGCTTTTTAAATATTTGAAAAATTCCAACAAAAAAAAATAAAAAAACCAAAAATCCAAACAAAAAAAGATGTTATCTTTGGTAGTTGTCGATTCGTGTCGCCTTCGAATAGAACCCTGTATATCACATCTGTTGGTTGGTTTTATAGTTTGACTTTAGGAGCTATACTCATTTATCTGAGTTTATCTCCACCGATTGGTTAAGCTTCCAGTCCCCATGGAGCCTCTGTCGATGCCTCCTATGTCATAGAGATTTCCCAGTTTTTTATATCGAGTCTATGCTGCCTTTATTCAATCACCATTCGCCATTATGCTCTTGTTTGAAGGAAGTTGAAACCTGAGTCGGCCATTCCTATAAAGTAGTTTTATTCTAACACTAAAGGATAAGACCTCGTACCTTATTCAGGATGGTTGAACTTGATCCCCGTTGAGCTTTCCAACTTCATCTTGAATTGATAAATTACTTCCTCAACAACAAGTAAACAAGACATGCATACTATATATCTTGTTGTTAGATATATTCTAGCATATATAATTAACAATGCACAAGAATTTGAAATCACCCATGGATGAAATATTCATTCAAACATACATTATTGGACAAGAAAAGATATTTCTATTAATACAAAATCAGAGATTACAATGGATACAACCTCTGTCGACACGTCTGCGAATCGGAGAAACTGAATCCCCCACTTGGGCCTCCACCACCTCAATCCTAGTCTCTGGCTTTTTGGTTTTTTTATTTATTTGGAATTTTTCAAATATTTAAAAAGCTTGAAAAAGAATAAAACTGCTTTATAGTTATAGACTAGGAGGAGACAAGTGTTATAGGGGAAAACAAACTAGTTCCAAGCAGTGGAACATACCTATGCTCAATGCAAGGATACACGTGTAGGATAGCGACACTCAGGGAGAAATCCCCTCTCGGTAAAAAGGAAATCAAACATTAAAAGACAAAAAATGGTCCAAGGGGTCTAAGAAGTGTGCAGAGGGATAGGGGAAGGCCATACAAGTGTGATTCACCTAGAGTGGAAAAATTAGCTATAACAGATGCCCCCTAATGTGTGAGGTCAGAGGGTTCATACGATGGCCGAAATACATTATAAGTCCATCCCAGAAATGGAGTGATGAAGGATCCCAAATTGAAGACCAGCCACCCAATTAGCATAGTATAATGATACAGCTCTGCACATACTACAAATACATATAACAGTCCTGGATACATAAGAGTAAAATGGCTACCTACATGCCTAGTATCCTATCACCCATCCTTGGTGCTAGTGCAAACCCTGGTGTCAGACTTGGGGGCATTACAACCCCTTACCTAGTATGTAATTATAAAGCAGTTTTATTCATTTTCAAGCTTTTTAAATATTTGAAAAAGTCCAAAAACAAAAAAAATAAAAAAACCAAAAACCCGAACAAGGAAAGATGTTATCTTTGGCATCTATCGAGTCGTGTTTCCTTCGAACAGAGCATTGTATATCACATCCGTTGGTTAGGTTTATAGTTTGAATTTAGGAGCTATACTCATTTATCTGAGTTTATCTCCACCGACTGGTTAACATTCCAGTCCCCATGGAGCCTCTGTCGACGCCTCCTGTGTCGCAGAGATGTCCCAGTTTTGTATATCGAGTCTATGCTACCTTTATTCAATTAGCATTCATCGTTATTCTCTTGTTCGAAGGAAGTTGAAACCTGAGTCAGCCATTCCTATAAAGCATTTTTATTCTAACACTAAAGTATTAGACCTCGTACCTTGGTGTCTCCTCCTAGTCTGTAACTATAAAGTAGTTTTATTATTTTTCAATCTTTTTAAATATTTGAAAATTTCCAAAGAAAAAAAAATCAAAAACCAAAAATCCAAACAAGGAAAGATGTTACTTTGGTAGCTATCGAGTCGTGTCACCTTCGAACAGATCACTTTATATCACATCCATTGGTTGGGTTTATAGTTTGAATTTAGGAGATGTACTCATTTATCTGAGTTTATCTCCACCAACTGGTTAAGCTTCCAGTACCCATGGAGCCTTTGGCGATGCCTCCTATGTCGCAGAGATGTCCCAGTTTTGTATATCGAGTCTATGCTACTTTTATTCAGTCACCATTCGCCGTTATGCTCTTGTTTGAAGGAAGTTGAAACCTGAGTCGGCCATTCCTATAAACTAATTTTATTCTAACACTAAAGGATCAAACCTCGTACCTTATTTGGGACGGTTGAAGTAGGTCCCCATTGAGCTTTCCACCTTCAGCTTGAATTGATAAATTAATTCCTCAACAACAAGTAAACAAGACACGCATACTATATATCTTGGTGTTAGATCTATTCCAGCATATATACTTAACAATGCACAAGAATTTGAAATCACCCATGGATGAAATATTCATTCAAACATACATTATTGGACAAGAAAATATATTTCTATTAATATAAAATCAGATATTACAATGGATACAGCCTCTATCGGCACGTTTGCGAATCGGAGAAACTGAATCCCCCACTTGGGCCTCCACCACTTCAATCCTAGTAACCTGCTTTTTGGTTTTTTCATTTTTTCGGACTTTTTCAAATATTTAAAAAGCTTGAAAAGGAATAAAACTTCTTTATAGTTACAGACTACGAGGAGACGAGTGTCATAGGGGCAAACAAAATAGTTCCAAGAAGTGGAACATAACTATGCTCAATGCAAGGATACATGTGTAGGATAGCGACACTCTGCCGGTAAAAGGGGAATCAAACATTAAAGGAAAAAAAAAGGTCCAAGGGGTCTAAGGAGTCTACAGAGGGATAGGGGAAGGCCATACAAGTCTGATTCACCTAGAGTGGTAAAATTAGTTATAATAGATTCCCCCTAATCAGTCGTAGAGATGCCTCCTGTGTCGTAGAGATGTCCCAGTTTTGTATATCGAGTCTATGTTTCCTTTATTCAGTCACCATTCGTTGTTATGCTCTTGTTCAAAGGAATTTGAAACCTGAGTTGGCCACTCCTATAAATAATTTTTAGTCTAACACTAAAGGATCAGACCTCATACCTTGGTGTCTCCTCCTAGTATGTAACTATAAAGCAGTTTTATTCTTTTTCAAGATTTTTAAATATTTGAAAAAGTCCAAAAACAAAATAACAAAACCAAAAATCCAGACAAGGAAAGATGTTATCTTTGGCAGCTGTCGAGTCGTGTCTCTTTCGAACATAGCACTGTATATCACATCCATTGGTTGGGTTTATAGTTTGACTTTAGGAGCCGTACTCATTTATCTGAGTTTATCTCCACCGATTGGTTAACCTTCTAGTCCCCATGTAGCCTCTTTCGATGGCTCCTGTGTCACAGATATGTCCCAGTTTTGTATATCAAGTCTATGCTTCCTTTATTCAGTCACCATTCATCGTTATTCTCTTGTTTGAAGGAAGTTGAAACCTGAGTCGACCATTCCTATAAAACAATTTTATTCTAACACTAAAGGATCATACCTCCTACCTTATTCCGGACGGTTGAAGTAGATCCCCATTGAGCTTTCCAACTTCAGCATGAATTGATAAATTACTTCCTGAACAACAAGTAAACAAGACAAGCATACTATATATCTTGCTGTTAGATCTATTCTAGCACATATAATTAACAATATACAAGCATTTGAAATCACCCATGGATGAAATATTCATTCAAACATACATTATTGGACAGGAAAATATATTTCTATTAATATAAAATCAGAGATTACAATGGATACAACCTCTATTGGCACGTCTGTGAATCGGAGAAACTGAATCCCCCACTTGGGCCTCCACCACCTCAATCCTAGTCTCTAGCTTTTTGGTTTTTTGATTTATTTGAACTTTTTCAAATATTTAAAAAGCTTGAAAAAGAATAAAAATGCTTTATAGTTACAGACTAAGAGGAGACAAGTGTCATAGGGGAAAACAAACTAGTTCCAAGCAGTGTAACATACCTATGCTCAATGCAAGGATACATGTGTATGATAGCGATACCCAGGGGGAAATCCCCTCCCAGTAAAAAGGAAATCAAACATTAAAGGAAAAAAAATGGTCCAAGGGGTCTAAGGAGTCTACAGAGGGATAGGGGAAGGCCATACAAGTGTGATTCATCTAGAGTGGTAAAATTAGCTATAACAGATGCCCCCTAATGTGTGAGGTTAGAGGGGTCATACGATGGCCGAAATACATTATAAGTACATCCCAGAAATGGAGTGATGAAGGATCCCAAATGGAAGACCAGCCACGCAATCAGCATAGTAGAATGATACAACTCTGCACATACTACAAATACATATAGTAGTCCCAGATAGATAAGAGTAAAATGGCTACGTACATGCCTAGTATCCTATCACCCATCCTTGGTGCTAGTACAGAACCTGGTGTCAGACTTGGGGGAATTAGAACCCCTTACCTAGTCTGTAACTATAAATCCGTTTTATTCATTTTCAATATTTTTAAATATTTGAAAAAGTCCAAAAACAAAAAAAATAAAAAAACCAAAAAGATGAACAAGGAAAGATGTTATCTTTGGTAGCTGTCGAGTCATGTCGCCTTTGAACAAAGCACTGTATATCACATTTGTTGGTTAGGTTTATAGTTTGACTTTAGGAGCTATACTCATTTATCTGAGTTTATCTCCACCGACTGGTTAAGCTTCTAGTCCCCATGGATCCTCTATCGATGCCTCCTGTGTCGCAGATATGTCCCAGTTTTGTATATCGAGTCTATGCTACCTTTATTCAGTCACCATTCACCATTATGCTCTTGTTTGAAGGAAGTTGAAACCTGAGTTGGCCATTCCTATAAAGCAGTTTTATTCTAACAGTAAAGGATCAGACCTCGTAACTTGGTGTCTCCTCCTAGTCTATAACTATAACGCAGTTTTATTATTTTTCAAGCTTTTTAAATATTTGAAAAATTCCAAAGAATAAAAAATCAAAAAACCAAAAATCCAAACAAGGAAAGATGTTATCTTTGGTAGCTGTCGAGTTGTGCCGCCTTTGAACAGAGCATTGTATATCACATATGTTCGTTGGGTTATAGTTTGACTTTAGGAGCTGTATTCATTTTTCTAATTTTATCTCCACCGACTGGTTAAGCTTCCAGTCCCCATGGAGCCTTTTTCGATGCCTCCTATGTCGCAGAGATGTCCCAGTTTTGTATATTGAGTCTATGCTTCCTTTATTCAGTCACCATTCACCATTATGCTCTTGTTTGAAGGAAGTTTAAACCTGAGTCGGCCATTCCTATAAAGTATTTTTATTCTAACACTAAAGGATTAGACCTCGTACCTTATTTGGGACGGTTGAACTAGATCCCCGTTGAGCTTTCCAACTTCAGCTTGAATTGATAAATTACTTCCTCAACAACAAGTAAACAAGACATGCATACTATATATATATTTGTTAGATCTATTCTAGCATATATAATTAACAATGCACAAGAATTTGAAATCACCCATGGATGAAATATTCATTCAAGCATACATTATTGGACAAGAAAATATATTTCTATTAATATAAAATCAGATATTACAATGGATACAACCTCTATCAGCACGTCTGTGAATCGGAGAAACTGAATCCCCCACTTGGGCCTCCACCACCTCAATCCTAGTCTCTTACTTTTTGGTTTTTTGATTTTTTGGAATTTTTCAAATATTTAAAACGCTTGAAAAAGAATAAAACTGCTTTATAGTTGCAGACTAGGAGGAGACGAGTGTCGTAGGGACAAACAAACTAGTTCCAAGTAGTGGAACATAACTATGCTCAATGCAAGGATACATGTGTAGGATAGCGACACTCGGGGGAAAATCCCCTCCAGGTAAAAAGTGAATCAAACATTAAAGGACAAAAAATGGTCCAAGCGGTCTAAGGAGTCTATAGAGGGACAGGGGAAGGACATACAAGTGTGATTCACCTGGAGTGGTAAAATCAGTTATAACAGATGCCCCCTAATGAGTCGCAGAGATTCCTCCTATGTCGCAGAGATGTCCTAGTTTGGTATATCAAGTCTATGTTTCCTTTATTCAATTACCATTCGTCGTTATTCTCTTGTTTGAAGGAAGTTGAAACCTGATTCGGCCACTCCTATAAATCAATTTTAGTCTAACACTAAAGGATTAGACCTCGTACCTTGGTGTCTCCTCCTAGTCTGTAACTATAAAGAAGTTTTATTCTTTTTCAAGCTTTTTAAATATTTGAAAAAGTCCCAAAAAAAAAAAAAACCAAAAATTCGGGCAAGGAAAGATGTTATCTTTGGCAGCTGTCGAGTCATGTCACCTACGAACATAGCACTGTATATCACATCCATTGGTTGGGTTTATAGTTTGAATTTAGGAGCTGTACTCATTTATCTGAGTTTATCTCCACCAACTAGTTAAGCTTCCAGTCCCCATGGAGCCTCTGTCGATGCCTCCTGTGTCGCAGATATGTCCCAATTTTGTATAGCGAGTCTATGCTGCCTTTATTCAGTCACCATTCACCGTTATGCTCTTGTTCGAAGGAAGTTGAAACCTAAGTCGACCATTCCTATAAAGCAGTTTTATTCTAACACTAAAGGATCATACCTCGTACCTTATTCTGGACGGTTGAAGTAGATCCCCATTGAGATTTCCAACTTCAGCTTGAATTGATAAATTAATTCCTCAACAACAAGTAAATAAGACAAGCATACTTTATATCTTGTTGTTAGATCTATTCTAGCATATATAATTAACAATGTACAAGCATTTGAAATCACCCATGGATGAAATATTCATTCAAACATACATTATTGGACAGGAAAATATATTTCTATTAATATAAAATCAGAGATTACAATGGATACAACCTCTGTCGGCACGTCTGTGAATTGGAGAAACTAAACCCCCCACTTTGGTCTCCACCACCTCAATCCTAGTCTCCGGATTTTTGGTTTTTTAATTTTTTTGGACTTTTTCAAATATTTAAAAATATTCAAAAAGAATAAAACTAATTTATAGTTATAGAATAGGAGGAGGCGAGTGTCAGAGGGGCAAACAAACTAGTTCCAAGCAGTGGAACATACCTATGCTCAATGCAAGGATACATGTGTAGGATAGTGACACTCGGGGGAAAATCCCCTCTTGGTAAAAAGGGAATCAAACATTAAAGGACAAAAAATGGTCCAAGGGGTCTAAGGAGTCTGCAGAGGGATAGGGGAAGGGAATACAAGTGTGATTCACCTGGAGTGGTAAAATCAGCTATAACATATGCCCCCTAATGTGTGAGGTTAGAGGGGTCATACGATGGCCGAAATACATTATAAGTCCATCCTAGAAGTGGAGTCATGAAGGATCCCAAATGGAAGACCAACCACCTGATCATCATAGTACAATGATACAACTCTACACATACTGGATATACATATAGCAGTCCTGAATACATAAGAGTACAATGGCCACGTACATGCCTAGTATCCTATCACCCATCCTTGGCTTCAGTATCATATCATCTCATCATTAGATTTAGCAATACATTCCTTAGCTTTGGATACATCTATTTTACCACTTCCTTCATATTCAAGTGATGACAGTGCTGATAGCATTGTTGTTTGTAAACAGGGAAAATATATATATATAGTTAACTTTTCAATACTGTATGTAAGACCTAAATTTTTTTCTTTGGATTCTGCCTTAGAAACAATTACCCAATTCCTTTCCATATGTTTACAGAAAATTTAGAACTTGATCAAATGCTAGTTTTCACCATCAATAATCATAGAATTTTACATTTTTTTCCTTTCAAGACAAGAGAACATGATCAAAATTGAATGGGGGAATTGGTTGATATAATAAACCACTCAGATCCTATATGTTGCAAAATAGGGATAGTGGCCATGATGTACCACAATGAGTCTAAAAATATGCAAGAATGATGACAATATCCTATTCTATCTATACTAAAAAAGACTTAGCAAGACAAAATGAGCAAAACAGACAAATGGAAAACCTTATATCAGGTGCCCCAGTGACTTATATTTCATAATTGACATAGAGTATTACAACAAGCAACCAGCTTGCTTATCTGAGAGGCTAATGGACTGTAAGTATATAAATTGGTAAGTTGTTTAAAGCAAAATTAAATATCAGAAAAAGAAAATCCCATTCCAAGTCGAGGCATTCAAATTTCAAACATATACTTATTTTGCTGAGGAACTTCATATCAATGAACACACAAAAGCACAAGATATGAAGATGCCAATAATTGGTACCTAAATATGCCAATAATCGGTACCTAGAGACAACAAAATGACCATAATTTTACTCACTTGGGAAAGCTAGAATATATTTAAGTATTCTATGTCAGATAAGCTCCACTGAAAAGTATGACCCTCATCAAAAGACAAGTTCTGTTGGAGTATCTCAAACCTGACCCAATCTGCTAAAAAGGTTAGCTAAGGCAACAAGAAAGTATTCCTTCCATAAAGACCAAATTCTGCAGTAACCAAAATCTCCTCATCTTCGCATTCCTCCTATTAAAAATACATAGCTCATACCATGAATTTCCATTTTTAGTGGGTATAAACTATAATTAAAAACTTTCCTAACAGTGATAAATAACATGTAAATAGGGATGTATCAGATATCAAGAAAACATATAATAATTTTAACTCATCAATGCATCCTTTATTATAGCAAAAAACCAGGAAAATCATATTTATAAATGCTTCCAAAATGATATTTTCCTCAAGATTATGCTTATGATACATGAATTATACTTGCAATTACATTTGTCATAATTGCAGCTCTTCATTTTAAACAAGGAAAAAAGGAAGACAATCCACTGTCACCATTGGACTCCTCCATGTGATGAATTGTTAACCTATCCATCCATGCTAGCTCGTCCACATTACGTTATGTTGTGTGTACACAATGAAAGTGCACATGCCAAGGGAGCATGACAGTATGTTATCAACTTAGCACAACTGAATATTGTAACAATGTATCCATGTCACTACACTGCAACTATGCAAGTAAAATATTAAAACATCCGCAATACATATCTAAGTCACCACTTTAATTGGCACTAAATTTAATCCCTACCATGTGCATCCTACACTCATAATTATTTTGAATTTGCAACTCTCATACAACAACCAAAATTGCACACCCATACTTTGATAATTTCTTAAGGGGATCCTTTCTTTGGCTCAACTCCTCTAGTCATGGACTTTATCAATATCTGACTCCTTCCAGGACCAATCCTACCCACCAGGACTGTAATTTGGCTTCAGCCTTTCCCATCAAACTAGATTTTACAATGGTCACATGTCATGGGTGCCCTTCATTTTGCCAGTTACTCAATTCATAAGCTAAGAATCCAATAATAGAATGGAATTCAAGACACTATCACAGAAAGACAAAAAGGTTGTAGTTACAAAAAAATTCCCCTGATTAGAAGAAGAATACTCTTTGACTTCTATTGTAAAATTTGATAAATAAATAAAGGTGATACATAGATCAATTTACCACTATCCCATCTGAATATAAACTTGCCACCTAATTTAAAGAAATTTCCAATAGAACTAGTCATATGTCATGTCATAATAGCATACCACATTTGTGGCCCCTTTCTATCAATGATACAAACCTATGTTATTTATGCTTCGACATTAAACTATAGGTATATCTACCAAGAGTTCAAAATACAATGGAAAACCAATATTTATTAATGAGAGCCAAAATATAATTAAATTGTGTACTTACATTCATTTCATTAACTTGAACACTGTCAAAAGGGAAAATGATAGATGAGATGTCGAGTGTGACTGCTTTCAAAAAAATAACAACAGTACATGAAAAATCAAATATATGTCCTCAGGTTTCAGCTTGTAGCGGGGATGGAGGGGGATATTTTTTTAAATCCTAAGCGAAAGTGGGAATTGACTTATGTTTGGTGCTTAACAATTAGCACCTATAACAACACAGAAGCATTAGCTTTAAATCAACTGATAAAAATTCTAAAAGATAGGAAGATTAAGAAACTTATTGCTAATGGAGACTCAATGATTATCATTTGCAAAATTAGAGACTTGAATCCCTCTGCACCATAATGTCTTACAAAAATGATCTCTAGACCTATAATTCAAAGAATTGCAAGTATTTTGACTTGGGTAATTGTAAGTATTTAGCATTGAATCATTTATTGTTTCAAAGGCACCATTTTGTATGGAGGAGTTATGCTTTGTGAATCATTATTCCTTGGCTATAAGGGCATGTAATAGTGGATTCAATAATTAAAGAGTGATGTTGCAAATATAAAGAGAAATACCGTGCTCCTACAACATTGCATCTTTAGAGAAATCTTTAAAGGGTTGTATATTTGGATTCTAGGTGATGATACCAGTTATTTGAAAGGGAGGACAACTGGTTAAGCATGAATTAAATTGGAAAAACTTGCAAACTATTAGGTATAACAAAATATATATCAACTTTTTGTTGAGATGTACAGGATATGAAACAACTTCCATGATGATTGGAAAATAGTTCACAGAGAGAAATAACCATTGATAAGAACTGAACTTTGCTTAGAATGTATGGTCACCTAAAATAAGAGTACACTAAAATTTAGATTCTAGTAAGCAATTGAGATTGACTAAACCTATCGAAAAGGTTGGAGAGACTGGTATTTTACAGTGTTCTTATAATGCATGGTTACATAAAGGCATATTCTTATCAAGATTTATGACTTTCAAAATGAAGGAATTTACTTGACCATGAAAAGCACATTTATGATGAAGCAAAGGATAGAGAAAATCATGATGAGGTTCATATTCCCCATTTCAATTGCCTACAAAAAACTATTTCTTTGTAAGGGTAATAAAGCATGTCTCCATCCTTCTTGAGTGGAATGTGAAAGTGCCCTTCCCTAATTATCTGATTACAAATTATTTTTAAGTTCCAATTCCCTTCAGGCCCTATGGCATGTTTACGCCTTCCACTTTGTCTCCCCACGTGGGATGCATTGCTTCTTCAATGGAATATAAGAGCCCCACTAATACCTGGGCCTTGTATTTTGGTGCGGAGTTATATTTACTAGTACAAAGTTCAAGATTCATGAAGACTTGTTCAAAACCTACCAAGCAATTTCACAAAAAAAAGGGCAAATACAACACAAAATTTGGCATAGCAGCTTTTTTTTATTTCATTTTTAAATTTGGTTTTGATTGATCTGGGGGGAGTTACAAACACGCTCAAGATTCAATGCCAATAGTTTCATTAGGATTCATTTTGTTAGAAAATTATGTTAGGGATTCCATTTACACATACAAAGTTTAAGGCCATGAAATGTTATTCAACACCTGCCATGTAAGATCTGTCCATCCTTATTCATCATGTTGAGTTTGTATGCTATCAGCATCCCATTTTCAAGATAAAATATGTGACAGTACCAAAAGGATTACTCACTTTGGTGAGTTCAAGAAGCTCAAAAAAGTGAAGATCCCATGATTGCATGCCAACTGTATTTCTTGTTTTTATACATCATGAAATACACCTACAGGAATATTAAACTCCACAACTAAAATAATAGATAAATCTTAGAGGCTCTTTTCCTAGAATTAACTAATTATGTTTGCTCATTTCATCAAACATTGTGCATGTACCCTAATACAACTTGTTCAGCAGTGGACCATTCCATTGTCTAATTTGCATTTGTATGTCCTATTCTACGTGTCACTAAAGCTCATTCTTAAATACTATACGGAACATACATTTCAGAATCCAGGTTCTTTTTATGATTACCGTGTTGGTGTGTTGCTTTTCTAGATAGGTATTAAGAATGGAACATTGAACAGAATAACAACAAAATCTAGTACATGGTTGATGCTAACTACAGTATTTCCTTAAGCAGCAGATGATGTACAAACTGAACATGTTCTTCTTGTTGAATGTCATTTGTTTCAAGTTTTCAACCTTGTTATGTGCAGATTCAATTATCAAAACACTGTCAAAACCTAGCTTTTGTGGTATGTTTTTGGATACTTATGTGTAAGGTGTTATTTCCAGTAGCATGGAAAATTGTCCAATGCCAGAATGTCCACATCAGTGAGAAAGGTAGGACAATATTTACCTTTCATCAGGGCTGCCACTTATATCTAGCTTTTCTTTAGATAAGTTGGCCTATGCAGAATAAGTGCTAGACGAAATATAGCTATGGGCTTAGTGAATTTGTACACTGATTTACTGTGATGTTTTTACTTGGAAAAATAACTAATCTAACAATCAGATCCCAATTCTGGTGGATTCCAAAAACTGGTTGTATTTAATTAAATGAGCAATAAAGGGCCAGAAAATATCCATTAATACTACATATCCACTCATGAAGAGCATCTGGTGGCTCAAGTTTCTATGAGAATATTGGTTGTAGGACACTTGAAGGGCTTGGCATCTTATTTCTTAGGCCATGATGCTGTTCAATTTTAGTTGCATTGTAGTTTCTTTGGAGCTAAAGGTTTTCTGGTGCTAGTTTTCCAGTTTGGCATCTATGATTGATATAAAATCTTGATCATATGAAGTACACTTTTCCTATGAAATGCTCGGCTGGGCTTTGTGGTGGGGCCCCTTTTCTCTTATAACACTCTTGCTCATGTGATGATTTCATGATAGGTGATTACTTCTCTATGGGTGTCCTCTCTCTAGCCTATGTATGATGAAGATAGAAGTAATCTAGCCTTTAGAAGGGTGTGAAAAATTGCAGCATCAAACCAGTCCTTTAGGAAACAGCAGAAAGGTTACTAGATGCTTTTGACCTAAAGAAATGTTGCATTATTTGCATGCTTGAAGCAATCTCAGCCAACATAAAAGGAAATTGGATTTGTTCAGATCCCTACAATGACTTGCACTTTAGTAGGTTGTCATGGTTTTAGTCTACACTTTGGTGCTTGATATTTGATGGGCACCTTCCTGAGTGAAAGTGTTCCTCATCGGCAATTAAAGGAGTTCTTTGTGTGCCACAATTAATGGAAGAATATAGGCCTGCAAATACCCCTATATACAGCATTATTTTCAAATGCAAGTTTACAGCATGACTGCTAAATTTTGCTTCTCAAGTCTTCTTACATCTTTGGCAGCCTGTAGACCTGTGGCAGCTTGGAAGTAAAGGAGGTTTAACTCCCCATTATTCACCTAAATCATCCTGTAGAAAAATAGTATTCCAGATTCATGAAAGGCCACCGATCCACATGGAAGAGGGTTTGTAACTTTATACTCATGTCTAGGCTTGTTTTGGTGAGATGTTACTAGTTAGAGCATCTAACCCTAGATCAATGGTATGCAATTGCTATTTTGATGGATCAATCACCTTCTTGACCCCATTTCTTGTCAAATTTAGATGAGCACTCCATCATTTCAGGTTTCCATTGCACTTGTTCATGCTTTTGGAGAATCCATCCCACTTGGGATAGGTTTAGCTTATATATTAATGGAATAATCTAGGCCTGCAAATACCCCTGTCTACAACATTATTTCCAAATGCACTTACAGCATGACTGCTGAATTTTTTTGCTCAAGTATTCTTACATATGTGGCAACCTATAGACCTACTCTTATAAAGGGGTCAAAATCACAACTTCCTTATATTTTCCAAAACCCTAAGAAAAAAATACCAAGTACGTGGTGTGCCAGTGAGGATAAGGGTAAAAACCTCTAAAACTCATTTGTTGTACAAGAAATAGGATGTTGAGATCTATAATTTCAAATGTTAAAAAAATTAAAGAGATTTGGATAGAGCAAGAAAAATCCACACTCGCTCTAATACCATTTTATAAAGCATGAGATATAGGATCTATGAGACTCACTCTAGTTGCATTTTCAACAATGAGGTTTATATCCAAGGACAGATTAATTCTAAGCAATTATGGGCATAAGTAGGAAAAATATAGGCATGTTTAGGTATTTAAATAACCCTAATTAACAAGTGTTCTCAATCATGGGTTTGAAATGACACCTTTTTCTTGAGGGAGCAGCCATCCAAGCAAAGAAACAACTCAGATTTTGGCAGCAAATCAAACAAAATGTTAAATTATTACAAACAACTCATATTTTGTATTAAGAGTATGATTAACCAGGGGGGTTTGTAACTTGTTTTATGATTTATTACACTTGTAAAGGATAAATAAGGTTCAACAATTTTAGACTTTCCTCTTATTTGCACACATTACAAAGCATATATGTTGGCATCACTAAGGCCATTCATCCCTAATTATAACTTAGGCTCAAAGATTGGCCTAGTTTCTATTTGGGGGTTTAACACATTGGTAAATTTTGGTTTATGTTGAAGAAGGATCCTAAATTCCCAATGCTTTCAATTTTTCTCCTTCTAGCATTTTGATTAGGGATAGTACCCTTTAGGTTTCATTGGATCGTGATCAAGGAAATATTTTAAAAACATTATTTTTTCACTCAAATTAAGGTTTTATTTAGTGGTATGGATTTGTAATCTAATAGGATTGTTAGGCAAGCTTAAATATCAAAATTGATACATGAAATAGTGGTCAAAATATTGTATTTCAACCTCAACCTTTTGGGAACCCTACACTCAACTTTAAAATTTAGAAAAGTGATCATCAACTTCAAGTCCTTAAGCTACATGCCCATGTTATTTTGGAATTCCTTGTAAAATATTGGAGATCACTCTATTTTGTTGTACACTTATTGTAGATCAGACTCAGAGAACTCTTTTCTCCATTAGTAATCTATAACCATCAATCAAACCTGAGTATTATTGAGGGTCAATAAATTTAGACATTTCATTGAAGGAAATAGTACTCTGTTTTGATTAATGAAGAGAGCATCCCTGTATGCTTTTATCTTTTTCATTAATCCTATTCATTATATACATGTAACAAAGGTAAAAGATAAAATCTAATTTTGATCCTAATTACATGAAAATGATCTCTCATCTAATTGTCATGATAGGAAAACCTAGATTAATTATTTGGCATTCATAGCAATCACTAGTCCATCTTAAATGATACAATCATTATTGCATGTCTGTACTCTGTATGCCCATAATCCCTGTGCAATATATACATATGGTAAATGTCTAAATTTTTCATTTTGATGATTGTTGCTAATGAATTTTTGAAGTTTATGTTGTGGTAAAGCCATTTCATTACAACATTGGTGTAATTAGTACTGAACACTCTATTGGCAAGAGATTTGATTTCATACAAACAAATTTACTCAACAAATTGTCACCCAAATTCATATACAAAATTATAATGATCCATTTCTCAGCCATTGTATTACAACCTTGGTGTAATTAGTATTGAGCACTCTATTCGAAAGAGATTTGTTTTCATACAAACAAATCTACTCAACAAATTGTCACCCAAATTCATATACAAAATTATAATGAGACATTTCTCAAACCGTTGTACCAAGCTTAGATTCCTTTATTTGGTATCCATCTACTGAGTATACAGTCATATTTCGAAACTCTATGGTTCCATTAACATGTTGTATGCGGTATTTTATTTATTATTGGACCATTAAATCAGCAAGTTTGGTTATTAGTACTATTATTCACCATGTATGGATTCTCATGTTTAACACTAATCATATTTTCGTAGGAGTTTTCCTTGCTACTTTATTTGAGTGGAAAATTATTAATATGTTAGATGAAATTTTGCTCAAATCGTAGGAGAAATAAGGTGTGGGAAGCGATTATATTATTACAATTATTCTACTTATGAAGCTAAAAAGTTAGCTTGAGAGATCTAATAGCTTGATAGAATGGGGGAATTTACAACTCCAGAAATAGATTCAGGAACAAGTTAAGAAGAAAGTTGAATGACTGCATTTGAGTTGGCTATGTATTGTTGTTAACATTGGGTATTCACCTGGGTTATTAAGTTGTAATAATTTGTATATTAATAAAAGGGATTCTAGCATGTGACAGTATTCATATCGATTATGGAGTCTATTAACTGAAATGTGTTTCTCTTGTTGGAACCATTTTCCATTTGTTGAGATTGTAAAATCTTGTTAATGGAATAAGGTTTTGTGAAGTAGCTAAAAAAAATGGATATCTGCAACTGCACCAAGAGTATCAAGGTTCTCTACAACCCAGTATGGGAGATGTTGTAACATAATGTGGGTAACTTTGACATGGATACTATAAACCACATCACAAAGGAAAAACATGTCATCTTATAAAGTTAAAATTTAAAACCAAAATAGATCCATCTTAAACCTAGATGGGAATCTTGAATATTATACATGGATATCATAATACATGTGCTCATATTGATAGACAGAAAGGAATAGTATTAACACACACACACACACACACACACATATATATATATATATATATATATATATATATATATATATAAAGCTTTCAAATGCAATATGGACATAAGCAAAAGGAAACCTTACTTGGATCCATCTAGTGATAAAGAGAACTGGAATGAAAACCAACAAAGCTTGCCATGTGACTAATGATATGATAAATATCATTCCTATGAGAACAGAGCTCAAAGATAAAACAAGGATATAGGCCCAAGCTATGTCTACATCTAACAAACTCATATCTGAAGATGCTTGCAAAGACATAAAGGCTTTTGATTAGAATCAAGAAAATGGTTTCAAGCCCAAAATTTGAAATTGTTTGAACGGAAACATCTAGGGAAATATTTTCTTACCCGGATTAGAACTCTTCCCACAGGTGTGGTATCAAAAAAGGCCATGCTTGCCCTGAATATTGAATTGATCATTACAGAGAAAAAGGCCTTTGAGGTTCACAAGCTCTACAACACAACAAGTCAATCCCTTCCATAGACAAAAGCTCCACTACATAATGAAATGCTTGCATATACTCCTACCAAAATACCACTATCAATATTTGTATTTAGTATTGCTGATGTAAGCCAATAGTTCGATGATACTTGGCCAATAAAAAAATATCCTTGTGATAGTACAATGCAGAGGAGGAGTAATGCCCCTCCTACTACATGAAAGTAATCACAATATGGTTGCAATCCGACATCTCCCTTTTCTTTCTCTTCTTCTACAATCAATTGCCATGTGTTAATAGAAATATCTACTACACTTTCTTCTATAACCATTGCACTTGTGCTATGCATATTTGGAAGTTATAATACGATTATATCAGTTTATTGAGATCCAATTGAAGAAGGATAATTCATTGGGTCAACAAAAGTCATGGCTTCCATATGTGCATTTACAAGTTGCTCAAATGTTTTTCCTGTGACTAATATTTGCTCATAGCCCCCGGCTTGCTTGATTTCTCCACCTTCCATGACATGTGAAGATAGATGAAATAGGCCGCAACATTCAAAAATCCAGAAGAAAGAGTAACTTGTAAGAAACCATGACATTTCATAAAGTGAATTTTTTGATTAAGTGCATAGAATATGGAATATGCTCTTACAAGGATTGTATTGGCAGCAGGAAGAAATTCCACTTGATGGGTGACTAATATTGCTGTTTTCATTGCCAATTCTCCCATCACTGTATAAGTGACGTGATTGATAATTATGGGGACAATTTTAAACAAATTTAGTTTGATAAATGAAAGAATGTAATAAGTAGTGGGAAAGGTAGGTTTAATGATATTCTGATATTTTGGAAGGAGTTGTGAAGCTCGATGATCTATATTTCAATTTCATTCTTGAAATAACAATATAACGATTTTTTTCATGGAAAAAAAAGAAGTCCTAAAAGTGAAATCCAACACAAGCCTAGTAGAATTAACCTTATTGCCATCTCAGTCATAATACAATTTATAGAAATCTTATTGCCTCTCATATCTTATAAATATAGCAGTGTTCTTGAATGCATCTCACCATACATTTGTTACTTTTATATCTACTTTTCCTTTAGCCTATATGGAGTTGTGCTTCTAGCTATGGATCTAGCTATGAATGCATATGGAATACTGTGACTTCTGTAAGGAATGCCACAAACTCTAAGGTAGTTTACTGTCAAAATTTTGTGTGTTTGTGTGTGTCTTTGTATTTAAAGTAAGATCAAATACTAATTCCCTCGATAAGCATTTCACCTCAAATTTCAACAACTACCCTATTTTTTCACATTCCCATTCAAGTCAGGACTCAATGAATGTGTATTTAATATTACAGCGTTGGTCACAAATCAACCTTTGGGGTATATTAAATGTGTACACAACAACAATCACAGGTTGAAAAATATCATAGAATTTGTAAAAAATAAACACTTACTGTATATTAAATGTGTATGCAACAATACTCACATATTGAATAATTTTTAGATAATAGGTAACAAAGAAACCATTGAGGTATATATTAAATGTGTATACAACAATACTCATATATTGATTGATATTACATAATTGGTCTCAAATAAATGCTTAGGGTATATATTAAGTGTATGTGACAGTACTCACAGACTGATAAGAAGGTCAGGCACTAGATTTTGAACGGAGAATAGGCGGCTGGCCTCCTCTGCTTCCTCGATGATGACTTCAACATCCTTTACATCTATGACTGATTCCAGGATGTGCTTGGTTCTGCCATAGCCCTGCTTCTTCAATTCAGTTATGAGGTGATTGTGGTGCTTGACCAGAGCTCTGCCAGGGCCTCCCTTGCTTCTTTTCAACATGCTGTCCCTGCTGCTCGATCAAAACCTCTAAAAAATTTTATTCTAAGCATGAATCTGCTTAATCAAAATGAGTTGTAAGTGTGAATATCAACTTCCAGAATGGAGGATTTGTTACGGAGAGAAATTCCTATGGCTTGGGGTACCAACACAGACAACTTGACTCCAGAAATAAAACCTTTCCAATATGCAATAGAAATTAAATGTCTAACACTAAAGGATCAGACCTCGTACCTTATTCCAGACGGTTGAAGTAGATCCCCGTTGAGCTTTCCAATCTTCAGCTTGAATTGCTATATTACTTCCTCAACAACAACTAAACAATACAAGAATTCTATATATCATGGTGTTAGATCTATTCTAGCATATATAATCAATAATGTAAAAGCATTTGACATAATCCAATGTATAAAATATTCATTCAAATACACATCATTGGACAGGAAAAGATATTTCTATTAATATAAAATCAGAGATTACAAGATACAACCTCTGACGGCATGTCTACGAACCAGAGAAACTGAATTTCCCACTTGGGCCTCCACCACTTCAATCCTCCATCTCTCGATAGCAATCTCACAAGAAAAAGGCAATCTTGGGAAGAACACAAAAGTGCTCCAAGGGACAAAGGGATGCAGACTCAAGCATAAGTTCCAACAACAATGGACTATAGTTTCTTTACTCTCAATTCTCTCTTATGCCTTCAATGTACCAAGGGGTTCCTTATATATCTTTTCAAAGGGGTAATGAAAGGTTGAATCCGAGCGATCTCAAGGCATATGGAAGGCCTGGAGTCAAATGAGTTGGATCCATGTCAAGGAAAACTCCAAAAGGATTTGGACTATGCACACATCCCGATGTATGCGGTTATATGGGTCAAACCCGCGTATGTACATGCTTATAGGTTTAAAAGTCGCGTATATCATTTTTCATGTGTTTTTAGGGATGATCAAGGAAACATCAAAGGACAAAAAGTGGTCCATAGGGGCTAAGGAGTCTGCAGCAGGACAGGGGAAGGCCATACAAAGTGTGATTCACCTGGAGTGGTGAAATCCTCTATAACAGATGCCCCATAATGTGTGAGGTCAGAGGGGTCATACGATGGCTGAAATACATTATAAGTCCATCCCAGAAGTGGAGTGATGAAGGATCCCAAATGGAATACCAGCCACCCAATCAACATAGTACAATAATACAACTCTGCATATAACTGCAAGTACATATAGCAGTCCCGGATACATAAGAGTACAATGGCCATGAATAGGCATGATACATGATGTCACATATGTGGTCATAGCCACGTAAAATATACATAGATCATAATTTCCATGATAAAGATATACAAAGGACCATGATCTCCAAAATGGTTGAAGATATATAATAGATCAAGATCTCCATAGTGGCTAGAAATGTCAGACATATACTGGAATCACGTCATGAGAGAAATTCCTATGGCTTGGGGTACCACAATAGATAGCTTGACTCTAGAAATCAATCCTTTCCAATATGAAATAGAAATTAAATGTCTAACACTAAAGGATCAGACCTCGTACCTTATTCCGGATGGTTGAAGTAGATCCCCATTGAGCTTTCCAAACTTCAGATTGAATTGCTATATTACTTCCTCAACAACAAGTAAACAATACAAGCATTCTATATATCATGGTGTTATATCTATTCTAGAATATATAATCAATAATGTAAAAGAATTTGACATAATCACATGGATAAAATATTCATTCAAATACACATCATTGGATAGGAAAATATATTTCTATTAATATAAATCCGAGATTACAAGATACAACCTCTGATGGCACGTTTGCGAAACGGAGAAACTGAATCCCCCACTTGGGACTCCACCACTTCAATCCTCCATCTCTCGATAGCAATCTCACAAGAAAAAGGCAAGATTGGGAAGAACACTTCTGTTATGGAGAGAAATTCCTATGGCTTGGGGTACCACAACAGACAGCTTGACTCTAGAAATCAATCCTTTCCAATATGCAATAGAAATTAAATGTCTAACACTAAAGGATCAAACCTCGTACCTTATTCCGGACGGTTGAAGTAGATCCTTGTTGAGCTTTCCAATCTTCATCTTGAATTGCTATATTACTTCCTCAACAACAAGTATACAATACAAGCATTCTATATATCATGGTGTTAGATCTATTCTAGCATATATAATCAATAATGTAAAAGCATTTGACATAATCCCATGGATAAAATATTCATTCAAATACACATCATTTGAAAGGAAAATATATTTCTATTAATATAAATCAGAGATTACAAGATACAACCTCTGACGGCATGTCTGTGAACCGGAGAAACTGAATCCCCAACTTGGGCCTCCACCACTTCTCCTCCATCTCTCGATAGCAAGATCACAAGCAAAAGGCAAGCTTGGGAAGAACACAAAAGTGCTCCAAGGGACAAAGGGATGCAGACTCAAGCATAAGTTCCAGCAACAATGGACTATAGTTTCTTTGCTCTCAATTCTCTCTTATTCCTTCAATGTACCAAGGGGTTCCTTATATATATTTTCAAAGGGGTAATTAAAGGTCGAATCCGAGTGATCTCAAGGCATATGGAAGGCCAGGAGTCAAATGAGTCGGATCCATTTCAAGGAAAAATCCAAAAGGATTTGGACTATGCACACATCCCTGTTGGGGCATGCACCCTAACGGTCCTTAAGTTTGGTAACTCTGCAGGTTTTGTGGAAGCTTGTAAGCGGAGTTATGACTCAAAATAGTCTTAGGGGTGTCGGGGTTAAGTTAATGTCCTCTTTTTGTAATAAACACATGGTTTAAGCCCATGGTTTTGTAATAAGTGCACTATAAATAAGCACTCTTGTAAAGAAGTCAGTTTAGGCTTTTGATGTAAGATGTATTGATGCGAAGCTAAGGCTTGTTTGTAAGAAAGGTTAATTCCCAGCTGTGTGCATGGATGACCTCTGCAGCTGTGTGCGCAGAGGGTTTTTGGGGTGATTAAGAAGATCTACAGCTGTGTGCGTAGAGTCCTGCAGTTGTGTGCGCGACTTTGAGGACTTGAAGGGATTTGCAGCTGAGTGCGCAGATAAGAACTGTGGTTTTTGTAAAGAGTTGAATAAAAAACAGCTCTGTGGATGTAGCCCCTAAACTGGGGGTGAACCATGTTATATCGTATGTTGTGGTTTTGTTGTGTTTATGTTATGTTCTTTTATGCATTGATAAATATATAACTGATAAGTAAGATCACTGCAAAATACTAACTTCGCTGTGAATTCCCAGTAAAGGGTTAAGCATGGAACTGTTTGTTTATCTAATCGCGAAGCTAAATAATTAATATCAAATCTCTGTATTTACTGATTATCATTTGTTAGAAGCTAAAGGTACAGTAATATCCCTCTTCTACTTGCAGAAACCTGATTCTGGGGCACCCCATAGCTATTTCGGGTGAGACTGCAACCTGTTCGCAGGTTGTTACCGAAAGGGCCAACACTGTGGGTCTTTTGTTGGTGCGAAGTTAATGGTATAAAACTTGGTTCTGCCCTATATCCCAACAAATTGGTTCCATTTCCGGTTGAACTCAGTATCTGCTCAAGAGGGGTTTACATCGTACCTCGAGGGCTATGTTTTGGAGAGCCTCAGTGAAATAAATCGATGATTGGATTGCAGATACTTATCTGAACTTTGCTATACAAGAGAACAAAGATCCGCATCGTAGTGCAAACTAATTTTTACAAAGGTATGTTTTTTCTTATGTTTATGAAATTTTCTTTGGTAGTGTCCACATAGAGTTGCACCAGTGGTTATCCAGGTTAATAGAGAGAAGGACTAACTTCCAAGAAGGTTAGTTTCCTAATTGGACCCCCGCAAGAATTAATATATTGAAAAGGGTGAACAAGGAGATATCCCGCGCTATTGATTTCTGAACAACGTGAACCCTTGAAGCATTTGTGACGGAGTTCGCCATTGACACATAGTACATCCTTCAGCGAAGCCGAACGACAGTTCTTCAAAGGACCAAGGGGTAAGTACTTGAATTCAATTAGTTTGAGAATTAAAATGCTATTGGCTGAAAATGGTATATTGCTCATTAAATCAGACTATTAGATTTAGTATTACTAACCTATGTTTGCAAGTGAAAGTACCTTCGACGAGCAAAGTGGTTTTCTGCGAAGTGGCAAAAGGTACAAGAGAAATTTTGAGTCCTATACCCTAGGTTAGAATACCGAGCCTAACGCTGTAAGTCTAGTAGCCTTAGAGCATAAATTAAACCCTTCCGTTGGCAACCCTCCGGTAACCCCGCAGCGAAGACCTTTTATCCCTGAGAACCCATCGCAGTATGAAAGTAACCCTAGCCTGAGTATTCCTATCGCAGGTCAGTCTACCCCAGTAAGTTTCCCCCTTCCTACTACCAGTCCACCTCCCTTCCCCCCTAGATCTGTGATGGCCCATATGAAAGACGACATTAAGCTCCCTATTTTCAAAGGAACTGGATCCGAGGATCCATAATAGTTCTGGTTCTTATGTGAAGCAGTGTGGACTGCTAAGAACACTACGGATCAAGATACAAAAAGAGCGCATCTGGTTACTTCTTTTAGAGATTGCGCTTTGACCTGGTTCATGAAGTTTTCTAGCACTCAGAACCATGTCTTGGCTGATATAAAAGAAACAATGATAAAGGAATTTAAGAAGCCGAAATCAGAATCACAGTTTATTACTGAGCTAAAGGAAATCCAGCAGAGGCGAGGAGAATCAGTGTGGGACTTTGACCAGAGGTTCAAAGTTCTGCTAGATCAATTCAGTTTCACCATTGGACCAGCGCAGCATAAGGAATGGTTCATCGTAGCTCTATTACCGCACATCAGGACTCCACTCATGCAACAGAAGGTTGCAGATCAGCAGGAGGCTTTGGAAATCGCTATGAAGCTTGAAACAACCCCTGTCGAAGACATTAAGCTCCCTATTTTCAAAGGAACTGGATCCGAGGATCCATAACAGTTCTGGTTCTTATGCAAAGCAGTGTGGACTGCTAAGAACACTACAGATCAAGATACAAAAAGAGCGTAGCTAGTTACTTCTTTTAGAGACCGCGCTTTGACTTGGTTCATGAAGTTTTCCAGCACTCAGAACCATGTCTTGGCTGATATAAAAGAAGCAATGATAAAGGAATTTAAGAAGCTGAAATTAGAATCACAGTGTATTACTGAGCTAAAGGAAATCCAGTAGAGGCGAGGAGAATCAATGTGGGACTTTGACCAGATGTTCAAAGTTCTGCTAGATCAAGTCAGTTTCACCATTGGACTAGCGTAGCATAAGAAATGGTTCATCGCAGCTCTGTTATCGCACATCAGGACTCCACTCATGCAACAGAAGGTTGCGGATCAGCAGGACGCTTTGGAAATTGCTATGAAGCTTGAAACAGCCCCTGTCGAAGATAATTCTAGTATCGCTCAAATACAAGCGTAGTTAGTAGCGATGGATCTAGAGCTTCACGATATGAAAAAAGGGAAAGCTAATCACGAAGAGTTTTGGTGTACACGATGTCGGACAGAGGGTCACGACAAGGAACAGTGCCCTGTGGTAAGAAATTTCCTGAATTCTGGTGCACCAAACCCGTTCAACCCTAGTGTTCTATATTGTGAGATTTGTAGGACAACTGGCCAGCATCAACCTAAAGACTGCTATCTTCTGCAGAGGTATGTGCGAGTCCCTAAGAACCCTTATTGTAAGTTCTGTAAGTCAGTGGGACACAACGAAGATGAGTGTCGCATCTTTGACCTCATGAAAGAACGCACTTATGATTCTTATCAGGTACAAAATGATGGCCAAGGCTATGATGGATATGGTTACCGCGATAGTACATCAAGTCACGGAGCTTTTGGAGGTTGTGGTCATGGTGGTATGGCTGGAAGAGGTTGACGCTAGGTTGTGTGCTATAACTGTAACCAGGCAGGACATCTAGCTAGAGATTGTCGGAACCCAACTACGACATGTCGATATTGCAGAGCTATCGACCATGTGATTGAGCAATGCCCGCAGATGATAGTGAAGATTCAAGAAAGAAATAGTGCCCCTACTCAAAATATTCAGCTGATTGCTGTGGAGCAACGACCTGTCCCAGTCATTAATGTTGTTACAAGGAGTGGAGCTACGACAGAAGTGCAGAACAAGGAGAAACAACCTGGCAAGGATTGGGTTTGGAAGGCCCCAGAAAAAATCCTAACATTTGATGTCGAAAGAGAAAATGAGACATTTATGGAAGCCAAGAGATACTTTACTGACCCCAACACATCAATAGTACCTGCGCAACAGCCTCAGCAGCAGTCGCAGTCGCACGAAGCTTCGACGAATAAAGTAAGTACACTGTCATCCTTTTTACAGAGTTGTATGAAGGTCTTGAGAAATCAGAATGATTTAAATGAGTTGCAGAAAGTTATTTCTTCTTGCGAACCTCAGCGAATTTCTGGTAAGGAAAAAACTGTTCATAGAGTCAGAAGAACTGGTAGGGAAATGAGATTGAATGCTCAGATAGGAGAATATGACATGACTGATGTCATCCTGGACCTAGGATCAAAAGTAAATGTCTTAACTAAGCAGACATGGGAGCAAATGGGAAAACCTACTCTGGAATGGTCCCCTATACAGTTGAGATTATCCAATCAGTAGAAGATTGTGCCCCTAGGAAGACTCCCTAGTGTATCAGTAGATATTGATGGAGTCAGTACCTTAGCAGACTTCGAGGTAATTGAAATAATTGATGATAGTAACCCCTATCCAGCACTACTAGGCATTGAATGGGTAATAGATAATGATGCAGTAATCAACTTGAAGAAGATCCAGATGAATTTCGAAAGGAAAGGACTGAGAGTCATAGTCCCATTGGATCCTTCTCAAGGAGAGAGATACATAGAGCTAGTAAGAGATGAAGACCAGGATGTTTTGGACCATATCTACAATATCACAGTGAAGGAAGAAGATTATGTTGATCCTACTGCCGAAGGTATCATGGATTGGCAGTGTGACAGCTCCTACATGACAGATTCAGATGATGGCCTAGAGAATTGGAAGAATAGACTGTATGAGCTACATGGACATCGATGTGCCAGAATTACCAAGTCTCTCAGATGGCTTGGCTCACAGAAAAGAACCTTGCCTATTTTTTATGGTTCGACAGACCCAGAATAGTTTATTATGCAATTCTCAGAGTAGGTACCAGACTCACAGAAAATGGAGACTCTGGATTCAGCATTCAGAGCCACAGCAGCCAGATGGTGGAATGGCCACAAAAAGTACATTCATAGTTGGGATGTGTGCCAGAAGTCCCTTTGCCTAAGATTCAGGGACCAACCTCAGGAGGTACGAAGTAGGTTTAATGGTAAGGCTAGTCCTCAGGGACATTTGGAGCAATGCTACGAGGCATGGAAGCATAGACCTCGTGAATAATGGGTACATAGGTTTGTACACACCCTGGAACCTATAGCAAAGAACTGGTATGCGGAGGTCAAGCTTCGCCACGTTACTGTAAGTTGGGATTGTCTTGTTGATAGTTTTGTGCTGACATTTTCTATTAATGAGGTTTCTCCTACTTTGGACGCGGCTGTTAGGTTGATCCATACTAAAGTATTTGATGATCAAGAAATAGCCGAATACCAACCTGATTGGAAGGAACAAGAAGCCAATGCAGTAGAATGTTATAAGCTCGCAATTGACGAGGATGATGATCCGCGCACCATTAACATTCCTGAGTCAGAAGGACACTGCGAAGGACATGGACCAGCAGTTAAAGCACCTGAAGTGACTCAACCCCTGAAGACGCGGACCGTAAACATTGGGTCAAAAGAAAACCCTAAGTATGCTACCATTGGAGAATATTGGGATGACGAAATGGTGAGCAAGGTGACCCAACTTCTCCATGAGTACTAGGACCTATTTCCGACGAATTTCTCAGAGATGAAAGGTATCCTTGGTGATATAGAAGTGATAAATATCCCTTTGAAACCTGATGCAAATCCTGTGAAACAGCGCCCTTATAGGATGAACCCTAAGTATAAGGAAAAAGTCCGAATGGAGCTGGATAAGATGCTTGCTGCAAGAATCATTGAGCCTGTTGAAGAGTCCGAATGGGTCAGTCCTATGGTGGTGTAAGAAAAGAAGACTAAGGGACAAATCAGAATCTTTGTTGATCTGAGGAAGCTGAATGATGCCTATTTTCATGATCCTTTCCCCAGTCCCTTTACAGATGAACTTTTAGACAATGTTGGAGGTCAAGAAGTGTACTCTTTTACTGATGGATTTTCAGGTTACCATCAGTTTAGAATTGATCTAGAAGATTGACATAAGACAACCTTCACTACAGAAATGGGATCCTTCTAGTATACAGTTATGCCCTTTGGATTGAAGAATGCACCTGCCATGTTTTCTAGAATAGTCATCTCTGCTTTTAAGGAATTCATACATAAATTCTTAGAAGTTTATTTTGATGATTGGAATATCTTCGGGTTATTAAAAGACCACATAGCTAGTTTAAGACTTATGCTGGACAAATGTAGACAGCATTAGATTTCCTTGAACTTGAAAAAGTGTATCTTCTGTGCCCCTTTTGGAATTTTTCTAGGTCACATTGTATGTAAGAAAGGATTGATGATGGATCCTACGAAGATAGCCATTATTGTGAACCTTCCACCTCTGAAGTCTATTAAACAACTGCGCACTATGCTTGGTCATACTGGATATTACAGGAAGTTCATTAAAGGATATGCTCAGATAACAGCCCCTATGGAAAAGCAGTTGAAGAAAGATATTAGGTTTGAATGGACACCTGAGTGTCAAGCAAGCTTGGATATTTTGAAGGAAAATATGGTAACTGCCCCTATCTTAGTATTCCCTGACTGGAATAAGGAGTTTCATGTGGATGTTGATGCACCCTCCATTGCACTGGGTATAGTATTGGCTCAGTCAGGTGAAGGTAATATTGATCACCCTATTTCTTTTGCAAGTAGAAAATTGTCCACAGCAGAAAAATATTATACTACTACAGAACGAGAAGGTTTAGATATGGTTTATGCATTGTAGAAGTTTCGACATTATCTGTTAGGATCTCATTTTAAGATGTTCACTGACCACTCTACTTTGAAGTATTTGGTTAACAAGCCTGTGCTAGGTGGAAGGATATGCAGATGGTTGATTCTATTTCAGGAATATGACTTTGAGATCATAGTCGAACCTGGAATACTGAACCTAGGTCCTAACCACTTGTCGAGGCTCAAGTCAAGAGAAGAGCCCATTAGTTTGGATGAAGGTCTTCCTGATGCCTAGTTGTTTTCCATCTAGATGGTTGATGATTATTTCCAGGATATTGTTCAGTATTTTTCTACAGGTTTTGCACCTGCCCAAATGACAACGCAGCAGAAGAAACAGCTGGTGGTTAGAGCAGCTGACTTTACCTTAATAGCAAGACAAATATATAAGATGGGACCAGATGAAATACTGCGCAGATGCGTCCTGGAGCATGAAAAGCCATTAATTTTGGCTGAGGCACACTCTGGCGCAGCAGGAGGTTATTACGTAGGAAAAGATACAGCACAGAATATTCTGACAGCCGGATTGTGGTGGCCCACAATTCATAAGGATGCAAGAGAATATTGCCACAGCTGTGACATTTGTCAGAGGATAGGCAAACCATCCAGGAGGGATGATATGCCTCTAGTTCCACAGGTAAATTTACAACCCTTTGATAAATGGGCTATTTATTTTGTTGGACCTATCAATCCCCCTGTGAACTAAAGGAGAAAGCAGTTCACTACCTTTTCCAGCAAGATTCCCCCACCAGACAAGCGACAGAGTGTCCCGAGATGGGCCACTAGTGAGTCTCAGGGGCCTGTTGGGGCGCGCACCCTAACGGTCCTTAAGTTTGGTAAATCTATGGGTTTTGTGGAAGATTGTAAGTGGAGTTATGACTCAAAATAGTCTTAAGGGTGTCGGGGTTAAGTTAAAGTCCTCTTTTTGTAATAAACCCATGGTTTAAGCCCATGGTTTTGTAATAAGTGCACTATAAATAAGCACTCTTGTAAAGAATTCAGTTTAGGATTTTGATGTAAGATGTATTGATGGGAAGCTAAGGATTGTTTGTAAGAAAGGTTAAGTCCTAGGTGTGTGCGTGGATGACCTCTACAGCTATGTGCATAGAGGGTTTTTTGGGTGATTAAGAAGATCTACAGCTGTGTGCGCAGAGGCCTGTAGTTGTGTGCACGTCTTTGAGGACTTGAAGGGATCTGCAGGTGAGTGCGCAGATCAGAATTGTGGTTTTTGTAAAGAATTGAATAAAACACAGTTCTGTGGATGTAGCCCCTAAACTAGGGGTGAACCACATTATATCGTGTGTTGTGGTTTTGTTGTGTTGATGTTATGTTCTTTTATGCATTGATAAATATATAACTGATAAGTAAGATCACTGCAAAATACTAACTTCGCTGTGAATTCCCAGTAAAGGGTTAAGCAAGGCATTGTTTTTTTATCTAATCACGAAGCTAAATAAGTAATATCAAAGATCTGTATTTACTGATTATCATTTGTTAGAAGCTAAAGGTACAGTAATATCCCTCTTCTACTTGTAGAAACTTGATTCTGCGGCACCCCATAGCTGTTTTGGGTGAGACTGCAACCTATTCGCAGGTTGTTGCCGAAAGGGCCAACACTGTGGGTATTTTATTGGTGCGAAGTTAATGGTATAAAACCCGGGTCTTCCCTATAGCCCAACAATCCCGATGTATGCGGTTATATGGGTCAAACCCGCATATGTACGCACTTATAGGTTTAAAAGTTGCGTATAGCATTTTTCATGTGTTTTTAGGGATGATCAGGGGAACATCAAAGGAAAAAAAGTGGTCCATAGGGGCTAAGGAGTCTGCAGCGGGACAGGGGAAGGCCATACAAAGTGTGATTCACCTGGAGTGGTGAAATCAGCTATAACAAATTCCCCCTAATGTGTGAGGTCAGAGGGGTCATACGACAGTCAAAATACATTATAAGTCCATCCCAGAAGTGGAGTGATGAAGGATCCCAAATGGAAGACCAGCCACCCAATCGTCATAGTATAATAATACAACTCTGCATATAACTGCGAATACATATAGCAGTCCCCAATACATAAGAGTACAATGGCCATGAATAGGCATGATACATGATGTCACATATGTGTTCATAGCCACGTACAATATACATAAATCAGAATCTCCATGATGAAGATATACAAAGGACCATGATCTCCATAATGGCTGAAGATATAACAGATCAAGATCTCCATAGTGGCTGGAAATATCTGACATATATTGGAATCAAGTCACAAGAGCTGAAATCTCATGAACACTAGCACGATCAAGGAGGTATCATATAAGGTATGCTACCAATCTGGAAAGTCTTCTACACAAACCGCTACGAGTACATGTCCTACTATACAAATAGAAGTGTCGAGGTCGAACATAGTAGTCCATCATCTGATTACTAGTCATTAATGTATACCGTTAACAGACGCAAGATCACCCACGAATAATGAAAATGGGAATCAAGGTACTAGAGTTCAAACTAACAAGTGTGAATAAATGTGTTGAGGTCAAACACTTGAGAGGATCCATCGATCAGGGGACATTGATGTATTCCCAAGAACTGTCGATGGCGAGAGAACCTGCCACTGATGACTGCAAGTCTCAAGGCACTCAAAAGGACTCTAGATTCCAATCCTAGAATAAATGATCTGAAGTCGATGGGATGAAATCTGCTGGAAGGAGGGAATTAAGGCATCCCCCATCATCCAACATGAGGTACTCAGCAAAGCTGTATAATGTGGAAGGACTTGATCATAAAGTACACGAACCAGTAACTTTACCGGGAATGGCTGACATGCAAAGTCAAGATAACTAAGGAATGGCTGACTCAGGTTTCAACTTCCTTCAAACAAGATAATAATGACGTATGGTGACTGAATGAAGGTAGCATAGACTCGATATACCAACTGGGACATCTCTTTGACAAAGGAGGCATCAACAGAGGCTCCATAGGGACTGGAAGCTTAACCAGTCGGTAGAGATAAACTCAGATAAACGAGTACAGCTCCTAAAGTCAAACTATAACCCAACCAATGGATGTGATATACAGTGCTCTGTTCGAAGGCGACACGACTCGACATCTTCCAAAGATAACATCTTTCCTTGTCCGGATTTTTGGTTTTTTTATTTTTTTGTACTTTTTCAGTTATTTGAAAAGCTTGAAAAAAGAATAAACTAGCTTATAGTTACAAACTAGGAGGAGACGAGTGTCAAAAGGGAAAACAAACTAGTTCCAAGCATTGGAACATACCTATGCTCAATGCAATGATACATGTGTAGGATATCAACACTCGAGGGAAAATCCCCTCTTAGTAAAAAGGAAATCAAGCTGTGAAAGATATAAAAAAAAATGGCTCTGCATGGCTAGACATGAGACAAGCTCGGGCTATATGGCTGAAACGCAATGTCAGGGGAGCTGGCATAAAGCTCAATGAGACAGGAAAAGCTCATGGTAATGCATTCACAACTTGACATGAGGGAGTCTCGGGGAAATGGCCAGCATAAAGTTCAAGAGGAGTATGAATCTCTTGCAAAATGTCATGGCAATACTATATAATGGACTCCCGGACCTAAGAGAGGACTCACAACATGGGCACCAAATGCAAAGGGGAGTTAACTAGGACACCCATGTATAGGAAAGCTCTACCATTCACATAGTACCACTTCTAACAGCAGCATGAAGGTTTTGTGATACCATGGAATGGTTTCGTACCTAAGGTTAAGATGGAACAGTCATAAGGAAATGCATAAGTGCAAGCGGATGTGAAATCCTAACCTATATGCTAGTTCAGACATAATACCTATGATAGGCATGAACGGGTCAAAACCTCGGAGAGAGTGTACAAAAAGTGGACCCTACATGACAACCATATTAGTCCAAAACAACCCAAAATAGTCAATAAAGAATCCAAACTATAGGATATAGGGAGGAATGATCATGACAACAGTACCCAAAGGAAACAATGCGACGAATGATGAGACATAAAAAGGAAACTAAGTTGTAGACCCAACATTCACACATCCACTACCACCCCAGTGAGGGTGACCACTGGTGTAAAGACCAAGCAAAGGGAAAAAATCCTCCACAAATGGAGTAGAGGATGGAAGATGACCATTCACAAATCTATGAGCATGGTAAGGGGCTGTGATGCCCCCAAGTCTGACACCAGGGTCCGTACTAGGACCAAGACGAGTGATAGGATACCAGGCATGCTGAAAATAAAAGGACCTGAACTCAATAGAGCATAAATATACTCAAGTAACCATGATCCCAAAGGCCAAATAGCGCACAAAGAGCACACTCCTAAGAAAGTCTATAGCCAAAATACAAGCAAACCAAGGGGAGCATATGTGAGCTCCCGAATGCAGCAGGTATGTCTCACCTAGGAGAGGCTCGAAACTCCCATACACTACAAGCGAAGGTACATAACCAATTATAGTGGCCCTCAGCTTCAACGCGTAAAGCAACTGTGCTGTCCGACCCCAACCTGGCCGGGACACCCGCAGAATAACCCCTGTAGAGTACCCCCTCGATATCCTAGGTAAGGCCACTAAGGTCACCTCAATATAATCAATGCTCAGGTGGACAGTCGTAGGCAGGATTGACCATATGGGCAGGGTAGCAAATCCTGAAACTCTCGAAAGAGCCCCCAGATACGAATACATTCTTGAAAATATCTCCGGTGCTACTCAGTTATGACTAGGGGTCATCCCAATCAATAACCACTAACACTGCCTTATGCTTAACTCCCTTTTGAGAGGAGGATCTTGAGAAACACTGTTTATATCGAGGATTTCACACACTCACCTGGACAGACACATACATGTTGTTGTTTAGTGATCTTGGAGAATTAACTTACAATGAACTATTCCAAGATCCTAAAACCTAAGCTTGTTGGTGCACCCTAGAAAAGAAAAGAGTGTACTTCATTTTATTTAGTGTTTATTTTAGTTGGTTGTAATTACTCAAAGGGAAATGGCCATGCAACTAGTGAAGTTATGACTCAGCAGTGAAGTAAATATGCACACCATAACAAACAATGCTAAGTGCAATCTTTGTCAAATGAAAAATAGGGTATGCCACTACATGAGATGCATAAATATATATTCCTTTCCGAATGCCAATGCAATCCTTCCTATATGAAATTCCAAACACAACTCTCATCCAAGCAATCCAATGCAAGTACCTCCTCAAATCCATATCTAAGATGCAACTAAGAGTGCAACTACTTTGTACTTTTCAATATAAAAGAATTAAAAATGCAATAAAAGTCATCTAAAAATATCAGTCTCTACAGCAAGTATAAAAGACAATCCCAACAAGACACCGAGACAAAAAGAGTAATGCACTAATGGAAAAACAAAAAGGATAAATGACTAAAACTACTTTCAAAGAAAAATTAATGAAAAAGCGGTCTCTAGTCACAAAAAGAAGCATCCAACAGACAACATCAGACCCAAGGAAGACCCAACCACACTCACAACCCACCCAACAACTTCCCACAACATCAAACTCACCAAAAGGGAGGATGTACACGACTGTTTAAAGAACAACTGCGTATACATGTGACTTTTGGCCAAAAATCCGCGTATGTATGCGACTTTTGGCTAAAAATCTGCATATACAGAGAAGGCAGTGGTAAAAAGTAGGCCAAGGGTCAAAAAAATAAAGGGGAGTGTTAATGGATGAACATACTATAAAATGCAACACAGAAACAAGGAGAAACAAAGAGAAAGTCAATAATATCAAGTCCATTATTCCCCCAACCCCAAATAAAAACAAGGAACATCCCTAGCGGAGTCACCAATTCTGTTACAGAGAGAAATTCCTATGGCTTGGGGTACCACAATAGATAGCTTGACTCCAGAAATCAATCCTTTCCAATATGCAATAGAAATTAAATGTCTAACACTAAAGGATCAGACCTCATACCTTATTCCAGATGGTTGAAGTAGATCCCCGTTGAGATTTCCAATCTTCAACTTGAATTGCTATATTACTAGCCCAACAACAAGTTGTTGGGCTATAGGGCAGACCCAGGTTTTATACCATTAACTTCGCACCAACAAAAGACCCACAGTGTTGGCCCTTTCGGCAACAACCTGCGAACAGGTTGCAGTCTCACCCGAAATAGCTATGGGGTGCCGCAGAATCAGGTTTCTGCAAGAAGAAGAGGGATATTACTGTACCTTTAGCTTCTAATAAATGATAATAAATAAATATTGTTGGAGTAGAGTCCCGTAGCTATAGGAGAAGCTGCCATTTTGGCGGATAGACAGTTTTGGCGGAGATAAAGAGAGAAGGTAAAGCTACGACGCCGTAGCATGTTTCTAGCTGCAGAGCAGAGCCAAAAACCATGACTGTTGGAACAGGGAAGTCAAGGAAGAAGATTGTACCTGAGCGACCGAGAAGAGAGAGCTCAACCACTGCATTGAAGGCAGCGGCGAAGACAGGAGGGCTTAGCTACCCTAATAAAGGAAAAGGATCAATGAGGCAAAGGTATTGAAGACTAAGGACAAAAAAAGGGAAGCGGTGCATAGTACCCATGGTTAGCGTCGGGAAGCATGGAAGACTACAGAGAGTAGTGGTGTGACGGAAAGTGGCTACCCCAGGTACATATATGCTAACTATCACTAGTTAGGGTTTGGGTTACTGTTGGGACAAGCCCATAGTGTTGTAAAGGCGAGACCTTCGGGCCACCTATAAAGGGATGTATTTTGTAGTGTAAAAGGTTGGCATTTTGAGCATTTTAGGCCATCCAGCTAGTCAGGCTATCAGTAGTCTGTTAGTTCACTGTTATTTTGTATTGTAACAATCCACAGGGATTGAAAGAGAGAGAGAGTGACACTATATTGTAAGAAGGCAATATAGAGATAGAGAAGATATCTAAGAGAGAAGGGCTCTAGGCTGTGTGCGGAGTTACCCAGAAGATCTCTAGCTGCATATGTGGTGCAACAGAACTGTGTACCTCTCTCAAGTTATAATATAGAAACACAATTCTATGGACGTAGCTTCTACCTGGAAGCGAACCATGTAAAATCAGAGCGTTATGAGTTTGATTCATGTGATTGTTTTTGCTTGTTATATCTTTCACTCATTACATGAACTTTGCTTACAGTAAATGTATGTATGTGTTATTCAGTTCAAAGTATTATAGAAGGATAAATGCAAGTTGAAGTCTTTAAGTATTCTGTATAAGAGTCTTCCTAAGTTGCACTCAAGATAGTTAAGAGTCACAGTACAAAACAGCCTTGTATGTTGATTCATGTAAGTTGAACACGAGTAACATTGAGTACGCTGAGCCGTGGTGGTAGGATATCACAGGAAGGCGATATCGCACTAGCAGAGGAGCTGTGGTGCGCTGCGGTTAAGGATAGGGTGTAGGAGAGAGTTACATGTTTCCCAAGATGAGGTGATGCGATAGAGGTTGGAGTCATTGCAGATAAGAGGAAACTGCGCATCGCGTCGCAGAGAGGAAAGCGCGGTCTTGCGAGCTAAGTAGAGCTGGGAGGCACACATAGGATGCAACAGAACCTGGTCGAGACACTTGAGTATTTGGCCAACCCATTAGAATCACTTCTCGTGAGACTTCAGGTCACTCCGTGGTTTATCGCTAAAAGGGCCAGTGAGCTAGGGGTGTTGTTGGTTAACTATAGTAAACCCGGGTCTGCCCAGCGACCAACAAATGGTTCCGTTGCTGGTTTTGAACAAGCTGAGCATTGATGTTCTGTTGGAATCCTACTAGAGATGAACTCAATGAGTGGGTTTGGTCTAACCAGAAAGAGTTTGCTGAACGAAAAAACAAGAGTCCTAGATTGAGCACAGAGGACTGGTTACAAAAACGTATCGTTACAGACCTGCATGCGATATTTTTTGCAACCTTTGGAAACGAGCTTTACAACTGGTTATCAAAGTTAACTGACAAGAACATATTCAAGAAGAAAAGAAACATTGTCTGGACACCGGAGTTGATTCAGACCGTGAAGAACCTTGATAATCCCATTACGAGGACTGTAGACTTCTGGCTTGCGAGTGTGCTAGAAGGCTTTGTCATAGAGTTTGCAGTTGACCAGAGAAAAATCTTCAGCGAGGTTGAATGGTACTTCTTCAAAGGATATCGTGGTAAGTACCTAAAATATTTAAACTTGTCCATTAAGATGTTATTATATGAAAAAGGAAGAATGGATCTAGTTTCAGATGAATAAGTAGAGATAGTAATGTCACAAGAGTTTGAAAGTGATTTTGATGACATTGGACGTACACGTAGTGGAAAGAAATACAAAGTAGATTTCAGATCTCCCATATTTGAATACAGTTCAAATAATACTAGACAGAAGAGTCATAGCCATACATAAAGAACAGAAGGGGATATCCTTTACCACCCTTACACCCCACAGAAATACATCAGGACTCAGAGAAATCCCATAGGAACTCCATCTAGTAGTTCCCAGACAGTACATACTACCACTACATCACCGAGTGGTAGTAACACAGCAAATCAATATCCACCACGTAGAAATAGAATGGGGGATGATATGAAGCTACCTACCTTTAACAGTACAGGGGAAGAGGACCCAGAGAAGCATTGGTTTCTATGCAAAGCCGTGTGGACCATTAAAGCAATCAATGATGATGATATTAAACTTGTACAGTTGGCCACCACACTGAGAGAATGAGCCTTAACATGGTATATGAAGTATACGTCAACGGTTACCTCAGCGGTACCCAGAACACTTGCCCAGGTTAGGACTGCCATGATTAAAGAGTTTAAGAAACCTAAGTCTGAGTCACAATGCATTACAGAGCTCAAAGACATCAAACAGTTACCTACAGAGTCAGTGTGGGACTTCGATCAGAAATTTAAATCCCTTATAGACCAAGTCATCTTTCAGTTTGCACTGGAGCAACATAAGGAATGGTTTATTGCAGTGCTGCTCCCTCACATCAGACTGCCATTAATGCAACAGAAACTCTAGACACAGGATGACATGTTGGAGATGGCAATGAAACTAGAGGCTTCACCTCTAGCTGAAACCAGCATAGGTATGACAAACCTGAAAAACCAATTGGCTAATCTCATGATACAGATACATGAGCTTAAGAAAGGAAAAGAGGTTGCACAAGACATATGGTGCGTAAAGTGTAAAGCACAAGGCCATACTAAAGATAAATGTCCAGTCTTTGTATAATATCTAGCAACTGGGGCTCCTAACCCCTTACCATAGACCCACGGGCCGTGGTGTGAAATATGCAAAACAAGAGGACATCTACCTCACCAGTGCCCTCTACTTTAGAATTACGTGCAGACACCTAAGAACTTATATTGCATCTTCTGTAAGTCCATAGGCCATGATGAACACGATTACCAAGCTTATGATCTCATGGTCGAAGAAAAGCAAGACCTGTACAGAGTCCAATCAGAAACACAGGGTCCAGCAGCAGGACCAGAGCAGGATCTGGCTTATGGTGGCCAAGGAGGAGGATTCAGAGGATGAGGGGGATTCAGAGGATTTGGATGTGGTCGTGGACCAGTTACTTGTTACAACTATGGAGTTGTAGGACATTATGCTAGGGATTGTTAGAGCCCTACCACCACATGTAACTATTGCAAATCTTACGATCACGCTATAGAATATTGTCCTACCTTAATAGCTAAGATCAGAGAACCTAAGCCAGCAGTACACCAGAACATCCAGCTTATTGCTGCTGAACAGGCAGAACCAGAACCAAGAGTCAACATTATGACTCGCAGCGGTGCTTCCACCAATGAGACATCGCACAATACTAAAAAGAACATAGGATAGGAGTGGGTGCATAAAGCTACTAACAAAGCAACACCACTTGACCTACAGAAGAATAAACAAACATTTCAGTAAGCTAAGACTTTATTTGATGACCCTATGCAATCAGAATCGTAGGTACCGCCATCTAGGGGCGTACCGTAGCAAGCACCTTGTGGCATTATCCCTGACCAGACATCGCAGGCTACCACATCGGGTGCTTGCAACAAAGATGAGTTGGCAGGAAGTGTACAATCCTTCCTGCGGAGTTGTTTAAAACTCGTGAGAAATGAGAAATCTATTGGAGAACTTCAGCGCATCATAGATCAGTGTCAGCCATATTCTTCCGTGAGCAGTGCATAGCATTATGGGACATACCAGAACAGGAAGAGAGATGCGACTCACAGCATAGGTTGGAGAATTTGAAATGGACGAGGTAATCCTAGATCTAGGATTAGAAGTAAATGTTTTGAATAAGCAGACATGGGAACAGATGGGTAGCCCTAAGTTAGTCAGATCACCTATCCATCTGAGATTAGCTAATCAGCAGTGAGTATCACCCCTGGGTCGATTATCGCAGGTACCAGTTGACATTGACGGAGTTTGCAGCTCTGCAGACTTTGAAGTTATAGAAATTATTGGTGACAGTATACCATATCCAGCACTGCTAGGCATTGATTGGGCAATCAGTAACATAGCCATTATCAACTTAAAGAGAATACAAATGACCTTTGAGGACGCACAGATCTGGGTCATCGCACCGTTGGATCCTCTTCAGGGTCCTAGATACATTGAACCTATCCGAGAAGAAGAAGAGGCACATAACATGGAGAGTCTCTATCAGATGACTGCGAACCAGAGCGACTACATCAACCCAACCGCAGAAGGAAACATTAGTTGGCAATGCGACAGCTCATGTGCATCGGATTCGGATGTTGGTTTAGAAAACTGGCAGAACAGACTTTACGAAGTCTCAGCACGCAGATGCGTGCATCTGACTAAGTCACTGCGGTGGATTGGCGCAGAGGTCAACGAGATTCCATCATATTATGGTCTAACAGATATCCAGGACTTTCTCACGCAGTTTGAACAACAGATTCCTTACAAGCAGAGGATCGCAGCTATGGACCTTGCAGTACGAGCCACACCTGCAAGATGGTGGTATGCACATAAAGAGAATATTGCATCATGGGATGATCTTAAGAGATTGATGGCAATCATATTTTCTACCGATAGAGAATATCTCCAGCAGAGATACATAGGAGAAAGTGACCCCAGGTCACACATTCAGACATGTGAACAGAATTGGTCAGACATTCCCGTCGATGAATGGGTTCACCGATTCATTCACACTTTGGACATAGTTCCAAGGAACTGGTACACAGAGACTGAATTACACAAGGGAACGACTACATGGCCACTTATGACAGACAACTTTCTACTCACCTTCTCTTTCGAATCTGAGTATCCAAAAGTTGATCAGGCCCTAGATGTGATAAAGATTAAAATCTTTGAGGACTGTACCCTATCAGTATTAGCTCAACCTAAGTGGGCTATCCAGTTAGAAGAGGTTCTAGAATGCTATAACTTCGCATCAGAACCAGAGGAGGAGGATGAGGATCCTCGCAACATCAACATTCCGGAGTTAGAAGCGACTCACGATGTTGATGGACCAAAGCTACAGACTCCAGAAATCACAGAGCCGATCAAGATTAAAAAGATCAATATTGGCATAGACACAAAACCAAAGTTTGTCTCTATTGGAGACTATTGGACTGATGAAACAGTCGGACAAATTGCAGATTTGCTACATGACTATCAGGACCTATTTCCCACCAATTTCACAGAGACGAAGGGAATAGTTGGAGACCTGGGAGTAATGAGGATACCATTGAAAGAGGATGCTAGACCAGTCAAGCAGTGTCCATATAGATTAAATCCGTGCTACAAAGAAAAAATTAAGGATGAGATCGATAAGATGCTAGTAGAAGGCATCATTGAGCCCGTAGAAGAGAGTGAATGGGTTAGTCCCATGGTCGTGCAAGAGAAAAAAACCAAAGGAGACATCAGGATCTGTGTCGACTTACGTAAACTCAATGATGCATTGCTTCATGATCCATTCCCGACACCTTTCATTGATGAAGTACTAGACAATGTCGGAGGACAGGAGGTCTACTCCTTCACCAGATCAGAATTGACCCAGAAGATCGACATAAGACCACATTTGCAATAGAATGGGGCTCATTCCAGTACACGGTAATGCCCTTTGGTCTTAAGAATGCACCAGCTATCTTTTCTAGAGTAGTAGTTGCTGTATTTAAAGAATACATCCATAAATTCCTAGAAGTTTATTTTGATGATTGGACTGTATTTGGATTAATTGACAAGCACATAGGAGATTTAAAATTGATGTTAGAGAAATGTAGGTAGTATCGGATTTCTCTGAACTTGAAAAATGTATATTCTGTGTGCCATTTGGTATTTTGTTGGGTCACATTGTTTGCAGACAAGGCTTGATGGTAGATCCCGCAAAGATTGCCATCATCGTAAATCTTCCAGCACCCAACTTAGTCAAACAATTGAGAACAGTACTTGGTCATACCGGGTACTACAGAAAATTCATCAAGGGATACACAAATATCACAGCACCGATAGAGAAACTATTAAAGAAAGATATAAAATTCCTATGGAATGAGGAATGCCAGCAGATTCTAGACACACTTAAAGAGAAGATGGTTACAACACCTATATTAGTATTCCAAGACTGGACTAAGCCATTTCATGTACATGTGGATGCATCTGGCATTGCACTAGGGGTTGTTTTAACGCAACCAGTAGAAGGAGGTATCGATAATCCTATCGCATACTCTAGCAGAAAACTATCGACAGCAAAAAAGAACTACACCACCACAGAGAGAGAAGGCCTATCTATGGTGTACACGCTACCGAAGTTCAGGCACTATCTGTTGGGTGCCTCGTTCAAGATTTTTACTGACCATTCCGCATTGAAGTATCTGTTCAATAAGCCAGAGTTAGGGGGAAGAATCTGCAGATGGTTACTCCTCTTTCAGGAGTATGATTTTGAAATCATTGTTAAACCAGGAAGATTGAACACCGGACCTGATCATCTGTCACGAATAGACTCAGGAGAAGAGCCAAGTAATCTAGAGGAAAATTTTCCAGATGCGCAGTTGTTCTCTATTCAGATCGCAGATGAGTACTATGCTGATATCATTCACTTTCTCACTACAGGAAGGGCACCTGATGAGTTTACCAAGCATCAAAAGGGGCAGTTGGTTGTTAAAGTAGCAGACTTCACCCTGATCGTAGGACAGTTATACAAGTTAGGCCTAGATGAAGTCCTGCACAGATGTGTGATGCCGCATGAAAAAGAGACTATTATCAGAGAAGCACATTTAGGTACCGCAGGAGGTCATTTCGTAGGAAAGCCGACTGCACAGAAAATCCTGACCGTAGGATTATGGTGGCCTATGTTACACAAAGACACTAAGGACTTTTGTAGATACTGCGATATCTTCCAGAGGGTAGGAAAACCTTCGTGGAGAGATGAAATGCCGCTGCAACCACAGATTACGTTGCGTGCATTTGACAAGTGGGCTATATACTTTGTGGGTCCTATCAACCCACCAGGAAAATGAAATGGTGTGGGATATATCATCACTGGCACAGAGTACCTCACCAGGTGGGTAGAAGCCAAAGCCGTAAGAAATTGTGATGCTGCTACAGCTGCACAGTTCATTTTTGAAAACATCATCACTAGATTTGGATGTCCAGTAATTTTGATGAGCGATCAAGCCACACACTTCTTGAACAATACCATCGAGGCCTTGACGGAAGAATTCCAGATCCAGGACCATAAGAGCACTCCCTACCACCTGCAAGCTAATGGTACGATGGAGGCCTTTAACAAGATTTTAGAAAACACTCTTACTAAGATATGCAATAGCCAAAGGAATGATTGGGACCTCATATTTAACGTTTTATTATGGGCATATAGGACTACATGCAAGAAACTTACAGGACACACACCTTTCAACTTGGTGTATGGACAGGAGGCTGTTATGCCTATGGAGTATATTCTTCCCAGTTTAAGAATTACTTAGATCACTGGAATGACTGATACAGACATGTTGCATGAGAGGCTAACGCATCTGCTTGCCTTAGAGGAAGATAGATTCATCGCTGGATTTCATCAGAAAGTGCAGAAGGCACGAGAGAAAGCTTGGCATGACAAACACATTAAGAGTAAGACTCTTCAGATCGGAGACCTAGTACTCCTCTATGACAGTAAATTTATTAAGTTTCCAGGGAAGTTCAAGACGCAATGGTTGTGATCATATCAGATTCAGCAAGTCATAGAGGGAGGAGTTGTTCAGCTCAGCAAACTGAATGGGGAGATTCTTCCCATGATGATCAATGGCAGTAGGCTTAAGCTTTATAGTGACAGCCACCCCACCTCTCAGCCCTAACTTAGAGTCGCAAGGTGTGCAGATGTCCAGTGTAGTTGAAAGGAGGCATCGCACTGGGAATTAGTCTACACCGATAGGTATTCTAAGTATTATGTTTAAAAAAAAAAACGCTTAAGTTTGTTTTGAGTAAGTGATGCGGTGAGGCATCACAGGAGCGTGATATTTCTCCGTGCCACGTACCCAGTTTTTGCAACGAAATAGAGGGCTAGTCAAGTCGTCCTCTGACAGGAATTTAATGAAGAAATGACCGGTATATCTTACCATAGATTTGGAAATAGTATAATAAATGTTTCCAGATTTGGCAAATCTTTGACGAGACCGGCACCTGCATACACACGTTTCGAGGAAAATTGATCGGACTTCAGCAATTATTGAGGATCGGATGATGGGTGTGGTCTCGTCCAAGCAATTAATATGATCGACGAGTTCAGTATAGATGACCGTTGCATCCAGGATTATCGTCATCAGCATAAAAGAAGAAATTATTCATTTGGGAGGGTTACATTTGCAAAGAGTCGAGAGCTATAGAGTGCATTGTTAAGTTTTCCGTGTCCAGAGCTAATTTCGTTACAGAGTGCTGTGATTTCCAGAGTTTGCATCCATTTCCAACCCAAAGTATAACACTGAGTGGGTTTTGTATGAGGAGGAACCTTTAGAAGGCATGCTAAGACGTTTCGACCCTGGTGGCCGTATGTGCGCTATGACGACATCACCTAGGGTTGTGAAATTAGGAATATCACAGGTAAGACAATTTCCAAGGATGAGGAGTCAAGCACAGGATGTAGAAGATGTCATCAAAATCTCTGCTGAAGAGAAGAAGAAATCCGAGCTGTGGAATGATGAGAAGAAATCTCCCACTAGGAAGAAAGTAAAAATGAGAAAAAGAAAGCGACGGGAGAAGGAATATAACCTATATCATCAGCTAAGAGAAGAACAAGAAGTTCCAAAGGTTAGGAATGAACATATGTGGAACCCAAGTAGCGTAAATACCTGGAGCAAGTTGCTGAGAAGAAAAGTGAAAGGGAAAACAAACCGAACAAGCAGAACTTCAAGATGCAGACAAAGGATTGTTCTCGGAATGGAATTCCTAGTTTGTATACCTTTCACATAAGTAGGCTCCAGACTGAATGAAATGTTTGAGAAGGATGGAAGATACAAATTTTCCTTGTGATAAAATTTCTAACCCAGATAAAAAGGAAAGGATATATGTGGAAGACTTCTCAAGACCTCGAGATCTTTAAAAGGTCTCAGGAGCGACGAGAGCAAAACCATAACTTAGGGCAGGCAAGATAAGAGAGCCCAACAAACAAATGTTTCAGAAACTAAAAAGAGCGTGTCGCAGCTATGGAGGATGAAGTCACAGGACTTCGGGATAAGCTTCAGTGCACTTCGTAGGAAGCCAAGGAGAAGATATAGTAGGAGAATCCTATTGGTAGTGGCTCGGGCGCGAGCCACAAGTAAGTGTTAGGGGACTGTTGGAGCAGAGTCCCGTAGCTATAGGAGAAGATACCATTTTGGTAGATAGATAGTTTTGGTGGAGATAAAGAGATAAGGTAAAGCTACGATGCCGTAGCATGTTTCTAGCTACAGAGCATAGCCGAAATCCGTGATTGTTGGAATAGGGAAGTCAAGGAATAAGACTGTACCTGAGTGGCTGAGAAGAGAGAGCTCAACCACTGTATTGAAGGAATCAGCGAAGATAGGAGGGCTTAGATACCCTCATAAAGGAAAAGGATCAATGAGGCCGAGGTATTGAAGACGAAGGACAGAAAAAGGGAAGCGGTGCATAGTACCCATGGTCAGCGCTGGGAAGCATGAAAGACTGCAGAGAGCAATGGTGTGACGAAAAGCAGCTACCCCAAGTACAGATATGTCGACTGTCACTAGTTAGGGTTTGGGTTACTGTTGGGACAGGCCCATAGTGTTGTAAAGGCGAGACCTTCGGGCCGCCTATAAAGGGATGTATTTTGTAGTGTAAAAGGTTGGAATTTTGAGCATTTTAGGCCATCCAGCTAGTCAGGCTATCAGTAGTCTGTTAGTTCACTGTTATTTTGTATTGTAACAATCCACAGGGATTGATAGAGAGAGAGAGTGAGAGTATATTGTAAGAAGGCAATATAGAGATAGAGAAGAGATCTAAGAGAGAAGGGCTCCAGGCTGTGTGCGGAGTTACCCAGAAGATCTCTAGCTGCATATGCGGTGCAGCAGAACTGTGTACCTCTCTCAAGTTATAATATAGAAACACAGTTCTGTGGATGTAGCTTCTACCCTTGAAGTGAACCACGTAAAATCAGAGCGTTATGAGTTTGATTCATGTGATTGTTTTTGCTTGTTATATCTTTCACTCATTACATGAACTTTGCTTACTGTAAATGTATGTATGTGTTATTCAGTTCACAGTATTATAGAAGGATAAATGCAAGCTGAAGTCTTTAAGTATTCTGTATAATATTCTTCCTAAGTTGCACTTAAGACAGTTAAGAGTCGTAGTACAAAACAGCCTTGTATGTTGAGTCCTGTAAGTTGAACATGAGTAACGATGAGTACACTGACCCATGGCGGTAGGATATTGCAGGAAGGTGATATCGCACCAGCAGAGGAGATGTGGTGTGCTGCGGTTAAGGATCGAGCATAGGAGAGAGTTACCGGTTGCCCAGGATGAGGTGATGCGATAGAGGTTGGAGTCATCGCGGATAAGAAGAAACTACACATCGCGTCGCAGAGAGGAAAGCGCGGTCTCGCGAGCTAAGTAGAGCTGCGAAGTACACATAGGATGCAACAGAACCTAGTCAAGACACTTGAGTCTTTGTCCAACCCATTAGAATCACTTCGGGTGAGACTTCAGGTCGCTCCACGGTCTGTCGCCGAAAGGGCTAGTGAGCTAGGGGTGTTGTTGGTGCACTATAGTAAACCCGGGTCTTCCCATGAGCGAACAAAAAATACAGAGCTTTGGTATTACTTATTTAGCTTCGCAGTTAGATAAAAAAATAGTGCCTTGCTTAACCCTTTACTGGGAATTCACAGTGAAGTTAGTATTTTGCAGTGATCTTACTTATCAGTTATATATTTATCAATGCATAAAAGAACATAACATCAACACAACAAAACCACAACACACGATATATCGTGGTTCACCCCCAGTTTAGGGGCTACATCCATAGAACTGTGTTTTATTCAACTCTTTACAAAAACCACAGTTCTGATCTACGCACTCAGCTGCAGATCCCTTCAAGTCCTCAAAGCCACGCACACAGCTGCAGGCCTCTATGCACACAGCTGCAGAGGTCATCCATGCACATAGCTGGGACTTAACCTTTCTTACAACAAGCCTTAGCTTTGCATCAATACATCTTACATCAAAAGCCTAAACTGACTTCTTTACAAGAGTGCTTATTTATACAGTGCACTTATTACAAAACCATGGGCTTAAACCATGGGCACCTCGAACCCTAAACCCTGGATTTAAACCACAGGTTGATTACAAAAAGAGGGCTTTGACTTAACCCCGACACCCCTAAGACTATTTTGAGTCATAACTCCACTTACAAACTCCTACAAAAACCGTGGAGTTACCCAAAATTAGGGACTGTTAAGGTGCGCGCCCCAACACAAGTAAACAATACAAGCATTCTATATATCATGGTGTTAGATCTATTCTAGCATATATAATCAATAATGTAAAAGCATTTGACATAATCCCATGGATAAAATATTCATTCAAATACATATCATTGGACAGGAAAATATATTTCTATTAATATAAATCAGAGATTACAAGATACAACCTCTGACGGCACGTCTGCGAACCAGAGAAACTGAATCCCCCACTTGGGCCTCCACCACTTCAATCCTCCATCTCTCTATAGCAAGCTCACAAGCAAAAGGAAAGCTTGGGAAGAACACAAAAGTGCTCCAAAGGACAAAGGGATGTAGACTCAAGCATAAGTTCCAGCAACAATGGACTATAGTTTATTTGCTCTCAATTCTCTCTTATGCCTTCAATGTACTATTGGTTCGAATGGACAGACCCAGGTTTACTTTACTATACCAACAATACCCCTATCTCACTAGCCCTTTTGGAAATAGACCGCAGAACGGCCTGAAGTCTCACCCGAAGTGATCTTAGATGGGGTGGCCAAAGACTCAGCTGTCTTCAACCGGGTTCTGTAGCATCCTAGGGTCTCGCACCTCTTCTTAGCTAGCGAGATATCACATTCTAGTTGGCGCTGGTAGGGATCAGACTCTTATCGCATTGCAGCTTCTATGGCGATGCGCAAACTTACTCTTTTGCTCAGCTCCTTCCCTGCGATATCTCACACCGCAGCTCCTCAGACGATGTGATATCGCCTTTCTATGCTGTAATATGTCCTATAATTAGGCTCAATATGCGTATCAACTCTCAAGGTATTGCAACCTCCTTCCTGGGTCTAATAACTCTGTTAACCTTCACAAGGGTGTTAAACCACTTCACTTAGACCTCTACAGTTTAATACACTAACATCAACTACACTGAACTCGTGGAACTCATATACCGGAGTCACTTAACGCTGTCACTGTCAACTATCATGAATCAAGCACTGATAAACTCATATAGAGGATACTTGATACATTCAACTTGCATTTAACCTTTTATGTGTTATAAACTGAAGCATAACATACATACAATCATCAATTGATAAGCAACATTCATGTAATAGATGAAATATAGCAAACAGGTAAAACACAATGACATGAACAGTCTCACAACACACGGGTTTTACGTGGTTCACTTCCAGGGGGGGAGCTACATCCACAGGAACTTGTTTTTATATTATATCTTGAGAGAGTAAACATAGTTCCACTACAACCTATTATGCATCTTGATATCTTCTAGGAAACTCCACACACACAACCGGGAGCCCTTCTCTCTTAGATCTATTCTCCTTCTTATATTTCCTTCTTACACTATAATCTTCCTCTCTCTCTCTCTCAATCCCTACGTATTGTTACATTCATGCTCAAGGATCCAGCTACTAGTTATAGTAAGGTAACTATAGACTGAATAGCAGAGCCAGATCTCGACTCGAAGAACAACTAAATAACCACTAGCTAATTATCTATCGGAATGTTTGGCTAACTAACCTTTTACAATACAAAATACATGCTTATATAGGCGGCCTGAAGGTCTCTCCCTATTACAACACTGTGGGCCTTTCCCAACAGTAACCCAAAAACCCTAACTATGATAGTCGACGTATCTGTACTGTGGACTGCTGCTTACCATCACACCACAACTTTCTGTAGTCTTCCACGCTTCCCAGCATTGATCATGGGTATGGGTGCCGCTTCCTCGGTCGTTCCCCTTCTATCCTTTGTCTTCAATACCTCATCACATTGCTCCTTTTCTATTTATGAGGGTAGTTGAGCCCTCCTGTCTTCGTCACTGCCTTAAGTGCAGTGGTTGAGCTCTCTCTTTTTAGCCACTCAGGTATTGTTTCCTTTGACTTTCTTCTTCTGATATAGAAGATTTTCCTGTAGCTGCGGGGCCCTGCTCCAACAGTCCCATAACACTTACTTATGGCTCATCCCTGAGCCACTAACAGCTAGTTTCTCTTGTTGTAGCTTCTCCTTGGCTTCCTGCGAAGTCCTTGTAAGTCACTCCCGAAGTCCTGCGACTTCTTTATCCATAACTTCGACACACTCTTGTGCCATTTTATCTAAAATAGTGTCAACACTTTCCTTAAGTGAAGATCCATAAGTGAATGGCGGACCCTTTATAAGCTGCTAAATTTGTTTCAACGACCTCATCTCCTGCTACCTTGGTCAGGTTTGTACCATTCACCTCAAATTCGACTAGAGCACTTGTTCAAATAGACTCATCCAAGCCATCATCATTCTGAATATAGGGAAAGTGTTAAGACTTCCATGAGGAGACATGTCCTTTTCCAGCTTTAATGTAACTACCTTCTTGGACATTTTCTGTACCTCTCTCATTTTTGACATCTCTGCTTCGTTCCTTTCCCATTTCCTTTTGTTTTTCTAAGTCTTGGATGCCTGTTTCTTGGTCCTTTTTTCTTTCCTGGAGATATTCTGGGAAACTCCACACGCATAGCTAGGAGCCCTTCTCTTAGATCTCTTTTTTCTCACTTTTATTATTCTCTACTATAGGATGGACTCTTGCACTATTTGAGCTTGATTCCTCATCCTTGGTGTCTGTCTGACCTGTGGTGCGCCTAATTTCACAACCCTGGGCAGCGTCGTCATAGCGGACTTGAGGCCACCACACTGGAATCGTCGCACAACGTCTTCTAAAGGTTCCTTCTCAGACATACACCACTCGGTGCAATACTCTGAACTGGAAATGGCTGCGAAATTGGGGAAAACTAGCACTCTGTAACTGGAGTATCTCTTCACAGGGAAAAATCTTCAAATTGCTCTATAGCTATTAGAAATCTCAAAAGTAAGTCTTCTATATGAATGATCTCTGTACTTATAACGAAGGTGATAATATTTGAAGCAACGGTCATTTGGCTAGACCCATTGGTGGTATTAATTACATGGACAAGACAACACCCGTCGTTTCGATCCTCATTAATTGCTGAAAATCCGATCAAATTTCCCTCGAAACTTGCGTGCAGGTGCCGGTCTCATCAAATATTTATCAAATCTTGACAAATCATTATAGTGTTTCCAAATCTAGGGAAACGTATAGCTGTCGTATCTAGATTAACTGCTTGTCAGAAGGCGAAGTGACTAGCCCTCTGTCTCTTTTCAGAATGATCTACGTGGCACGGGGAACATTGCATCGCTACGATTCCACACCACATCGTCTTGACCCAAAGTGTCGGCATAAACGCCGAAACGTTCAAAAAAAAAAAAAAACCTCCGCAAGCATCCTATGACTTGCGCAACATGCACTTTTCCTGCTGCGATTTCTCATACTTAGAACTCTTTTTCTTTAGGGTGTAGACTACTTACCGGTGTGATGCCTCCTTTCAACTACACTGGACATATGCACTTATAAACTATCTGAGTTAGGGCTGGGAGGTGGAGTTGCTATCACTATAAAGCTTAAGTCTACTGCCATTAATCAAAGTGGGAAGAAGCTCCCCATTCAGTGTGCTGAGCTGAATGGCACTTCCATTTGTAACTTGCTGAACCTGATATGGCCCCAACCAATGTGTCTTGAACTTCCCTGGAAACTTAAGAAACTTACTGTCATAGAGGAGCACTAAGTCTCCTGTCTGAAAAATATTTCTTTTGATGTGCCTATCATGCCAAGGTTTCTCTCGTGCCTTTTGCACTTTCTGATGAAATATTGTGATGAATCTTTCTTCTTCTAAGGTAAGCAGCTGCGCTAGTCTTTCATTCATTGTATCTGCATCAGCCATCCCGGTAATTTGAGCAACTCTTAAACTGGGAATAATATATTCCATAGGCATAACAGCCTGTTGTCCATACACCAAGCAGAAAGGTGTTTGTCCTGTAAGTTTCTTCCATGTAGTCTTATAAGCCCATAATACAACATTAACCCTGAGGTCCCAATCATTTCTTTGCCTGTTACAGATCTTAGTAAGAGATTTTTCTAGAATCTTGTTAAAGGCCTCCACCGTACCATTAGCTTGTGGGTGGTAGGGAGTGCTCTTATGGTGCTGTATCTGGAATTCCTCCATCAAGGCCTTAATAGTGCGGTTCAGAAAATGTGTGCCTTGATCACTCATCAAGATTACTAGACATCCAAATCTACTTATGATGTTTTCAAAAATGAACTGTGCAGCTGTAGCAGCATCACAATTCCTTACTGCTTTTTCCTCTGCCCACCTGGTGAGTTATTATGTTCCTGTGATGATGTATCTCACACCAGTTCATTTCCTGGGTGGGTTGATAGGACCCACGAAATATATAGCCCACTTGTCAAATCCCCGCAGTGTAATCAATGGTCACAGCGGTATTTCATCTCTCCACGAAGGTTTTCCTACCCTCTGGCAGATATCGCAACATCTGCAAAACTCCTTAGTGTCTCTATACAAAGTAGGCCACCATAACCCTGCAGCTAGGATTTTCTAAGCAGTCGGATTTCCTGTGAAATGACCTCCTGCGACACCTGAATGTGCTTCACTGATAATGGCCTCTTTCTCGTACAGCATAATGCATCTGTGCAAGACTTCATCTGGACCTAACTTATATAAATGTCCTATGATCAAAGTGAAGTCTACTGATTTACCAACTAACTGTTTCTTTTGGTGCTTACTAAACTCAACAGGTGGCCACCTTGTAGTGAGAAAGTGAATAATATCAGCGTAATACTCATCTACGATCTGGATAGAGAACAATTGCGCATCTGACAAATTGTCCTCTAAATTACTTGGTTCTTCGCCTGAATCTATCCGTGACAGGTGATCAGGTCCGACATTTAATTTTCTTGGTTTTACAATAATTTAAAATCATACTCCTGAAATAAGAGTAACCATCTACAGGTCTTTCCTCCTAATACTGGTTTATTGACAAAGTACTTTAAAGCAGAATGGTCAGTGAACATTTTGAATGGGGCACCCAACAGGTAGTGCCTGAAATTCTGTAGAGCGTACACCATAGCTAATCGTTATCCTTCTATAGTAGTGTAGTTCTTTTCTGCAGTAGATAACTTTCTGCTTGAGTATGCGATAGGGTGATCGATACCCCCTTCTCATGGCTGGGTTAAGACAATCCCCAGTGTGATGCCAGATGCATCCACATGTACATGAAATGGCTTGTTCCAATATGGGAATACTAAGATAGGTGCTGTAACCATATTTTCTTTAAGGGTGTCTAAAATTTTCTGACATTCCTCATTCCATAGGAATTTCACATCTTTCTTTAACAACTTTTCCATAGGTGTTGTGATCTTTGCATAGCCTTTGATGAACTTTCTATAGTACCCGGTATGATCGAGCACTGTCCTCAATTGCTTGACTAAGTTGGGTGATGGAAGATTAACAATGATGGAAATCTTTGCAGGATCTACCACCAAGCCTTGTCTGCAAACAATATGACCCAAAAAAAGACCAAATGGCACACAGAATATACATTTATTCAAGTTAAGAGAAATCTGATATTACCTACATTTCTCTAACATGAGCCTTAAATCTCCTATATGCTTGTAGATTAATCCAAATACAGTCCAATCATCAAAATAGACTTGTAATAATTTATGGATGTATTCTTTAAATACAACAACTACTACTCTAGAAAAGATAGCTGGTGCATTTTTAAGACCAAAGGGCATTACCGTGTACTGGAATGAGCCCCATTCTTTCGTAAAGGTGGTCTTATGTCGATCCTCTAAATGGATTCTGATCTGGTGATAGCCTGAAAAGCCATCAGTGAAGGAGTAGACCTCCTGTCCTCCCACATTGTCTAAAACTTCATCAGGAAAAGGTGTCAGAAATGGGTCATGAAGTGATGTGTCATTGAGTTTACGAAAATCAACACAAATCCTGATTTCTCCTTTGGTTTTATTTTCCTGCACGACCATGGGACTAACCCATTCGCTCTCTTCTATAGGTTCAATGATGCCTGCTGCTAGGATCTTATCAATTTCTTCCTTAACTTTTTCTTTATAGCGATGATTCAATCTATATGGACGTTGCCTAACTGGCCTAGCATCCTCTTTCAATGGTATCTACATTACTCCCAAATCTCCTACTATTCCCTTCATCTCTGTGAACTTAGTGGGAAATAGGTCCTGATAGTCATGTAAGAGATCTACGATGTGTCCTACTGTTTCATCATCCCAATAGTCTCCAATAGAGGCAAACTTTGGTTCTATTTCTGTGCCAATATTGATCTTTTTAATCTTGATAGTTTCTATGATAGCAGGAATTTCTAGTCTCGGTCCACCAACGTCGCGAGTCCCTTCTGACTCCGAAATGTTGACACTGCAAGGATTCTCATCCTCATCATCTGACTCTACTGCGAAGTTGTAACATTCTAGCACATGTTCCAACTGTATCGCCCAATCAAGATGAGCAGGCACTGATAGGGTACAGTCGTCAAATATCTTAGTCTTTATAACATTTAGAGCCTGATCAATGCTTGGATACTCAGATTCCAAAGTGAAAGTGAGTAGGAAGTTGTCTATCATAAGTGGCCATGAAATAGTTCCTCTGCGCAACTCTGTTTCCGTGTACCAATTCTTTGGGATTTGGTATAAAGTGTGAATGAATAGGTGAACCCAGTCATCCTCTAGAATGTCCAACCAACTCTATTCACAAATCTCGATATGTGACCTGGGGTCACTTTATCCTGTATACTTCTGCTTTAAAGGATCCTTGTCATTAGAGAACTTGATCGCCATTAGTCTCTTAAGATCTTCCCATTATGTGATATGTTCTTTATGTGCATGCTACCATCTTGTAGGTGTGGATTTTACAGCAAGGTCAATAGCTGTCATCCTCTGCTCCTGAGGAATTTCTTGTTTGAACTATTGTAAAAAGTCACTGACATCCATTAAGCCATGAAACGATGGAATGTCAATAATCTCTGCACCGATCCATCGCAATGACTTAGTCATAAATTCACATCTACGAGCTGAGACTTCGTAAAGTCTATTCTGCCAATTTTCTAAACCAACCTCCGAATCTGATGCGCATGAGCTATCGCATCGCCAACTGATATTTCCTTCTGTGGTGGGGTTGATGTAATCATTCTGATTAGTAGTCATCTGATAAAGGCTTTCCATGTTGCGCACCTCCTCCTCTGCTCTGATAGGTTCAATGTATCTAGGACCCTGGAAAGGATCCAACGGTGTGATGACCTAAATATGATTATCCTCAAAGGTCAGTTGTCTTTTCTTTAAATCGATAACAACCATGTTATCAATTTCCCAATCAATACCTAGTAAAGCTGGATACGGTCTGCTATCGCCAATGATTTCTATGACTTCAAAGTCTACAAAGCTGCGAACTCCATCAATATCAACTGCTACTTGTGGTAATCGAACCAGTGGTGATACCCTCTGCTGATTGGCTCGTCGCACACGGATAGGTGATCTTGCTAACTTAGGGTTACCCATCTATTCCCATGTCTTCTTAGTCAAAACATTTACCTCTGATCCTAAATATAGGATTACCTCATCCATTTCAAATTCTCCAATTTACGCTGTGAGTCTCATCTCTCTTCTTGTTCTTGTATGGCCCATAATACTATGAACAACCCTCTGTGCACTGTTCTTGGTAGAAGATGGCTGACACTGATCTATGATGCACTGAAGCTCTCCGATGGATTTCTCGTTTCAAACAAGTTTCAAGCAACTCCACAGGAAGGATTGTACACTTCCTATCAACTCATCCTCTTCGCACCTTCTAGATGTGGTAGCCTGTGATATCTACACAGGACTAACGCCACAAGGTGTTTGCTGCTGCGGTACACCCCTACAAGGCAGTACCTATGATCCTGATGGTATAGGGTCAGTAAAGAAAGTTTTTGCTTGCTGAAGCATTTCTTTGTTCTTCTGCAGGTCAAGTGGTGTTGATTTATTAGTTGCTTTGTGCACCCACTCTGAACCTGTATTCTTTTTGGTATCCTGCGATGTCCTACTAGTAGAAGCACCACTGCGAGTCACAATATTGACTCTTGGTTCTGGTTCTTTCTGCTCAGCAACAATAAGCTGAATGTTCTGGTTTACTGCTGGTTTAGGATCCCTAATATTGGCTATCAAGATCGGACACTCTTCTATAGTGTGATCATAGGACTTGCAATAGTTACATGTTGTAGTAGGGTTCTGACAATCTCTAGCATAATGTCCTACAACTCCACAATTGTAACAAGTAATTGGTCCATGGCCACGACCGAAGTATTCACCATGGCCAAAGCCTCCTCCATGGCCTCATCCTCTGAATCCTCCACCACATCCAACATGAGCCGGTTCGTGCTGTGGTCCTATTGCTGGACCTGGTGTCTCTGACTGGACTCTATACAAGTCATGTTTTCTCTCTATCATGAGATCATAAGCTCGCAAAATTATGTTCATCATGACCTACTGACTTATAGAAGTTACAATATAAGTTCTTAGGGGTTTGTACATACTTCTGAAGTAAAGGGAATTCCTGTGGTCTATGTACTCTTGTTCTGTAGAGTTCACACCATGGCCCTTGGTTTTGTATTAAGGGGTTTAGAGCCCCACTTGCTAAATATTCAACAAATACTGGATAGTTATCTTTAGTATGGTCCTGTCCTTTACACTTTGTACAGCATAGTTCTTGTGCATCCTCTTTCCCTTTCTTAATCTCATGTAGCTGTAATGTGAGATTGGCTAACTGATTCTGTAGGTTTGTCATACCTGTACTAGTCTCAGCTAGAGGTGAAGCCTCTAGTTTCATTTCCATCTCCAACGCTTCATCCTACGTACGGAGTCTCTGTTGCATAAGGGGAAGTCTAATATGTGGGAGTAGTGCTGCAATGAACCATTCCTTATGCTACTCTGGTGCAAACTCAAATCTAACCTGGTCTATAAGAGCTTTGAATTTATGATCAAAGTCCCATACTGACTCTATAGGTAACTGGTTAATGTCTTTAAGCTCTGTGATACATTGTGACTCAGACTTAGGCTTCTTAAATTCTTTGATCATGGCGGTCCTGACTTGTATGAGAATTCTGGGTTGTGCTGTTGTATACTTCATATACCATGTTAAAGCTCTATCCCTAAGTGTAGTGGCCAACTAGACAAGTTTAGTATTGTCATCCTGGATTTGTTTAATGGTCCATACAGCTTCACATAGGAACCAATGTTGTTCCGGGTCTTCTGCCCCTGTACCCTTAAAGGTAGGTAACTTCATGTCGTCCCCAATTCTGTTTCTACGTGGTGGATTCTGATTTGCTGTGTTACTACCACTCGGTGGTGTAGATGTAGGTGGTGTAAAGATAGTATGTACTGTATGTGAACTACTAGATGGAGTTCCTACAGGATTGTTCTGAGTCCCGGTCATTTTCTGTGGGGTATAAGGGTGGTAAGGGATACCCTCTACTAGTATTTATGTATCACTTTGGCTCTATTCTCTAGTATGGTTTGAACTGTCTTCCAAGAAGGGAGATCTGAAATATAATTTATATTTCTTACCACTACGTGTACATCCAATTTCATCAAAATCACTCTCAAACTCTTGTGACATTACACTTACTGAACTTATTCATCTGAGAATATATCCATTACTCCTTTTTCATGTAATAACATCTTAATAGATAAATTTAAAGAGTTCAAGTAGTTACCACAATATCCTTTGAAGAAGTACCTCTCGGCTTCGCTGAAACTTTTTCTTTGATCAACTGCAAACCCATAATGAAGCCTTCCAGCAAACTTGCAAGCCAGAAGTCTACTGCCCATGAAATGGGATTGTCTATGCTCCTCACGGTCTGAATCAGCTCCAGTGTCTAGACAATGTTTCTTTTCTTCTTGAATATATTCTTATCAGTCAACTTTGACAACCAGTGGTACAGCTCATTTGCATAGGTTGCAAAAAATATCTCATGCAGATCTGTGAAGATATCTTTTTGTAACCAGTACTTTGTACTGAGCCTGGGACTCTTGTTTTCTGTCGCAGCGAATTCTCTTTCCTTAGACCCAACCCACTGGTTGAGTTCTTCTTTAGTAGGATTCCAATAGAACATTATCTCTTCAATTTGTTCAAAATTGGCAATAGAACCATTTGTTGGTTCGAATCGAAAGACCCAGGTTTACTTTACTGTACCAACAATACCCCTAGCTCACTGGCGCTTTTAGTGATAGACTGCAGAATGGCCTGAAGTCTCACCCAAAGTGATATTAGATGGGGTGGTCGAAGACTCAGCTATCTTCAACCAGGTTCTGTAGAATCCTAGGGTCTTGCGACTCTTCTTAGCTAGCGGGATCTCTCCTTCTAGCTGGCACGGGTAGGGAGCGGACTCTTATCGCATCATAGCTTCTATGGTGATGCGCAAACTTACTCTTTTTCTCAGTTCCTTCCCTACGATATCTCACACCGCAGCTCCTCAGACGATGTGATATCACCTTTCTATGCTTTAATATGTCCTATAATGAGGCTCAATATGCGTATCAACTCCCAAAGTCTTGCAACCTCCTTCATGGGTCTAATAACTCTGTTAACCTTCACAAGGGTGTTAAACCACTTCACTTAGACCTCTACAGTTTAACACGCTAACATCAACTACATTGAACTCGTGGAACTCATATACTGGAGTCACTTAACGCTGTCACTGTCAACTATCATGAATCAAGAGCTGATAAACTCATATACAGGCTACTTGATACAGTCAACTTGCATTTAACATTTTATGTGTTATAAACTGAAGCATAACATACATACAATCATCAACTGATAAGCAACATTCATGTAATAGATGAAAGATAGAAAACAGGTAAAACATAATCACATGAACAGTCACACAACACACGGGTTTTACGTGGTTCACTTCCAGGGGGGAAGCTACATCCACGGGAACTGGTTTTATATTATATCTTGAGAGAGTAAACACAATTCCACTGCAACCTATAATGTAGCTTGAGATATTCTGGGAAAATCCACACACACAACCGGGAGCCCTTCTCTCTTAGATCTCTTCTCCTTCTTATATTTCCTTCTTAAAATATACTCTTCCTCTCTCTCTCTCTCAATCCCTATGGATTGTTACATTCATGCTCAAGGAGCCAGCTACTAGTTATAGTAAGATAACTACAGACTGAATAGCAGAACCAGAGCTCGACTTGAAGAAAAGCTAACTGACCACTAGCTGATTGTCTATATAAATGTTTGACTAGCTCTCTTTCTCTCTACTATCTAACCTTTTACAATACAAAATACATGCTTATATAGGCAGCCCAAAGGTCTCTCCCTGTTACAACACTATGGGCCTTTCCCAATAGTAACCCAAAAACCCTAACTATGACAGTTGATGCATATATACTGTGGACTGCCGCTTACCGTCACACGACAGCTTTCTGTAGTCTTCCCCTCTTCCCGGCGCTGATCCTGGGTATGGGCGCCACTTCCTCCGTCACTCCCCTTTTGTCTTTTGTCTTCAATACCTCATCCCATTGCTCCTTTTCTATTTATGATAGTAACTAATCCCTCCTGTCTTTGCCGTTGCCTTAAGTGCAGTGGTTGAGCTCTCTCTTGTTGGCCATTCGGGTACTGTTTCCTTTGATTTTCTTCTTCCGATATAGCAGCTTTTGCTGTAGCTACGGGGCCCTGCTCCAATAGTCCCCTAACACTTACTTGTGGCTCGTCCCTGAGCCACTAACAACTGGTTTCTCTTGCTATAGCTTCTCCTTGGATTCCTGCGAGTTCCTTGTAAGTCTCTCCCGAAGTCCTGCGACTTCTGTATCCATAACTTCGACACACTCTTGTGCTGTTTTCTCTAAAATAGTGTTAACACTTTCCTTAAGTGAAGCTCTAGAAGTGAATGGTGGACCCTTTATAAGCTGCTAAATTTGTTTCAACGACCTCATCTCCTGCTACCTTGGTCAGGTTTGTACCATTCACCTCAAATTCGACTGGAGCGCTTGTTCGAACAGACTCATCCAAGCCATCATCATTCTGAATATAGGGAAAGTGGTAATACTTCCATGAGGAGACATGTCCTTTTCCAGCTTTAATGTAACTACCTTCTTGGACATTTTCTGTATCTCTCTCATTTTCGACATCTCTGCTTCGTTACTTTCCCATTTCCTTTTGTTTTTCTAAGTATTGGATGCCTGTTTCTTGGTCCTTTTTTCTTTCCTTGAGATCTTCTGGGAAACTCCATGCCCATAGCTAGAAGCCCTTCTCTTAGATCTCTTTTTTCTCACTTTTCTTCTTCTCTGCTATAGTCTAGACTCTTGTACTATCTGATATTGAGTCCTCATCCTTGGTGTCTGTCTGACCTGTGGTGCGCCTAATTTCATAACCACGGGCGGCGTCTTCATATCGGACTCGAGGCCACCACATTGGAATCATCACACAACATATTCTAAAGGTTCCTTCTCAGACATACACCACTCGGTGCAATACTCTGAACTGGCAATGGCTGCGAAATTGGGGAAAACCAGCACTCTGTAACTGGAGTATCTCTTCATAGGGAAAACTCTTCAAATTTCTCTATAGCTCTCAGAAATATCAAAAGTAACTCTTTTGTATGAATTATATTTTTACTTATAACGAAGGTGATAATCTTTGAAGCAACGGTCATTTGGCTAGACCCGTTAGTGGTATTAATTGCATGGACAAGACAACACTAGTCATTTAGATCCTCATTAATTGCTGAAAATCCGATCAAATTTCCCTCGAAACTTGCATGCAGGCGTCGGTCTCGTTGAAGATTTATCAAATCTGGACAAATCATTATACTGTTTCCAAATCTAGGGAAACGTATAGCTGTCGTATCTGGATTAACCGCTTGTCAGAAGGTGAAGTGACTAGCCCTCTGTCTCTTTTCAAAATGATCTATGTGGCACGGGGAACATCGCATCGCTGCGATTCCATACTGCATCGTATCGACCCAAAGTGTCGTCATGAATGTCGCAACGTTTGAAAAAAAAAACCTCCGCAAGCATCCTATGACTTGTGTAACATGCACTTTTCCTACTGCGATTCCTCATACTTAGAACTCTTTTTCTTTTTTTTTTGGGTGTAGACTACTTACCGATGCGATGCCTCCTCTCAACTACACTAGACATCTGCACTTATAAACTATCTGAGTTAGGGATGGGAGGTGGAGTGGATATCACTATAAAGCTTAAGTCTACTGCCATTAATCAAAGTGGGAAGAAGATCCCTATTTAGTGTGCTGAGTTGAACGACACCTCCATTTGTAACTTGTTCAACCTGATATGGCCCCAACCAATGTGTCATGAAATTCCCTGGAAACTTAAGAAACTTACTGTCATATAGGAGCACTAAGTCTCCTATCTGAAAAATCTTGCTTTTGATGTGCCTGTCATGCCAAGCTTTCTCTCGTGCCTTCTGCACTTTCTAATGAAATCCTGCGATGAATCTGTCTTCTTCTAAGGCAAGCAGTTGCGCTAGTCTTTCATTCCTTGTATCTGCATTAGCCATCCCAGTAATTTGAGCAACTCTTAAACTAGGAATAATATATGCCGTAGGCATAACAGCCTCTTGTCCATACACCAAGATGAAAGGTGTGTGTCCTGTAAGTTTCTTGTATGTAGTCCTATAAGCCCATAATACAGCATTAACCCTGAGGTCCCAATCATTTCTTTGGCTATTACAGATCTTAGTAAGAGCGTTTTCTAGAATCTTGTTAAAGGCCTCCATTGTACCATTAGCTTGTGGGTGGTAGGGAGTGCTCTTATGGTGTTGTATCTAGAATTCCTCCATCAAGGCCTCAATAGTGTGGTTCATAAAATGTGTGCCTTGATCACTCATCAAGATTACTAGACATCCAAATCTACTTATGATGTTTTCAAAATGGAACTGTGCAACTGTAGCAGCATCACAATTCCTTACTGCTTTTGCCTCTTCCCACCTGGTGAGGTATTCTGTTCTTGTGATGATGTATCTTGCACCAGTTCGTTTCTCGAGTGGGTTGATAGGACCCACGAAATCTATAGCCCACTTGTCAAATTCCCTCAGTGTAATCTATGGTCGCAGTGGCATTTTATCTCTCCATGAAGGTTTTCGTACCCTCTGGTAAATATCGCAACATCTGCAAAACTCCTTAGTGTCTTTATACAAAGTAGGCCACCATAATCTTGCAGCTAGGATTTTCTGAGCAGTCGGCTTTCCTCTGAAATGACCTCCTGCGGTACCTGAATGTGCTTCGCTGATAATGGCCTCTTTCTCATGCGGCATAATGCATCTGCGCAAGACTTCATCTGGACCTAACTTATATAAATGTCCTGTGATCAAAGTGAAGTCTACTTCTTTAACAACTAACTGTTTCTTTTGGTGGTTAGTAAACTCAACAGGTGCCCACCCTACAGTGAGAAAGTGAATAATATCAGTGTAATACTCATCTACGATCTAGATAGGGAACAATTGCGCATCTGGCAAATTGTCCTCTAAATTACTTGGTTCTTCGCCTGAATCTATCCGTGACAGGTGATCAGGTCCGACATTTAATTTTCCTAGTTTTACAATAATTTCAAAATCATACTCCTGAAATAAGAGTAACCATCTACATATTCTTCCTCCTAATACTGGTTTATTGACCAAGTACTTTAAAGGGGAATGGTCAGTGAACATTTTGAATGGGGCACCCAACAGGTAGTGCCTGAACTTCTGTAGAGAATACACCATAGCTAATCCTTCTCTTTTTGTAGTGGTGTAGTTCTTTTCTGTGGTAGATAAATTTCTACTTTAGTACGCGATAGGGTGATCGATACCCCCTTCTCCTGGCTAGGTTAAGACAATCCCCAGTGCGATGCCATATGCATCCACATGTACATGAAATGGCTTGTTCCAATCTGGGAATACTAAGATGGGTGTTGTAACCATCTTTTCTTTAAGGGTGTCTAAACTTTTCTGACATTCCTCATTCCATAGGAATTTCACATCTTTCTTTAACAGCTTTTCCATAGGTGCTGTGATCTTTCCATATCCTTTGATGAACTTTCTATAGTACCCAGTATGACTGAGCACTATCCTCAATTGCTTGACTGAGTTGGGTGCTGGAAGATTAACAATGATGGAAATATTTGCAGGATCTACCACCAAGCCTTGTCTGCAAACAATATGACCCAACAAAATACCAAATGGCACACAGAATATACATTTCTTCAAGTTAAGAGAAATATGATATTGCCTACATTTCTCTAACATGAGCCTTAAATCTCCTATATGCTTTTCGATTAATCCAAATATAGTCCAATCATCAAAATAGACTTCTAAGAATTTATGGATGTATTCCTTAAATACAGCAACTACTACTCTAGAAAAGATAGCTGGTGCATTTTTAAGACCAAAGGGCATTACCGTGTACTGGAATGAGCCCCATTCTATCGCAAAGGTGGTATTATGTTGATCCTTTGAATGGATTCTGATCTGGTCATAGCCTGGAAATCCATTAGTGAAGGAGTAGACCTCCTGTCCTCCCACATTGTCTAAAACTTCATCAGTAAAAGGTGTCGAAAAAGGGTCATGAAGTGATGCTTCGTTGAGTTTGCGCAAATCGACACAAATCCTGATTTCTCCTTTAGTTTTCTTTTCCTACATGACCATGGGACTAACCCATTTGCTCTCTTCTACAGGTTCAATGATGCCTGCTGATAGCATCTTATAAATTTCATCCTTAACTTTTTCTTTATAGCGATGATTCATTCTGTATGGATGCTGCTTAACTGGCCTAGCATCCTCTTTCAATGGTATCCTCATTACTCCCAAATCTCTTACTATTCCCTTCATCTCTATTAACTTAGTGGGAAATAGGTCTTGATAGTCATGTAAGATATCTGCGATGTGGCCTACTATTTCATCATCCCAATAGTCTCCAATAGAGGAAAACTTTGGTTTTGTTTCTGTGCCAATATTGATCTTTTTAATCTTGATAGGTTCTATGATAGCAGGAATTTCTAGTCTCGGTCCATCAACGTCGCGAGTCCCTTTTGACTCTGGAATGTTAACACTGCGAGGATTCTCATCCTCATCATTTGACTCTGCTGCGAAGTTGTAACATTCTAGCACATGTTCCAACTGTATGGCCCAATCAGGCTGAGCAGGCACTGATAGGGTACAGTCGTCAAATATCTTAGTCTTTATAACATTTAGAGCCTGATCAATGCTTGGATACTCAGATTCAAAAGTGAAAGTGAGTAGGAAGCTATCTATCATAAGTGGCCATGAAATATTTGCTCTGCGCAACTCTATTTCTGTGTACCAATTCCTTGGGATTTGGTCTAAAGTGTGAATGAATAGGTGAACCCATTCATCCTCTGGAATGTCCAACCGACTTTGTTCACAAATCTTGATATGTGACCTGGGGTCACTTTCTCCTATATACTTCTGCTGTAAAGGCTCCTTGTCATTAGAGAACCTGATCACCATTAGTCTCTTAAGATCATCCCATGATGCGATGTGTTCTTTATGTGCATGCCACCATCTTGCAGGTGTGGCTTTTACTACAAGGTCAATAGCTGTCATCCTCTCCTTCTGAGGAATTTCTTGTTCGAACTGCTGTAAAAAGTCATTGACATCCATTAAGCCATGAAACGATGGAATTTCAATAATCTCTACACCGATCCATCGCAGTGAATTAGTCATAAACGCACATCTGCGAGCTTAGACTTCGTAAAGTCTATTCTCCCAATTTTCTAAACCAACCTCCGAATCTGATGCGCATGAGTTGTCGCATCACCAACTGATATTTCCTTCTATAGTGGGGTTGATGTAATCACTCTGATTAGCAGTCATCTGATAAAGGATTTCCATGTTGCACACCTCCTCCTTTACTCTGATAGGTTCAATGTATCTAGGACCTTGGAAAGGATCCAACGGTGCGATGACCCGAATATGGTTATCCTCAAAGGTCATTTGTCTTTTCTTTAAATCAATAACAGCCATGTTATTGATTGCCCAATCAATACCTAGTAAATCTGGATATGGTCTTCTATCGCCAATGATTTATATGACTTAAAAGTCTGCAAAGCTGTGAACTCCATCAATATCAATTGGTACTTGTGGTAATCAACCCAATGGTGATACCCTCTGCTGATTGGCTAGTCGCAGATGGATAGGTGATCTTGATAACTTAGGGTTACCCATATGTTCCCATGTCTGCTTAGTCAGAACATTTACCTCTGATCCTAAATATAGGATTACCTCATCCATTTCAAATTCTCCAATTTGCGCTGTGAGTCTCATCTCTCTTCTTGTTCTTTTATGGCCCATAATACTATGAACAGACCTCTACGAACTGTTCTCAGAGGAAGACGACTGACACTCATCTCTGATGCACTGAAGCTCTCCGATGGATTTCTTGTTTCGTACAAGTTTCAAGAAGTTCTGCAGGAAGGATTGTACACTTCCTGTCGACGGATCCTCTTCGCACCTTCCAAATGTGGTAGCCTACGATATCTGCACAGGACTAATGCCACAAGGTGTTTGCTGCTACGGTATGCCCCTACAAGGAAGTACCTACGATCCTGATGGTATAGCGTCAGTAAAGAAAGTTTTTTCTTGCTGAAACATTTCTTTGTTCTTCTGCAGGCCAAGTGGTGTTGATTTATTAGTTGCTTTTTGCACCCACTCCGAACCTGTATTCTTTTCGGTATCCTGTGATGTCCTGCTAGTAGAAGAATCGCTGCGAGTCACAATATTGACTCTTGGTTCTAGTTCTTTCTTCTCATCAGCAATAAGCTGAATGTTCTGGTTTACTGTGGGTTTAGGATCCCTAATCTTGGCTATCAAGACCGAACACTCTTCTATAGTGTGATCATAGGACTTGCAATAGTTACATGTTGTAGTAGGGTTCTGACAATCCCTAGCATAATGTCCTACAACTCCACAATTGTAACAAGTAATCGGTCCACGGCTATAGCCGAAGCCTTCACCACAGCCAAAGCCTCCTCCAGGGCCTCGTCCTCTGAATCCTCCACCATGGCCAACATGAGCCAGTTCGTGCTGTGGTCCTGCTACTAGACCTGGTGTCTCTGACTAGACTCTATACAAGTCATGTTTTCTCTCTATCATGAGATCATAAGCTCAACAATTATGTTCATCATGACCTATGGACTTACAGAAGTTACAATATAAGTTCTTAGGGGTTTGTACATACTTCTGAAGTAAAGGGCATTCCTATGGTCTATGTACTCTTGTTCTGCAGAGTTCACACCATGGCCCTTGGTTCTGTATTAAGGGGTTCAGAGGCCCACTTGATAAATATAAAACAAATACTGGACAGTTATCTTTAGTATGGCCCTGTCCTTTACACTTTGTACACCATAGTTCTTGTGCAACCTTTTTCCTTTTCTTAATCTCATGTAGCTATACCGTGATATTGGCTAACTGATTCTGTAGTTTTTTCATACCTGTACTAGTCTCAGCTAGAGGTGAAGCCTCTAGTTTCATTGCCATATCCAATGCTTCATCCTGTGTACAGATTCTCTGTTGCATAAGGGGAAGTCTAATATGTGGGAGCAGTGCTGCGATGAACCATTCCTTATGCTTCTCTGGCATAAACTCAAAGCTAACCTGGTCTATAAGAGCTTTGAATTTCTGATCAAAGTCCCATACTGACTCTGTAGGTAACTGTTTAATGTCTTTAAGCTCTATGATACATTGTGACTCAGACTTAGGCTTCTTAAATTCTTTGATCATGGCGGTCCTGACTTGTATGAGTGTGCTGGGCTATGCTGTTGTATACTTCATATACCATGTTAAAGCTCTGTCCCTAAGTGTAGTGGCCAACTGGACAAGTTTAGTATTGTCATCCTGGATCTGTTGAATGGTCCATACAGCTTCACATATGAACCAATGTTATTCCGGTTCTTCCGCCCATGTACCCTTAAAGGTAGGTAACTTCATGTCGTCCCCCATTCTATTTCTACATGGTGGATTCTGATTTGTTGTGTTACTACCACTCAGTGGTGTAGATGTAGGTGGTGTAAAGGTAGTATGTACTGTATGTGAACTACTAGATGGAGTTCCTACGGGATTGTTCTGAGTCCTGGTCATTTTCTGTGGGGTATAAGGGTGGTAAGGGATACCCCCTACTAGTATTTCTGTATCACTTTGGCTCTGTTCTCTAGTATGGTTTGAACTGTCTTCCAAGAAGGAAGATCTGAAATCTACTTTATATTTCTTACCACTACGTGTACATCCAATTTCATCAAAATCACTCTCAAACTCTTGTGACATTACACTTACTGAACTTATTCATCTGAGAATATATCCATTACTCCTTTTTCATGTAATAACATCTTAATAGACAAATTTAAAGAGTTCAAGTACTTACCGCGATATCCTTTGAAGAAGTACCTCTCGGATTCGCTGAAAATTTTTCTTTGATCAACTGGAAACCGGTAATGAAGCCTTCCACTAAACTTGCAATTCAAAAGTCTATTGCCCGTGAAATGGGATTTTCTATGCTCCTCACAGTATGAATCATCTCCGGTGTCCAGACAATGTTTCTTTTCTTCTTGAATATATTCTTATCAGTCAACTTTGACTACCGGTGGTATAGCTCGTTTGCATAGGTCACAAAAAATATCTCATGCAGATCTGTGAAGATATGTTTTTGTAACCAGTCCTCTGTACTGAGCCTGGGACTCTTGTTTTCTGTCGCAGCAAATTATCTTTCCTTAGACCCAACCCACTGGTTGAGTTCTTCTTTAGTAGGATGCCAACAGAACATTAGCTCTTAAATTTTTTCAAAACCAGCAACGGAACCATTTGTTGGTTCGAATGGGCACACCCGGGATTACTTTACTGTACCAACAATACCCCTAGCTCACTAGCCCTTTTGGCGACAGACCACAGAACGACCTGAAGTCTCACTCGAAGTGATATTAGATGGGGTGGCCGAAGACTCAGGTGTCTTCAACCGGGTTCTGTAGCATCCTAGGGTCTCGCAAATCTTCTTAGCGAGCAGTATCTCTCCTTCTAGCTGGCGTTGGTAGGGAGAAGACTCTTATCGCATCACAACTTCTATGGCAATGCGCAAACTTACTCTTTTTATTAGCTCCTTCCCTACGATATCTCACACCGTAGCTCCTCAGACGATGCGATATCGCCTTTCTATGCTGTAATATGTCCTATAATGAGGCTCAATATGTGTATCAACTCTCAAGGTCCTGCGACCTCCTCATGGGGGCGTCACCAAGGGACCAATATGATATCACGTCCATTCATATTGGGGGATTTAAAATTAAAAAATTAAAAATCAATATATTAGGGGTATATTAGGGGCAACTAGGGTTTTTTTTTTACTATTTAAATATCCAATATGTTGGGGTATGTTTTATTCAACATTTTTTCCTGAGCCGCTCACTAGTCCTCCAAGCCTTTCCTGCTAGGTGCCTGCGAGCTCCTTTGCTTGTGGTCTGAGTGCACCTGCACGAAGCCGAGGTGCCTGCGAGCTGGGTTTAGGGCATTTTTTCCAGCCCCGCAGTGTTTTCTAGAAAACGAGGGCATTTTACTCGGGTTTTCTGTGGGTTTTCTCCACGTTTTGTCCATCGTGTTTGATGGATAACAGGGAATTTTTTCCAGTAGCATTGCAGTGGTAGCAGTGTTTTCTGGAAAACGAGGGTGTTTATTCACTATTTTGTGGTCGTGGGTTTGTGGTGGGTTTCTCTAGTGCTGGAGGAGGCACATTGGAGAGCCATTGAGGCACATTGGAGAGCCATTGCATATCATTCTTGGAGGTACGCTGTAGTGTGTTTAATCTTTGATGAAAAATGCCTGTACTTATTTTTCTGAGATAGCAGAGACAGTTGCTTACCCATCAGTAGTTCAGGCGCTTTTCCTACGCCAGGCAGTAAGCAGTCTCTTTTTTTTAGTGTGCTTCCAGCTTCCCGATCTTTCTTTATTGACCAAACCAGTAGATCAGGCGCCTGTGATTTATAGTATTAGTAGCCTGCGATTGAAAGTCTGGTTCTTTCCCAGAAACGAGATCATATGGAACACTCTGCTAATGGAACATAAAAGTGGCTACCCACCCAAGCATATCTGCATTGCAATGTAGAGGTATAACCACCACCCACCCAACCATCGGGCAAGGTATTTTCTAGCTTAAAGATCCAATAATGAAGCTATAATGGAGTAAGTGGGTGGATAGTATTGGTAACTGTAGAATTCAGGTAAGTAATTGAAACTACTCGGCTGGATACAGTAAGAGCCAGATATCGCCATATAAATTGTGAAATAAAGTTGGCGCTATACTCGAAAGAATAGATGTTACCCCGTCATACGCAATAACTTTGACGCCCCATAATATCTTTAGGGAGAGAGCTAGTAACAGTAACATTTTTCACTGAAATCTATGCATGAAATCTATGCTTGCCATCAGTAGTTCTAGAATCAGTTACAGTGTCTAGAACAATCTCCAGATATCAGTTGTGTGAAAACTGTTTAACAGCATGATTCTATCTATGTTTGTATCTATGTTTGTATGAGCTCCAAAATTGTGCCTTAACAAAATGATAGTTCATACAATATCTTTTACACAGTACATGAATAGCGTTTCTTTCCATCGGCATATAGCGTTCTCTGAATTTATGGAAATGAAATGTACGAATAGAAAGAGAGTTACCTATAGTTAATTTTTCTGTACTAGGCTAGATTATTTATAATCGACATGTGCTAACTATTATTTAAAACTTGCCCTGTTTAACTGCCTCAAACCCTCAGAAATTCCTAGCCACATTGAACTGTTAGAAAATAATTAGTGGTGATTATGCCAAGAATAGTCTTTGTTAATCCTACCTACTTCAAAATGTCTTAAATCACATAACAGTTCATTTCATAAACAATATTAGTCCATCAATTCCACTCACCATTTTCTAATTTTTTTTAAACTGAAATCTTTGACAAGACGGCGGAGCATCCATCTCTTGGAAGATGGTACACTAGTACAACACGGGTTGCTTACTTGCCAAAGACCAAAGAAGGATAATAAGTTCTTGAACTATTGAAGACTGCTTGGAATCGTCGTCTAATCTTTACTGTGGGAACATCTGTGACAACTGGAAGAAGTGACAGAGTCATGTAAGTTTCAGGTCTTTAAGCTATGCAGCTTCTGATTTTGTTTTTGATCAATGTTCCAGCATAAATAATGATATGCCTATTTGGAAACGTAATTTGTATAAAACCTTGGGCGGTTATTTGATTATTCCATTACACTTAGGTTATCTTTGAATTTTAATTACAATCATCTGTCCAACTGGATGCTGAATTTTTTACGAAGTTTAACTATGACATCTTTATGGTCCCAGTGCTCCTTTGCTCCAAATTATCTTTCTAGTTTTTATTTAAAGTTTTATCATGTAGTTTGAGCATTGAATATATTAAGCAGCTCTTGTATATTGTTGGTATTGGAGAAAATCTGCATTTCACATTTCAGGTTGACATTATGCCAGTCAGTTGTACCATTTTCATTGTACTTGGTTCATAGTAGAGGTGAAGCGAATTCTCTCTTGGTGTTGGATATAGCAGTTGGGTTGCACATCAAAGAAAATCACATTTAAATAGCTAATGTGATGTATACATGCCTACTATGAGCACACTTTTACAATTTGCATCCTGTCTTGTTGCCTAAGGTTTCAATTTGTCATGTTAATTTTTTTCAATTCATATTTTCTTCCATGCCTAATTACTTCTTGTTTGCCATTATCTCATAGTACCCTCATTCAGCATAGATATCTATACTAGGAAGATTATCTTTTAGAGACCTTGTACAACCTTCAAATATGATGTGCTGGGTAGAATTAGACATTCACAAACTTATCCATTTCCAGGATGTAATGCTGGCACTCTTGATCATACTAGTATGTGGAATTTATATAACAAATTGAAGATTAAAGGAAATAAAAGTAGTTGTCTGAACACGAGAATTCCAAGTATAAATGCTAGTAAAATACTCGAGTGCATAGATTTTTTTCAAAAGTCTTTCGGCAAACTTATTCACGTAGTTTTAGTGCAACCCGATACACTATTTGATCTCTGAACTGGCTGTCCATTGGATTTCATCATTTAATCGTGTGACAGGTTCATCTATGTGATTCACCCCATAATATGGAACGGTTTGGTCTATAATGTGATTTCAGAGCCGCCTTTCAGAGCCGCCTTAACACAATGTTATTGTTTGATAGTTTGACTCTAGACCTCTTTTAACGCTATTCTTTCAACTTCTATCGAATGATTTGATTGCCTCAATTATGTTGACCATAATCAAAGAACAGAAGTAGCATCAAATGTCAATTACATACTTTCTTCAACATATAGGCTGTGTTAATTTCTTAATTTGGTCGATGTGTTAAACAAGTTTTTCATCTTTGTTTGTTGCACATTTTAATCTAACTCATGTTTTGGTATCTTTAGCTGGGCAGGCATCCACCATAAAACCCAAACATATGGAGGTTCCAATAATTATGGTTATGTAAGCGTTGTTTTCTTATATTTCTTACAGCTAAATTTACTTGTAATCTCTATATCGACTATTTTGTTTATTTATAGCAGTTTCTTTCAATGATTTGTGAACTTTTTACTGAAAATATAAAACATTGACAACATGAAATTTGTATTTTGTCATCCAGATGAGACATATTTTGACAGAGTGAAGCAGGAATTAGCGCATGTTAATGTTGTTTAAAGTGAGAGATTATTTGTTCCCAAAATGTGGCGTTATGGTGAGGCATTAATATTGCCCATGAAAAGATCTTCAGATAAAGCTAGTTAAAGTTATTGTTTAATTTAAGTGAAGAAACTATTATTCAGTGTACACGAAAGTGCAACCATATCAAATCATTTTCATTTTGTTTAAGCGTCACTGAACCATCTATATGTTCAATGGGTGGGTTTCATGGCAAGGAATATGTGGTTCAATGGGTTGGGTATCATGGCAAGGAATATGCTAACATAGACTGTTATATTGTTTAAGAATTGCAATGTTGTTAATTTTATTTCATATTTATAAATATACTGTAAAACAGTAGTAGTGGATCCCTTCCAATGCAATAGAAATTACAAGTATCATAAAAGTATAGAAACTTTGGGGAATTTTATTAATTCTAAAATTTTCAACCAAAATTGTTTAGTTGTATATATTTTAAATATTCATTTTTAAATGATTTTATATAGTTTTTGGATAGTATTGATGATGTTTAGAGTTAGATATTTTATACTATGAATTTTGGTGAACCATTTTATAAAAATTAGAAATTGGGTAAATTTATTTTTAAAAGCATTAAAAATTAACCCATGTATGTTATTTATTTGGAATGTAAAGTGTAATGCAAAGTATTTTTGTTAGACATTTTATGATTATTTGAAATTGTTACATATCTTGTGTTTTAGTTCAATATTGAATAATTGTGTTATTTAGATGGAAAATGTAATACAAAATAATTGTTATTTTTAATGGAAAATGAAACATGACATTTTGGTGAAATAATTTATTGTGTAATTTAACCTTTAAGAGCATGGAGGGTTATTTGTTAATGATTGATTGTGAGAAATCATAAATATTTTCCTTTTGTATTAGTATATTGCTTCAATGGTTGATTTTGTTGGGGTCTTGGATTGTTTTATCCTTTGAAAGTTTTATTGCTTATTTGATTGTTTGTGTGAGTGGTTTCCTTAAGGTGTTCATACCTATGTGTATGGAACAACAATGAGCACAAGTGATGCATGGCACAGTAAGGATTTGTAGGATGTCAAAGTAGGTTCGAGCCTCAAAGCAGTATTATGGCTTCGATTACTTATAGCAGTCACACATGTTCTAAGTTTTTAACACCAATCCATGGCAATTGACATATAAAATACTAGTCTTAGGATAGGGACCCATGCCATGGCTAGAAGGACTATTTGAGCACTAGAAGTGGTACATTGATGGCTATAAATGGTAGAGTATATAGAAAGCAGTGGTGGATTGTGTGTGAAATTGCATAGTTTGATTGTAATTGATTGTTTGTACTTGTATTCATAAAATAAAAGAGTAATATTGTAGGGTTTTATTCATGATTTTTTATCAATTACTATGAAGAACATGTAAATTAGATTCGTTTTATATTGTACATTATTAGTGCATTTGTGGACCCATAGGTTACAATTGTATTTTTGTCATCGTCAAAATAATCCTTTTAAAGATAAGAAAAAATGCATAACATGCAGAATCCCTATATGAATGAACTAGCTCCATCTACCATCCTTGCTAGGTCTATGATTAGCTTGAGGCATGCTTTGATCAAAATCAGGATAATAGAGGGGGTGGGGGGAGCTAATAGGGAAAACATAATAGATATTGTTGGTTTCTCCTTTTTTGTTTGGGTCTTTAAGTGCATATTATGGAAAATGATTTCATTGTCTACAAGTTTGATTGACCATATTGCCCCCACTTCCACTACCTTGTTTCCCTCGCTTATGATTGAGGTCCATTAATGAGCCTCCGTCAAATTTTCCCTAATCCATGTGACTTTGAACTTGTTGGGACAATGAGATATTTCCTAGCTTTCCTTGAAGAAATGATAGTGGATGAAAATATGCCCAGATGATTTGTCATGTTCCCCATAGAGTACCCTCATGCCAAGTCTCATCCAACATCTTCTTAACATATCGAAAGTGGGGGGTGCACCTTTTAAGGTGCACTAAACATGCATAATTGTCTTTAGTGGGGGTGTCTAGCTTTCATAGTCCCTACCACCAAGGGTCATCCAATTTCCTGCTTGAGAATTGCACTTTAAGCAAATTCAATTTCTGCTCTCAATTCATCATCCTCCTCTTAATTCAATTCTTGCTTGAATTAAAGAACGCCCATTTTGCACCCTCTATACCCCGCAATCCATGAATGTCCCATGTTGTTGCCCATTTTTGAATATTGACGTTTGATCTTGCAAATACTAGTCTGAGCAAGATTACATTTATGTTTCTCAATGTGTTCACTAATTGAATATGTATTAAGTAATTAGGGCATTGGCATACCCATTTGCCCATTCCTTTTCAGATGATTGATCGATTCCGTAGGTTGTTGGGGATATGTATTTATGGAGCAGAATTTCCTACCATATTCCTCTACTCCAAGGTTGTTGGAGAAATCTATTGAGATGTTTTATGCCCCATCCCCTTATGTCCTTTGGCCATGCTAGAGTCTTGGGCCATTAAAGACATGCCCCACAAGTCTAATGCTCCTTTCCATAGATATATTAAGAGAATTTGTTTTATTTGGGTGAGAGCATAGAATGCAATGGTGACCAACACCATCCAATAGATAGGAATTTTCTCGAGGACAATTTTAATCAAGATCAGTTTGTTTTCTTGTGAAATCTAGTGATGCATCCAGTGATTGATTCTTGACTTGATTTTATCCACCATGTCCAATCTCGTGTTCCATAGTTGTTTGTCTTTAGTTGGAATCCCAGATATAACAACTTTGAGTTGAAATATTGGACAATAACATCGAACCATTTTACCATAATTTCCTTGTGGAGTTGGGATACATGATTGAAATGAATAAACAAATTGTCTTTATTAATTTCCCCTTTCTATGCTATCATGATTGCTTCTAACAATCCATTAGCATTGACATAGTCAAAATCACATTCCAACGGGGACTTCATGAGCAATTTATTGCCCATAATTTTTGTTTCACTATTTCTTGAACAAGAATAAGGTCAATTTAAGAACCATAATAAGTCTCTTTAGGGAAGGAATTTAAGAAGGGAAGTTTGGATATTCGTCTGAGCCGTGAAGGGATGTTTTGTAAAGTATTCCAAGAATATCTTTAAGTTCAAGTATACAATATATCGAAGTATCAAATGATACAAAGCAAGGTTTGTCATTTTTATCATAAAGAAAGAGTCAATTATGGCAAGACACTTCTCTAGAGTCTAAACACAGCTCTTCAATGGTGGATATTATACTATACAATTGGTGTAATCAATGTAGAAGAATAGATCAAACAACCTACAGGGTTTGAGACTCTCTACAAAGAACCACCTATGCACATAAGAATTTGTACAAGCTCAACAGGAACACATGGGATAGCACATAGAGTTACATGAGGAGATTAAGGATCAACTAGAGTAATGGATATCCCAATATTTACTACAAGGTTGAAGATAGAATCCTACAAAGGACTAGAAGCTCAGAGTTGTGTGCAAGAGAAAACTTGCAACAAATTTTGAGATGAAGTATCTTGATATCTATTGACCTCTATAGGTGACATAGATGGATACAAAGAAAATTAGTAGCATAGGAGGCTACTTGTCACTCCAATATATTAATTTAGAGAGTACAAGATGTAGAAGGAGGATGGTGCTGTTATAGCGGATTTCACCACACTAGGTGAATCACACATTGTATGGACTTCCCCTATCCTGCTGCAGACTCATTATTCCCTATGGACCATTTATTGTCTTTTGATGTATCATTGACCATCCCTAAAAACTATATAAACTATGATATACGCGGCTTTTTCCCCGGTAACCACGTACATACGCGGGTTTGCCCCTATAGTCACGTACATCGGGATGTGTGCATAGTCCAAATTCTTTTGGAAGTTTCCCTGACTTGGATCCGACTCATTCGACTCCTGGCCTTCCATATGCCTTGAGATCGCTCGGATTCGACCCTTCATTGTCCCTTGTGAAGCTATATAAGGAACCCCTTGGTACATTAAAGGGGGGGATAGATAAGAGAGAATTGAGAGTACCGAAACTATAGTCCATTGTTGCCAGAACTATACTTGAGTCTGCATCCCTTTGTCCCTTTGGAGCACTGTTGTGTTCTTCCCAAGCTTTCCTTTGTTAGTGAGATTTCTATCGGAGTGATGGAGGATTGAGGTGGTGGAGGCCCAAGTGGGGGATTCAGTTTCTCCGGTTCGTAGACGTGCCGTCAAAGGTTGTCAATTGTAATCTCTGATTCATATTAATAGAAATATATTTTCCTGTCCAGTAATGTGTATTTGAATGAATGTTGCATCCATTGGAATATGTCAAATGCTTATACATTATTGATTATATATGCTAGAATAGATCTAACACCATGAAATATAGTATGCTTGTATTGTTTACTTGTTGTTGAGGACGTGCTATAAAAATTCAAGTTGAAGATTGGAAAGCTCAACGGGGATCTACTTCAACCATCCGAAATAAGGTGCGAGGTTCGATCCTTTAGTGTTAGATGGTTTTAATTTCTATTGCATATTGGGAAAGATTGATTTCTGGAGTCTAGATGTCTGTTGTGGTACCCCAAGCCATAGGAATTTCTCTCCGTAACAGAATTGGCGACTCCACTGGGGATGTTCCTTGTTTTTCTTTGGGGTTGGGGGCACAATGGGCTTGATATTATTGATTTGCTCTCTGTTTCTCTCTGTTTATTTGTCGCATGTTGTAGCCTATTTGTCCATTAACACTCCCCTTTAGTGGTTTACCCTTGTCCTGCTTTTTACCACTGCCTTCTCTGCATATGCGGATTTGTGGCCATAAGTTGCGTACATACGCAGCTGTTCTTTATACAGTCGCGTACATCCTCCCTTTTGGTGAGTCTGATGTTGTGGGAAGTTGCTGGGTGGGTTGTGAGTGTGGTTGGGTCTTCCTTGGGTCTGAAGTTGTCTGTTGGATACTTATTTTGTGACCATAAACCGTTCGTGCCTATCACAGGTATTACATCTATACTGGCATATAGGTTAGGTTCACCACCGTTTGCATTTTGCATGACCTTATGACCACGTCTCTATATCCTTAGGTACGAACCCACTCTATTATGTCACGGAACCTTCTTGCTGCTATAGAAGTGGCATGATGTGAGTGGTAGAGACTCACCTTACATGGGTACCCTAGTTAGCGCCTTATTTGCATTTGGTGCCCATGTCGATGTTTCCCCCTTTAGGGCGTGGGAGTCCGTTGTATAGTATTGCCCTGACATTTAGCAAGAGCCTCATACTCCTCTTGATCTTATGCTGGCCTGTATCCCCCCGGACTCCCCTTATATCGAGTTGTGAATGCATTATCATGAGCTTTTCCTGTCTTATTGAGATTTATGCTGGCTCCCCTGACATTGTGTTTTAGCCATATAGCCCGAGCTTGTCTCATGTCTAGCCATGCAGAGCCTTTACTTATATCTTTCACAGCTTGATTCCCTTTTTACCGGGAGGGGATTTTCCCCCGAGTGTCAATATCCTACACATGTATCCTTGCATTGAGCATAGGTATGTTCCACTGCTTGGAACTAGTTTGTAACTATAAAGCTAGTTTATTATTTTTTCAAGCTTTTCAAATAACTGAAAAAGACCAAAAAAAATCAGAAAACCAAAAATCCGGACAAGAAAAGATATTATCTTTGGCAGCTGTCGAGTCGTGTCGCCTTTGAACAGAGCACTGTATATCACATCCATTGGTTGGGTTATAGTTTGACTTTAGGAGCTGTACTCGTTATCTGATTTGTATCTCCACCGACTGGTTAAGCTTCCAGTCCCTATGGAGCCTCTATTGATGCCTCCTGCGTCATAGAGATGTCCCAGTTTGTATATCGAGTCTATGCTGCCTTCATTCAGTCACCATACACCGTTATGCTCTTGTTCGAAGGAAGTTGAAACCTAAGTTGGCCATTCCTCAGTTATCTTGACTTTGCATGTCGGCCATTCTCGGTACAGTTACTGGTTCGTGCACCTTATGATCGAGGTCTTCC
>LPNX010229094.1:93293-141072 GCA_001517045.1 Pseudotsuga menziesii | reverse complement strand
TATATGCTACCTCCTTGATCGTGCCAGTGTTCATGAGATTTCAGCTCTCGTGACTTGTTCCAGTATATGTCAGATATTTCCAGCCACTATGGATATCTTGATTTGTTATATATCTTCAGCGTATGTGGATATCATTGTACTTTGTATATCTTCATCATGGAGATTCTGATCTATGTATATTGTACATGGTGATGACCACATATGTTCTATCATATTTCATGCCTATTCATGGCCATTGTACTCTTATGTATCCGGGACTACTCTATGTACTTGCAGTTATATGCAGAGTTGTATTATGGTATTATGCTGATTGGGTGGCTGGTCTTCCATTTGGGTACCTTCATCACTTCACTTCTGGGATGGACTTATAATGTATTTCGGCCATCATATAACCCGTTTGATCTCATACATTAGGGGGCATCTGTTATAGCGGATTTCACCACACTAGGTGAATCACACATTGTATGGCCTTCCCCTATCCCGCTGCAGACTCATTATTCCCTATGGACCATTTATTTTCTTTTGATGTATCATTGACCATCCCTAAAAACTATATAAACTATGATATACGCGGCTTTTTCGCCGATAACTGCGTACATACGCGGGTTTGACCCCTATAGTCGCGTACATCGGGATGTGTGCATAGTCCAAATTCTTTTGGAAGCTTCCTTGACTTGGATCCGACTCATTCGACTCCTGGCCTTCCATATGCCTTGAGATCACTCGGATTCGACCCTTCATTGTCCCTTGTGAAGCTATATAAGGAACCCCTTGGTACATTAAAGGGGGGGGATAGATAAGAGAGAATTGAGAGTACCGAAACTATAGTCCATTGTTGCCAGAACTATACTTGATTCTACATCCCTTTGTCCCTTTGGAGCACTGTTGTGTTCTTCCCAAGCTTTCCTTTGTTAGTGAGCTTGCTATCGGAGTGATGGAGGATTGAGGTGGTGGAGGCCCAAGTGGGGGATTCAGTTTCTCCGGTTCGCAGACGTGCCGTTAGAGGTTGTCACTTGTAGTCTCTGATTCATATTAATAGAAATATCTTTTCCTGTCCAGTAATGTGTATTTGAATGAATGTTGCATCCATTGGAATATGTCAAATGCTTATACATTATTGATTATATATGCTAGAATAGATCTAACACCATGAAATATAGTATGCTTGTATTGTTTACTTGTTGTTGAGGACGTGCTATAACAATTCAAGCTAAAGATTGGAAAGCTCAACGGGGATCTAATTCAACCGTCCAGAATAAGGTACGAGGTTCGATCCTTTAGTGTTAGATGGTTTTAATTTCTATTGCATATTGGGAAAGATTGATTTCTGGAGTCTAGCTGTCTGTTGTGGTACCCCAAGCCATAGGAATTTCTCTTCGTAACAGGTGCTCCACCTTAGAGGGAGTGACAATGATAGATATCAAAGTTTGAGAATATTGACATGATTCTTGGGATTAGAGGTCCTCAGAATCAGATGATAAAGTTTAACACATTGGCAGATACTCCAGTAATTCAAGAAGACGGAGATGAAGATGGAGTCTACCAAACAAACAAAGATAAGTATTTGAATTGTAATCTCCTATATATCCAGTTGTTTGGTTATGTACATAGATATGTTCTTTGATTTAGGGAGTATATTATGCATGTTAGAGTGCTTTGCATTTATGAATAGTTTACTGCTAATATTCATATGATGGGTAAGTGGCTTATGGTGTTGTACAACATTCCATTGCTACTTATCTAGAATGAAACCTCTTTGTTGACATAATGTCTTGGTAGAGATGGAAGGCATATAGAAAGTTACCATATGTATATAGGATATGGATGAATGTTGTATTAGCTGAAATAGTTGCATAATTATATAACACATCTTTATGCATAAGAATTTTTCATTATGAAGTTTTGGATGTACGATGCAGTTGCAAATTTACAAAAGGAGAATGGTAAAGAACAAGTTGCAGAACGACGATGTAAAGCTAAAGTATGTTCCTATAGAGAAACATGTGGCAGGTGTGTTGAGTAAGCCTTTGTCTCTTGTAAAGCTTGAACACTTTCGAGACAAGCTTGGTGTAGTCCAAAAAATACCTCCCTAGAAAGAGGGAGTGACTGCAGAAGATCTTCGAGTTTGACATGGTACAACAGAATGGACAACCTCCTGATGGACTAAGGGTTTACCAAGAGTAAAGCAAGTTCCAAACTTTACTTTAAGGTTGAATGTGGAAGACTGGTATATGTCGATGACTTGACAAGAGAAGAAAAATCATTAAAGAGGAAGTGCTAGAAAGAGCACCTTAGTGATGATGATGTTGCAGACCTTCATCGAAATAGGGAGCGGTGATGATGACATTGTAGACCTTCCTTGTAAGCGGGAGTATTGATGATGATGTTGCAGATCCTCCTCAAAAGGGGGAGTAGGTTAATAATGTTGTAGTGTGCTTGTATCATCCCTAGACATTAGTCCTAAAGTGATCCACAGACTTCTGTCTTTGTGTTGTGGTGGGATTGTATCATCCATGGAAATTAGTTCTAAAGTGATCCACAGAATTATGTCTCTGTGTTGTGGTAGGATTGCATCATCCTTGGACTTATATCCTAATGTGTTAGGGGTTTATCATCTCGTAATTGATCTACAGATTTTTTTCTCCATGAGGTGGTAGGATTGCATCATCCTTGGACTTATGTCCTAACGTGATAGGGGTTGATCATCCCGTAATTGATCCGCATACTTTTGTGATCCAGATTTATGCAGGAACGCAACAGAATACACAAATAACCATAGAAAAAAATATGCAATGGAAATAACACTTCATTTCATTAATCAAAGAACTGAAACTTGTTTACATACAGAATGAAAATAAATGAGCTAGAGTGCTGGTAGCTTATCTCTGAGAAGAGATGTGGCGGTTACATGCCTCTGAACTCTGTGTTACAATGAGGCTTGAAAACCTATATATTATTGAGAAACAATGGAAACCCTACACATCCAAAATCCTAACCCTAGGAGGTGAAACACCAGAATGTGGGCCCCGTTGTGTAAAGCTAAGTGAAGGGATTCTTGAGGCTAAGGGAAGCCATGTGAACTAAACCATGAGAACATGTCAGCATATGAATTAGTGAGCATGAGAATAGAGCCTTGTTGAAAATGAGTGAGGTGAGATTTGTATATGAAGTCTGCTTGAGTGAGTGAGCAAGTTTGACATGCTCCTGTTTGTGTATGTTGTTTTAGCAACTGTTGTGAGAAGCTGAGTGAAGGGATTCTTTAGGCTATGTGAAGCCATGGGAACTGAACCATGAAAGTATGAGAGTCATGAGAACATATAAATTAGTGAACATGAGAATGGAACTTTGTTGAAAACAAGTGAGGTGAGATATGTATATGGAGTTTGCTTGAATGATGTTCTGTTTGCGTAAGAACTAAGTTTTGAAGAACGATTATGTAGGATTGAGATGCTTGTTAGGTTGTGAGGATTGTTGGCCTTTGTGAGAGAGAACTTGAATGCACGCAGTGAAGTTTTTACAAGGGTAGAGCTGTGGTAGTTTTGAGAGAATTTTGAATGAATCTTTTTGGGTGTGTTATTCTTTCCTAAAAAATTGCAGTTGTTCTCTACTTGTGGAGTTTATGAGCCCTTGGAATATTGAAAGTTGTCTTAAAATTACTTGCAAAGTGAGGAAGCTTTGGTTCAACTGTGAAAGAAGTAGAGCTAGGCTCTCCACTTAATATTGTCTCTCTATGTAATATAAATGTTCAACTAATGCTAGTCAAAGTAATAAGAAATCTATGAGAGTATTATGTATACAAACTAGATTTTTAAAGCTATTTTGAGAAAATTTGTTGAAGCTCTGAAACAAAGGAGCACTAAAATATGCGTGATTTTCAATGAAAGCATTTAAAAGTCTACTACAACTGAAAAGGCCTCTCAGCCTCTAGAGTTAGATATATATCCAGTGTCCACATCTTGAAGCAGTTACTGAAGCAGTTACACACTACTGTTTGAGATTGGTACAAATAAACCCTCTCTTATTTGTTTTGACATCATGTGATACATTTTAATTCCTAATAAAGTGATTTGCCTAAGGGCGCCTATCAAGTGTCGCCCGTTCTTGTGTTTAGTTTTTTTTTTCCTTAGGTAGAAATATAAAGGGGTATAAAAAATGTAAATGAAAAAATGGATACTTGCAATATATAGGGAAAATAGGGGTTTTTTAAAATTGACAAGGCATATTGGGAGGGGGTTAAAAAAAATGATTTTGGGAGGTATTTTCCAATATTTTTTGAAAATAGGGGTATTGTTTCATATGCCACGAACGAACGTGCTATGGCATGGTTTCACTAAGTGAAGACCCCGTGGACCTCCTTCCTGGGTCTAATAACTCTGTTAACCTTCACAAGGGTGTTAAACCACTTCACTTAGACCTCTATCACTGTCACTGTCAACTATCATGAATCAAGCGCTGATAAAATCATATACAGGCTACTTGATACATTCAACTTACGTTTAACCTTTTATGTGTTATAAACTAAAGCATAGCATACATATAATCATCTACTGATAAGCAACATTCATGTAATAGATGAAAGATAGCAAACAGGTAAACATAATCACATGAACAGTCACACAACACACGGGTTTTACGTGGTTCACTTCCATTGGGGAAGCTACGTCCATGGGAACTGGTTTTTATATTATATCTTGAGAGAGTAAACATAGTTCCGCTGCAACCTATTATGAATCTTGAGATCTTCTGGGAAAATCCACACACACAACCGGGAGCCCTTCTTTCTTAGATGTCTTCTCCTTCTTATATTGCCTTCTTACAATATACTCTTCCTCTCTCTCTCTCTCAATCCCTGTGGATTGTTACATTCATGCTGAAGGAGCCAGCTACTGGTTACAGTAAGATAACTACAGACTGAATAGCAGAACCAGATCTTGACTCGAAGAAAAGCTAACTGACCACTAGCTAATTATCTATCTAAATGTTTGGCTAGCTCTCTTTCTCTCTACTGTCTAACCTTTTACAATACAAAATACATGCTTATATAGGCGGCCCGAATGTCTCACCCTATTACAACACTATGGGCCTTTCCCAACAGTAACCCAAAAACCCTAACTATGACAGTCGGCATATCTGTATTGTGGATTGCTGCTTATCGTCACACCGTAGCTTTCTGCAGTCTTCCATGCTTCCCAACGCTGATTGTGGGTATGGGCACTACTTCCTTGGTCACTCCCCTTTCATCCTTTTTCTTCAATACCTCGTCCCATTGCTCATTTTCTATTTACGAGGGTAGCTGAGCCCTCATGTCTTCGTCGCTTCCTTAAGTGCAGTGGTTGAGCTCTCTCTTCTTGGCCGCTTGGGTACTGTTTCCTTTGACTTTCTTCTTCCGATATAGCAGCTTTTCCTGTAGCTGCAAGGCCCTGGTCCAACATGTACCAAGGGGTTCCTTATATAGCTTTTCAAAGGGGTAATGAAAGGTCGAATCCAAGCATTCTCAAGGCATATGGAAGGCTAGGAGTCAAATGAGTCGAATCCATGTCAAGGAAAACTCCAAAAGGATTTGGACTATGCACACATCCCGATGTACGCGGTTATATGGGTCAAACCCACATATGTATGCGCTTATAGGTCTAAAAGTCGTGTATAGCATTTTTCATGTGTTTTTAGGGATGATCAAGGAAACATTAAAGGACAAAAATTGGTCCATAGGGGCTAAGGAGTCTGCAGCGGGACAGGGGAAGGCCATACAAAGTGTCATTCACCTAGAGTGGTGAAATCTGCTATAACAGGTGTGGTGGAATGGCTTTCTGAAGGGACAAAGGAGGGTCTGATGATCAAAAGGTCCAAAGCATCAATTTAATAAAGACAATAGATACAAGTGTGCTATTTAGTTTTCAAATATTGAAAACAAAAGTAAAAAAAAACCTAAAAAATAATAGGTTAAATATAGACAATGAGAAAGTGAAATGAAATTTAATAACATAAATACTAGCATACCCCAAAGCAAGGAAATGAAACACTGAAGTTAATTTTGATATGTTTTAAAAAATGAGACTATAGAGGAGTTTTCAAAGTTTTAGGTAGCTTTTGAGAACCTTGAAACCCCTAGACGTGGAGGAACTTTACCTTTGAAATTGAGACCTAGCCTAGATGTGGAGAGACTATACCTTTGAAATTGATACCTAGCCTAGACGTGGAGAGACTATACCTTTGAAATTGAAACTTGAAATATGCCATCTAGACATCAAAATTTACGCACATAATAATTTTCATAAGTGACACCATATTTATTTTTGACCATTTGTGTGGGTCCTCTTATCATCTCATGTATTGAAGATCATTAAATGGCCAAATAAGGTCAACAGGTGAAGAAAATATTTTGTTTCAAGTTTTTAATATCCCAAGTCAATCTTCATATTGAATATCAATCGATAGTATATAGTGAGGATGTAGATTAGTAGTTTATTGATTAATTTTCATGACCTAATTGATGCATAAGCCAACCTCCTTCTACTCACATATGGTAGCTCAAGGGACTCAAGTCTTGATACACTTAATAATTCCGTTAAATTTATTTTTACCTTTTCTCTTCACATAATTACATGACCAAAACATACACACATAAAGGATGGTTTCCCCTTCATATTTGAAAAATATAGTTTCCCCCTTGTAATTGAAAATAAGAAGGCTAATTGAGGCTCCCATCCAAACTCGTATCTACTTGCCAAAATTTCCCTTTGACGGGATCCCTCCAGAGGTGAATTTCTTTAACCGATCTACTTCAAACCTATAAATTTGTTGAAAATAAATAAATGTAATTAGTTATTATGTTCATGGAGAATGAGGGATAATAAACATTTCTCCATGAACATATTAAATAATTAATATCCTTCATTCTCCTTTCACATATATAGTTTGTTTCTTATATATAAATTGATTTTCTTTTATATTATATAGTTTGTATAACACTATTTTTTTTTAAATGTGATCATTGATTTAGATTTGATATTGAATCCTATCCTTCAAACTATATGGTTAATGACATATTGGGTGTTATAGCAAATTCCCACATGGAATTTGTTGACCAAGAGAAGGAAATGGCAACGAATTCTAAATGTCTGCGATTAGCGGAGCTCCATTCCATAGCAGTTGATTTCACCAAAAATGCAGTACCTATGTAGGTTACACTAGATTTATTTTCAAGAAAATATCCCAATTTCATGGAGAAGGAGGATAAATAATGTTGTGAATCAGAGAATATTCTTGGAATAGTTTACAAGTCCGTGGAAAAAGCAGATCATAATACAACACCGCAGAGTGCAGAGAAGAGATATTTTGATAAGGATTTGGAGGTGGCAGGATTTGGTAAATACAGTGAGGAATCCTTAGCATACAAGAGTTAGTATGACTCCAGAATGACTACATTTATGGATCACTATTGGGTTAGGAATGAAGCAGATATCATAAGTGGTAACATTGCGAGTGTGTCAAACTTTGTGGGTGACAATAAGTTGAAAGAAGATATCAGAGAAACAATTATGGCATCTGTGAAGGCTCTAAAAAATGAAGCCAGGGGTAGTTTGAAGGCAATAGTGATACTAACAAACAATTTCTGAAGGCATCTACCCTTTCTTAATGAACATAGTAACTAATTACATCTATGTATTTTCAACAAATTAATAGGTGAAAGATTGAATGACGGCGAGAGGGAGATGATGTCAAATGCATTGAGGTAAGTCAGTTTGGGGGTGAAGAATATTGACCCAACATCCCCAAGAAGGATGACATCTTTGTCACTTTGTAGGCACTTCAAGCCCCGCCAAAACCAGGGAACCTCCATGAGCTTTGAGGCATTGATCCTCGTCAATCCAACAACCACATGACATTGCTTCAGACTTCGAAGGAAAACCAGAGAGGACACTTGAAGTTTCCATTTTGAATCTTCTTATACATCACCATGAGATTCATGTCTTAGAAGGGTATATAGCCCACCAAGAACATGAACAATATCACGATGTACGACCAGATGTCGGCCATGGCGCCATCGTAGCCCTTCTTGGTAATGATTTTCGGTGTTGTGTAAGCTGGAGTGCCTCATTGTGTGTACAGAAGCCCATCCTACATGGACTGCTCTGGCAGCACGCTGAGGCCGAAGTCCAAGACCTTAATGTCCCCATTGTCATATAATAAAACATTTTCTGGATTCAAGTACCGATGGTACACACTTTGGCTATGGCATAAATCCAGGGTTGTTATCAACTGATGGAAATATTTTCTTGCCTCCTCTTCCTTCAGTTTCCCCTTGTCAACAACCCTGTCGAAGAGCTGGCCTCCCTTAACATACTCCATGACAATGTAAATATTGGATTGTGTCACCATGACTTCATAGAGCCAAATGATCTTGGGGTGTCGGACCAGACTTATAATAGAGATTTCACATTTAACCTTCTCCATCATTTCGACAGTTGGGATCTTTCCTTTGTCTATGGCTTTAATGGTGACGATCTCTCCAATATTTAGGCTCCTCATGTGGTAGACCTTGGCGAACGTCCCTTGTCTAGGAAGGCTCCCTAATTCATGAATGTCCATCAGAATATTTGGTTTCATTTTCATATACTAATCCAAAAATTATGTAAAGTGATCTCCGCCGTAGTCTCTCATGTATTGGGTCTATCCGGTTTTGCCACCAGGACCATGGTCTCCAACATGCTCTCCATTATGGTATTAACCCAGAGAGGAAGTGTGGATTTATGATTGACATGTAAAATCAAAGTTTCTTTAATACAAAAACAAATGAACACAGTAATGAAAATCATTTAAGCCATGGACAGGGGGTGGCTCCTCAAAGGCTTTCGATAGACAATGAAAGCCTGAGGAGGTTGTCCCCTAAAAAACACCTTCAGTGTAATAACTTGTTTCATTCATTATATATATATATATATAAATTTTTCATTAATTATATATTTATTATATGTATATAACAAGTTTATATAATTTTTTCTCTGATTAAATATTTATGATTTGTATTATAATAATTAGCATAGATTCATTTTAAAAGGCATCTAGAAAGCATTTAGAATGATCAAATCTCTTGAGATGCAAACTTGTTTTTAAAATATAAATTTTGTGAAAACCTTTTAATGTTCTTAATTTGTGTTTATATATATATATATATATATATATGGTGTTGTAAATGTTTTAATTCTAATTTGAGTGGACACGTTCTTATTTTATAATTTTTTATATTTTTTAAAAAATACACCTGTTAAGTCTAAGATGAGCATGAAAGGAGTTACACATCTCCATTTTTTCTAATTAGCATTTTTTTATATGTGTTGTTGCAAATGTTTTAACTCTAATTTGAGACGACATGTTTTTTTTTTTAAAGGACGTGTGTCAACTCTAGGATGAGCACGAAAGGAGTTACACATCACCCCCTATTGGGCTATAGAATGTGCATCTTTGGCGCGATGAGCTGACATGTTCTTAGTTTATAATATTTTATAATTTTTTTAAAAGGACACATGTCAAGTCTAGGATGAGCATGGAAGGAGTTACACATCTCCAATTTATCTCATTAGTTTTTTTTTATATATGCGGTTGCAAATGTTTTATAATTTGAGTCAACGTGTTATTATTTTATAATATTTTATTATTTTTTTAAAGGACGTGTGTCAACTCTAGGATGAGCTCAGAAGGAGTTACATGTCTCCCCCTACTAGGTTGTAGAATGCACCTCTTCGGCATAATTGATAGATCCAACACTTATCAAACCAACAAAAGTTTGTTAAACTCTTATAAAAACCTGAATTCAATTATGCTATATCTTAACTTTTATACCCTTATATAGTTCTTGATTAGCAACAACTATTAATGTTTTCTTCAATTAAGTATTGAACATTAATGAATGAGAATACACCTGCATAAGAAACCAGAAATGCACAATAGAACAACAAAATGCAACCACACAAAATAGACACAAGGATTTACCCTTGGAACCCCAACTGGGGAAAACCAATAAATTTTTGTCTTATTCTTCTTGTTGGATTTGATTACAAAAACACTACAATAATCCTTCAGATAAACCCTTTGGATATAGACCAAAACACACATGAAAATGATTCAAATCCTCTCTGCAAACTAAATAGGAAAACCCTAGATCCATCTTGGATCCAATAGACAAAAAAGAGGTGATTTTTCCCTGGAAAATCATCTCTTGCAATTGTGATCACTCACTCTCATCATATAATTACATGATCAACAATGTCATCATTTCCATCATAACCATCATTTTTGTTGTCATCATCATTGTCATTATCATCATAATCATCATTCATGGCATCATCATGATCGTCTTCATTATCGTCATCATAATGATTATTGACATTGTCATCAGTTTTTCATAATTTCCTTTGGCATAAGAACTATCATCGACCCAAAAGATGTGATTAGTGGAAAAGGGTAGTGGAGGATACATATGACCTACAATTAGCTATGATTCTTCTAGGTATCGATATGGTACTGGTTCTAGTACCTAATTCATAATTGATGTATAAGGAACCTACTTTTCCTTTGGCACGCGCTTAACTGGGTTTGCTTCAATGGTGTAGTAGGGATAAAGATGGTCAAGAGAAAATTTGTGCAATTGCTTTGTTGGATCTCTGAAGATCAAGGTGCATGGCACCAATATTACTAATAGAAGGTAGACAATTTATAAAATTTACACTTCATTGTCAAAATTTCAATTCTCCATGACACAATTAAAAATGACTAACATAATGACTAATTCATATTCTTCTAGCTACTCATTTTTATGTCGTGAATAAATTAGTCGTTTATCTTAGTCATTTTTAACTTTGTCACTTATTATCTAGTCATATTTGTTAATTGGTGACTAAATTAGTCGTTAATTTTAATCGTTTATAGTTGGTTCAATCAAAATTTCTCATATTTAGCAGTTAATCACTTGAAAAACCTATGGTGCCTGTTATCTCCCAAAATGACCACCGTCATTTTGGGTGATAGAATGGATCAAAAAAAAATTTATTTCTGTGAGCCATGGCCTTCAAAATTCAAAATCTTAGCTTTCGGCAGTTAACTAAGTCTATGGAAGTTTACTTAACTGCCGAAACAGGCCAGTTTCGGCAGCTAATAAAGTTTGCCAGAATTACTTTAGCTGCCGAAAACATATCCATGTGCAAAAATCAAAGATTGATTTGTACTCATCAAATCATCAAACGAGCCTATTGTAACCGCCGAAAGGAAAGATTGATGGTGCATTTCTTGCTCATTATTGTAGTGGATTGAGAAATTGGTGCTGAAACATTTTGATATTCTCGGGCTGTTATGGGATTTGACTGTGAGGAGCACACAAATTAGGAAGGCATACATGGAGAATAGAACAGTCTGAACACTCCATCATGTGATGTGGAAAAGTTAATTCATGGAAGAAATGACGTGTAGAAACTTTTCAACAAATAAGATATTCAAAGCTTGACACTGAGCGCCATTTCCTTTTCTTCATCACGAGTTATTTATTTTCATAACCCGATGCACATGGGATTCTACTCAGCAAATAAAGGAGATAAAACGCAACCATCAGGCCGCATACAAAGATGCCACGAGGAGAACGATAGGTTGCTTCTGTCAAAATTATTGGCAATAAACAGACCAAATAATCAGGAGTCAAAAGATCGACTAGATCAAGGGGAGCAGCTTCAAAGAAGTCCTAGAGACTGGTCAAGAGCTTGCAAGACAACGTCTTTTGTTATTCTAAAAATTTTGGACAGTTTTCATCTTTCGGCAGCTTAGGAAAGCCTCACAGAGCTCATTAGCTACAGAAAGGGCTGACTTTCGGCAGCTAAGGCACGAAATTGGCAAAAGAGTTAGCTGCCGAAAGCCTGTTTTCACAGTTTCCTTTAATTTTCGCCCAGATATCGGATGTGTTAGATGAAATGTCAAGAGGCCGATCAAAACAAATGGATTATGAATTGTCCTATCAGTATCCAAAGGGATTTTAAACGAGATCTAAGTCAAGTGGGCGTTTTTGCTAATTTTAAGCATCTTTTCGAGGAAACAACTCTAAGTTCAAGTGCCACATGATCAAGAGCATTTCTGTTATGTTCCAATCAAATTCCACCGAGCCTTGGGAGGCTAACTTCACTTCATCAACCATCGAGCACTAGAAAGAAGACCAACTCATTGTCATTTCCTTGATTTTAGGGATCAATCCCTATCTTTTTGCATTTGCTGTCCAGTTAGTGTTTTAGTTAACTCAACAGATCCATGTTTTTAGGATCTGTAGAATATTTTGTAAAGGCTATAAAGCCTAAGTACTGAGACTGAGCCGGGGGTTTTATTTTGGAGAGAGTAATCTGCTATTGTACTCCGTCTTCTTTATGCTAATACAGATCACAGGTTTCTTTCAGTTTTGATGTCAGCTTTCCATATTCCTTTTCACTATTATCTGTGTTGTCTAGCTTTGAATGGTTGCTTTTCCATTGTTTAGCTCATAGCCTGATATTAGTTTCTTGGATGTCTCTTGAACCCTACTCTGTACTGGTTTAGTTACATTCTTTTCTTCATCCATCTTTAAAGTTATCTGCTGATTAATCAACTCTTGAGAGCACTGTTTTATTTGTTTACCATTCTGAATGTCTGAATGCCATACTCGGATTGAGTTGTCCCATTGATCCACCTTTACAAAAACACAAAAACATAATTTCTTAAGTTACCAGGCATACCTAGCTTATAACCCTAGGTAGTTTCCTGGAGTGATAACAAATTGGTGCCGTTGCTGGGGAGCGAGTTGAGAAGCTGATCTTCCTGGGAGACGACATAGATCTACTCTTTGATGATAGACAAGGGGTAGACACTTATTGGTTATAATCATCTATCTGGCGACTCCATGAAGGACAAACTCATTAGTGACTCCATTGTTCAGAATCTGTTGGTGACTCCACTGGTATGACATGAACAGAATCTTAGCCAAGAGGTATGCGTTCTGTGATTTTTCAAGCATTGCTGGTTTTCCTAATCAAGTACCTGCTAGAGATGAATGGGAGAACAGTCTTCCTAGATTTCGAGGTGAAGAGTGGGAAGTACCAGCTGAACATCTACTGGACTTTCATGACTATATGCATCGGTTGCAGATAGTGCATGAGGATGTTCAGATCCAGATTTTCTGTTTTTCATTAGAGGGGATTGCTCTTCACTGGTGTCAGTCTCTTCCCAGAGAAAGTATCAGCTCTTTGGCTGAATTTCATGCTGCCTTCCATTTATTTTGCAAAACAAAGTTTTCAACTGATCTTCTTTATCCAGAATGTTTTCATGAGTTTAGTTTATTGTATAAAGATCCCGACATTTGTAAAGAATATGTTGCTGTAGAGGATGCTATTCATCATGATCAGGAGATCAGTGATTCACCCCATGATAACCTTAGTGATGATTTTGACATCATATCAAATGCACCTACTGATGTATGTTGTCATGAAGATCAAGTTTTTATCTCTGAAAACCTTGAAGATGTTGAACAGAGTGACATATCAGCAAGTGACAGTTTCAAATCTGCAGAAACTGAAGAGGACAGCTTACAATTTCCAGATTTGCAGGGGCTGTTTAATTTTCAGCTAGAACACGAGAATCCTGATCATGTATGTGTTGATGTTGTAGCAGTGCATGCTATGAGCATCCCGCATTTTCCAGACTTGCTGAAAAAGATAGATTGCAGCAGACATTTGCATGAAGGGCAGCAAAATGGTTCAGATCAGAAATTTAGTTCGCATTTTCCTCTAGCAGAGATCAAGCGGTTTTCATTCATCATTGAGTCTTGCGAAGAAAACGAAGAGCAGCTGCAACACAATCAGGTGGAGCAACAAATCAAAGAGGTATTGTTTTATGATTTTAAAGACCCTATTGCTGACCTTTTGGATTCCATCAGCAGCATAGATGTTAAGATATTTCTGTCAGAAGGAGACTATCTTTATCATCTATTTAAACCTCTTTACTGCATGATATCATGTCCATTATGGTTCGGGTCAAGATCTATCATGATGACTGTAAACCATTTTCTTACATGGCTGCATTGGAAATCCAGTGTTACTTGATCATTCTGCTCCTATTAGTTAGTGTAGGAGTAGATAGGACAATAATCTCTTTTATAAGAGCGCGTAGATCATTTTTTAGTTGTTGTTGAATAAGCAGAGAAGGCTGCATGTAAGCTATAGATGGGATGCAGGTTTGCAGAGGTATCAGTGATACATGCTTAATGACTCCATGCCCAATGCTAAAGGCTACTGGAACTACTTGTTCTTCAGAACCTCACTGGGAGGATTCCATCCCCGAGTAGGAGACAGATGTTATCTCCAAAAATGACCACCGTCATTTTGGGTGATAGAATGGATAAAAAAAAAATTTATTTCTGTGAGCCATGGCCTTCAAAATTCAAAATCTCAGCTTTCGGCAATTAACTAAGTCTATGGAAGTTTACTTAACTACCGAAACAGGCCAGTTTCGGCAGCTAATAAAGTTTGCCAGAATTACTTTAGCTACCGAAAACATATCCATGTGCAAAAATCAAAGATTGATTCGTACTCATCAAATCATCAAACGAGCCTGTTGTAATCGACGAAAGGAAAGATTGATGGTGCATTGCTTGCTCATTATTGTAGTGGATTGAGAAATTGCTGCTGAAACATTTTGATATTCTCGGGCTGTTATGGGATTTGACTGTGAGGAGCACACAAATTAGGAAGGCATACATGGAGAATAGAACATTCCGAACACTCCATCATGTGATGTGGAAAAGTTAATTCGTGGCAGAAATGACGTGTAGAAACTTTTCAACAAATAAGATATTCAAAGATTGACACTTAGCGCCATTTCCTTTTCTTCATCACGAGTTATTTATTTTCATAACCCGATGCACATGGGATTCTACTCAGCAAATAAAGGAGATAAAACACAACCATCAAGCCGCATACAAAGATGCCTACGAGGAGAACGATAGGTTGCTTCTGTCAAAATTATTGGCAATAAACAGACCAAATAATCAGGAGTCAAAAGATCGACTAGATCAAGGGGAGCAGCTTCAAAGAAGTCCTAGAGACTGGTCAAGATCTTGTAGGACAACATCTTTTCTTATTCTAAAAATTTTGGACATTTTTCAGCTTTTGGTAGCTTAGGCGAGCCTCACAGAGCTCATTAGCTGCCGAAAGGGTTGACTTTCGGTAGCTAAGCCACGAAATCGGCAGAAGAGTTAGCTGCTGAAAGCCTATTTTCACAGTTTCCTTTAATTTTCGCCCAGATATCGGATGTGTTAGATGAAATGGCAAGAGGCCGATAAAAAAAAATGGATTATGAATTGTCCTATCAGTATCCATAGGGATTTTAAAGGAGATCTAAGTCAAGTGGGTGTTTTTGCTAATTTTAAGCATCTTTTCGAGGAAACAACTCTAAGTTCAAGTGCCACATGATCAAGAGCGTTTCTGTTATGTTCCAATCAAAGTCCACCGAGCCTTGGGAGGCTAACTTCACTTCATCAACCATTGAGCACTAGAAAGAAGACCAACTCATTGTCATTTCCTTGATTTTAGGGATCAGTCCCTATCTTTTTGCATTTGCTGTCCAGTTAGTGTTTTAGTTAACTCAATAGATCCATGTTTTTAGGATCTGTAGAATATTTTGTAAAGGCTATAAAGCCTAAGTACTGAGACTGAGCTGGGGGTTTGATTTTGGAGAGAGTAATCTGCTAATATTGTACTCCGTCTTCTTTATGCTAATACAGATCACAGGTTTCTTTCAGTTTTGATGTCAGCTTTCCATATTCCTTTTCACTATTATCTGTGTTGTCTAGCTTTGAATGGTTTCTTTTCCATTGTTTAGCTCATAGCCTGATATTAGTTTCTTGTATGTCTCTTGAACCCTACTCTGTACTGGTTTAGTTACATTCTTTTCTTCATCCATCTTTAAAGTTATCTGCTGATTAATCAACTCTTGAGAGCACTGTTTTATTTGTTTACCATTCTGAATGTCTGAATGCCATACTCGGATTGAGTTGTCCCATTGATCCACCTTTACAAAAACACAAAAACATAATTTCTTAAGTTACCAGGCATACCTAGCTTATAACCCTAGGTAGTTTCCTAGAGTGATAACAGTGCCTATAATTTTTAGTCATGTAGTAGCTAATTCCTCATTTTGTACTAGTGTCATTCACTCCATGAATGCCATCCAATTCATATTCTCATTCTTTCCACACCACCATTTTTGACAATGCAACCTTCCAAACAATCAAAATGAGCGATTAAAAACCATATTCAATCATTTGAAACTCAAAAACAATTATTTGCACTATTTTTTAAGCATTTTAGGGTAGCTTGTGCCACCAGCTTCTGTCCTTTTAGACAGATAGGTGGCACCACATTTTCCTTCATGGAAATGTGTGGTGTTTCTCGGCACCGCAGTTCCCAAAAGGGAAAATTGAGGTGCCCAAAACAAACATTTTCCTCTTGGAAAATGGCCCCAAAACACCAAACAAATGCATTAAAATGAAAAATAAAGCCATGAAAATGTAGGGGAAGAATTCAGGATTTACCTACTCTAGACAGTTCGTCGAATGGTCAGCCATAGCCTCTACAATCCATGATGCAAGTTTTCTCTCAAAATGGGTAAAAAATAGAATGGTAACTATTTTTGACTTTTTACTAGTTTTATTCACCATTATGGTTTTATTTTAAATTAATTTATTAATTTTTACCCTTAATATAGTTATATAAAGTGAATTTTTATTATTAATTGAGGGTTTAACGATCCTTTGGAGGGTTACAAGTCATGAAGAGTTGATATTTTTAGATATGGAAGAGTTTTCTTTTTATATTGCTCGTTCTCGATCGAAACAAAAAAAGCTTATGAACGCTATTTTGAAACTTCAGTCGTTCTCGTTAAACTCTAGGACTAAGTTTTCGAGTCAAATTGTATTAATTTTTTAGAATTGTTAAACCTTTTTATGAAAAAGGAACCATGATGGAGTCCTATTTAAGCTTTTTTCTGACACTTCAAATGTGAGAAGATCACCAAGTGAAATTGTCATCTTCACGCTCTTACAAAGACTGGAAAATTTGTCATTACGACGGTAGTTTACCCCTTTTTTTCTGTTTAGATTGACTAGTTCCAAAAAAATGTATACTCTGATCATTGACTATAAGATTTCGCCAAGGTATTATTTTATATTTTTTCATGCCTCAGAGACAAACTTTTTCAAAAAATGACCTTTTGGAGTCTTCTTTAGTTTCTTTCAAACTCTCTAAATGTGAACAACATCATGTTTACTTTCAATGCACTCGTTAAACTAAACACTGAGAGACCCTCTTTTGGGAATGAACACCTCCTTTCTCATGTTCGAAAAGCATATGAGAATGGACTTATCTTAGGATAATATGCAATGAGTGTTTGTTACCTTCTTTGAACTCGTTGAAACTAAAAGAGGCACTCATCAATCATGATGGCAAAGTTAAGAGAAGGGAGATATATTTTATTTATAATAATGGAATTTTAGTCACCTTTGAACATGACACCTATCTGCATTTTATTCAAATAGTTGGGCATTCATCTTGTCTCTGAGTCGATTTACTTTCACGAGTCATGTCACTCCTTTTATTATTTTCAAATAATGCATTGTTCAATGTCACATTATGTCCTGGTATATGCCTCATCAAGTCAATGCTTCCAAGTCTTCAGTCACGTCGTGCAATGTTTAATGCTAAGTTTTGTTGCGAGTTACCCTCTCTAGTTAAAACTAATTTCATGCCAATTACCTTTGATTCATTCATATGGTTGATTCATACTCAAATTCTAGAACTTTGTTCTGAGTTTCATGTTGTTGATTACGGATTCATCATGTCCCTCCTTCAATGAGGTTATTTCTATCAACTTCAACACATATTTAGGGAATTATTCTTAGAAACAATTCAGTACCTTGAGATATGTATACATCAATGACATGTTTCCTCACTTTTGATAATAGGTTTACATCATTGACCTTTGATCGAAAGATTCAGCTGAGTATTCGATGTGATTCCATCTATTCACATTCATAGGATTGTATAGGGATACCTTGGGAATCATCAACATTAATGGTGATCTCCCTTGCACTTGTTAACGTGTTTCATCATTGATCGGTAATCAAGTGGTTTCTACCATGTTCTAATTCAAGACATGTATTTGCATGGATAGAATTGTACTTTGTTGAATATGAGACGAATACCCTGGGTATCTATTAAAGTGCTCATTGCTTTCCCTAGGTTTCTATGGAGTATTTTTATGAGTCATAGCATGGATCCACATTTGTATGGTCATGTTTGTGCTCATATTTGCATCTATATGACATAGATCTACATTGTAGATCTGGTAGTTATGTTTAAATTTTAGTCTCCCTCACATGGATCTACATGGTATTCTAGTAGCCATGCTTGTTTGTGTCTCACATGGATCTACATTTTATTGGTCAGCATCCATGTTGTAAGTCATATAGATTTGTATTAAAGTGTAAATGTATTGAAGGATGACGTTGGTTGTTGATTATTTATGATCTTTGGACTATTTCCTCGAAGCGATAACTTGTTCCGATAAAGAGTTTTCCTATACTTTCCCTATAGCCTCATGCTTTGGGGGGAATTTGTTTGTACCTAAATATCATCAACATCATGTTGTCGAACAAAAATATTAGTATTTTTCCTTGAAATCCTCAAGGTTGAAGTTGGAAATGACCAAGGATGAACAATTTCATAGTTTTTTCCACCACCATAGTTTATGTGTGGACAAGATGTGGTACCTGTTATAACGGATTTCACCACTCTAGGTGAATCACACTTTGTATGGCCTTCCCCTGTCCCACTGCAGAATCCTTAGACCCTATGGACCACTTTTTTTCCTTTGATGTTTCCTTTATCATCCCTAAAAACATATGAAAAATGATATACGTGACTTTTAACCCTATAAGCGCGTATATATGCAGTTTTGACCACTAAAACCACGTACATCAGGATGTGTGCATAATCCAAATCCTTTTGGAGTTTTCCTTGACATGGATCCGAATCATTTGACTCCTGGCCTTCCCTCTGCCTTGAGATCACTCGGATTCGACCTTTCATTACCCCTTTGAAAAGCTATATAAGGAACCCCTTGGTACATTGAAGGCATAAGAGAGAATTGAGAGCATAAAAACTATAGTCCATTGTTGTCGGAACTTATGCTTGAGTCTGCATCCCTTTGTCCCTTGGAGCACTTTTGTGTTCTTCCCAAGCTTGCCTTTTTCTTGTGAGCTTGATATCAAGAGATGGAGGATCGAAGTGGTGGAGGCCCAAGTGGGGGATTCAGTTTCTCCGGTTCACAGACGTGCCGTCAAAGGTTGTATCTTGTAATCTCTGATTTATATTAATAGAAATATCTTTTCATGTCCAATAATGTGTGTTTGAATGAATATTTTATCCATGGGATTATGTCAAATGCTTGTACATTATTGATTATATATGCTAGAATATATCTAACACCATGATATATAGAATGATTTTATTGTTTACTTGTTGTTGAGGAAGTAACAGATCAATTCAAGCTGAAGATTGGAAAGCTCAATGGGGATCTACTTCAACCATCTGGAATAAGGTACGAGGTATAATCCTTTAGTGTTAGACATTTAATTTCTATTTCATATTGGAAAGGATTGATTTCTGGAGTCAAGCTGTCTGTTGTGGTACCCCAAGCCATAGGAATTTCTCTCCATAATAGAATTGGCGACTCCGCTGGGGAGTTCCTAGTAGTTGTCCTTTGGGGGTTGTTTTCTCGGCATTCAATGAATTTGAATTGCTCTTTCTCTCTTGTTTCTATGTCGGGTATGGGGGAATGTATGTCTGGTAGAGTCTGATTGGTGTGAAGTTTGTCTCAGCCTGTCTGTTTGCCTTGATTTTATGCACCTTTCTTCCTATACACGAGTTTTTGACTTACAGTCATGTATACACGCAGTTTCCCCTGCGATTTCCGCGTATACACGCGGGTTTACTGCAAACAGTCATGTATGCCCTTGATTTTTCCTTTTTGGGGAAGATAATTGGTTATCGAGTGAATTCTAATATTTGCTGAGTCTCCTTTGGCACTGCTTGGGTCTACTTAGACCTCTGTTTCTGACCAGAAACGTTTTTTAGGCTAAATTTTTCTTTTTTAAGAAGGTTCTTGTCATGGCATTTTTTATTTTTTGTTTGAGATTAGTGCATTAGAGTTATTTTACCTTAGTGCTTTGCTTGAGTCATTTTTGGGTGTGCTTGTAGATTCTAGGGGTCGTAGGATCATTCTTTTGATTTTTGCATCTCTCTTATTTTCAAAAAATCCAAAAACATTTGCTTATCATAATGCATTGCATTTTGCACTTTGCATTGTACTTGCATTAGATTTGCTTTGGAGTACTAGTTAGGACTTCATATAGGAAAATTTGCATTTATCATTTGAAGAAGAATTGTGCATTTCACGTAGTAGCATACCCTATTTTAATGAACACAATGCATTTGCATTGATTGTTAGGTGTGCATTTTACTTCATGTTGCGTCATAACACCATTAGTTGCACAATCATATCCCTTTTTTGAGTAATAAATGTTGGAGCAGGGTCCCGCAGCTACAGGAAAAGCTGCTACATCAGGACAGGGAAGTCAAAGAAGACAGTACTTCAGCAGCCGAGAAGGGAGAGCTAAACCACTGCATTCAAGGTAGCAGAGAAGACAGGAGGGCTCAGCTAGCCTCATAAAGGAAAAGGAGCAACGGGCCGAGGTATTGAAGACGAATGACAGAAGGGGAGCAACTGAGGAAGCAGCGCCCATACCCACGATCAGCGCCAGGAAGCGTGGAAGACTGCAGAAAGTTATGGTGTGACGAAAAGAGGCAAGCTCAAAGTACAGATAGGCCAACTTTCACAGTTAGGGTTTTTGGGTTACTGTTGGGAAAGGCCCACAGTTTTGTAAAGGAGAGACCTCCGGGCCGCCTATATAAGCATGTATTTTGTATTGTAAAAGGTTAGCCATTGAGTCATTTAGCTAGCTAAGTGTCTCTAGTGTCTCAATATTGTAAGAGTTGAGCTCTGGTCTTGTTATTCCATCTGTATTATCTTACTGTAACCTGTAGTTGGCTCCTTGAGCATGTATGTAACAATCCACAGCGATTGAGAGAAGGAGAGAGAGAGAGAGGAAGAGTATATTATAAGAGAAGGCAATATAAGAGAAGAGATCTAAGAGAGAAGGGCTCCCGGTTGTGTGCGCAGAGTTTCCCAGAAGATCTCAGGGCTGCATATCAGGTTGCAGCGGAACTATGTTTACTCCCTCAAGATATAATATAAAAACCAGCTCCCGTGTATGTAGCTTCCCCCACGAAGGTGAACCACGTAAAATCCATGTGTTGTGTGACTATTTCATGTTTGTGCTTTACTTATGTGTTATCTGTTATCTGCTACATGAATGTTTCTTATCAGTTGATGGACGTATGTATGTTATGCTTCTGTTTATAGCACATAGAGGGTTAAACGCAAGTTGAAGGTATCAAGTATCCTGTATATGAGTTATCAGTGCTTGATGCACGATAGTTTGACAGTTACAGTGTTAAGTGATTTCTGCATATTAGTTCAGCAAGTTGAGCATATTTGATGTTAAGCATATTAGACTATAGGAGTCTAAGTGAGGCTGTTTAGCTTAACTATTATAATAAGAGAGGAGCCTTTGGACCATGAGAGCCATATTAGAGTCTTACTATAGAATATATCGCAGTATAGAAAGGTGATATCGCACTGTCGGAGGAACCGCGGTGTGAGATATTGCAGTATAAGAGGGCATCCAAGGAGATAGTTTGTGCATCGCTCTAGAGGCAGCGATGTGATAAGAGATATCTCCCTCCTAGGGCTAGTGAGTAAGAAAGGTCACCACTGCAGAGAGATCCCGCTAGCTAAGAAGAGTCGCGAGATCCCAGGATGCTATAGAACCCAGTTGAGGACACTTGAGTCTTTAGCCAACCAATCCAAGATCACTTTGGGTGAGACTTCAGGCCATTCTGCGGTCTGTCACCGAAATGGCCAGTGAGCTAGGGGTGTTGTTGGTACAATACAAGTAAACTTGGGTCTGCCCAGTCAGAAAACAACAAATGGTTCTGTTGTCAGTTTTGAACAAACTAATGAGCTAATGTTCTGTTGGCATCCTACGAAAGAAGAACTTAACCACTGGGTTGAGTCTAAGGAGAAATAATTTGCTGAAAAAGAAAACAAGAGTCCTAGACTGAGTACAGAGGATTGGTTACAAAAACATATCTTCATTGATCTGCATATGATATTTTTTGCGACCTATGCAAATGAGTTGTACGACTGGTTATCAAAGTTGACTGATAAGAACATATTCAAGAAGAAAAGAAACATAGTCTGGACACCGGAGCTGATCCAGACCGTGAAGAGCGTTGATAATCCCATTTCGCGGGCAGTAGAATTCTAGCTTGCGAGTTTGCTGGAAGGCTTCATTACAGAGTTCGCAGTCGATCAAAGAAAGAACTTCAGTGAAGCAGAGAGGTACTTCTTCAAAGGATATTGCGGTAAGTACCTAAGCTCATTAAACTTGTTCATTAAGATGTTATTACATGAAAAAGGAGTAATGGACTTATTCTCAGATGAATAAGCTAAGTCATTGTAATGTCATAAGAGTTTGAGAGTGATTTCGATGAAATTGGATGTACACGTAGTGGTAAGAAATATAAAGTAGATTTCGGATCTTCTCTCTTTGAAAACAGTTCAAATGGCACAAGAGAATAGAACCACAGTAATACAGAGAGACCAGTAGGAGGTATCCCTTACCACCCTTATACCCCACAGAAAACAACTGAGACTCAGAATAATCCCATAGGAACTCCATCTAGTAGTTCACATTCAGTACATACTACTGCTACATCACCTACACCTACACCGCTGAGTGGTAGTAATACAACAAATCAGCATCCACCATGTAGAAATAGAATGGGGGATGACATGAAGTTACCTACCATCAAGGGTACAGGGGCAGAAGACCCGGAGAAGCATTGGTTCCTATGTGAAGCCATATGGACCATTAAAGGAATCCAAGATGATAATATTAAACTTGTCCAGTTGGTCACTACAATTAGAGACAGAGCTTTAACATGGTATATGAAGTATAAAACAACGCCAGCTAGAACGCTTGCATAGGTCAAGACCGCAATGATTAAAGAATTTAAGAAACCTAAGTCTGAGTCACAGTGTATCACAAAGCTTAAAGACATTAAACAGTTACCTACAGAGTCAGTATGGGACTTTGATCAAAAATTCAAATCTCTTAAAGACCAAGTCAGCTTTGAGTTTGCGCCGGAGCAGCATAAATAATGGTTCATTGCAGCACTGCTCCCACACATCATACTTCCATTAATGCAACAGAGACTTCGTATGCAAGATGAAGCGTTGGATATGGCAATGAAACTAGAGGCTTCACCTCTAGCTAAGACCAATACAGGAATGACAAGCTTACAAAACCAGCTAGCCAATATCACATTACAGATGCATGAGATTAAGAAAGGGAAAGAGATTGCACAAGAACTATGGTGTATAAAGTGTAAAGGACAGGACCATACTAAAGATAACTGTCTATTATTTGTTGAATATTTAGCAAGTGGGGCTCCAAACCCCTTAATACAGACCCAAGGGCCATGGTGCGAACTCTGCAAAACAAGAGGGCATAGACCACATGAATTCCCTTTACTTCAGAAGTATGTACAAACCCCTAAGAACTTATATTGTAATTTCTGCAAGTCAGTAGGTCATGATGAACATAATTATCGAGCTTATGATCTCATGATAGAGAGAAAGAATGACTTGTATAGAGTCCAGTCAGAAACACTAGGTCCAGCAGCAGGACTATAGCATGAATCGGCTCATGATGGCCATGGAGGAGGATTTGGCTATGGAGAAGGATTTGGCTGTGGCCGTGGACCTATTACTTGTTACAATTGTGGAATTGTAGGACATTATGCTAGGGACTGTCATAACCCTAGTACGGCATGTAAGTATTGCAAGTCCTATGATCACCCTATAGAAGAATGTCCGATTCTTGATAGCCAAGATTAGGGACTCTAAGCTAGCAATAAACTAGAACATTCAGCTGATTGCTGCTGAGTAGCAAGAACCAGAACCCAGAGTCAATATAGTGACTCGCAGCGGTGCTTCTACTAGTAGAACATTGCAGGATGATGCAAAGAACACAGGTTCGGAGTGGGTGCGCAAAGCAACTAATAAATCAACACCACTTGACCTGCAGAAGAACAAAGAAACATTTCAACAAGCAAAAACTTTCTTTACTGAACCTATAGCATCGGGATTGCAGGTACTGCCTTGTAGGGGCATACCGCAGCAAACACCTTGTGGAATTAGTCCTGTGCAGATATCGTAGGCTACCACATTGGGAAGGTGCGAAGAGGATGAATCGATAGGAAGTGTAGAATCCTTCCTACGGAGTTTCTTGAAACTCGTTAGAAATCAAAAAGCTATCGGAGAGCTTCAGCGCATCATAGATCAATGTCAGCCATCTTCTTCCATGAGCAGTGCGCAACGTGCTGTTCATAATATTATGGGACATACAAGAATAGGAAGAGAGATGAGACTCATAGCACAAGTTGGAGAATTTGAAATGGACGAGGTAATCCTATATTTAGGATCAGAGGTAAATGTTCTTACTAAGCAGACATGGGAATAGATGGGTAGCCATAAGTTAGCCAGATCGCCTATCCATCTGTGCTTAGCCAACCAGTAGAGGGTATCACCATTGGGTCTATTACCGCAGGTGCCAGTTGATATTGACGGAGTTCACAACTTTGCAGACTTTGAATTTATAGATATCATTGGCGATAGTAGACCATACCCAACTTTACTAGGCATTGATTGGGCAATTGATAACATGGCTGTTATCGACTTAAAGAAAAGACAAATGACCTTTGAGGATACACAGGTATGAGTCATCACACCATTGGATCCTTTTCAGGGTCCTCGCTATATTGAACCTATCCGAGCAGAGGAGGAGGCGCGTAATATGGAGAGCCTCTATCATATGACTGCTAATCAGAGTGATTACATCGATCTGACTGCAAAAGGGAACATTAGTTGGCGATGCGACAGCTCATGCTCATCAGATTCAGATGTTGGTCTAGAGAACTAGCAGAACAGACTCCATGAAGTCTCAGCTCGCAGATGTGTGTTTATGACTAAGTCACTGCGATGGATTGGTGCAGAGATTATTGATATTCCTTCATTTCATGGCTTATCGGATGTCAATGAATTTTTACAGTAGTTTGAGCAGGAAATTCCTTAGGAGCAGAGGATGACAACTATTGACCTTGCAGTAAAAGCCACACCTGCAAGATGGTGGCATGCACATAAAGAACATATCACATCATGGGATGATTTTAAGAGACTGATGGCGATCAGGTTATCTAATGACAAGGAGCCCTTACAGTAGAAATACACAGGAGAAAATGACCGCAGGTCACATATTCAAATTTGTACTGAACAGAGTTGGTCAGAAATCCTAGAGGATGAATGGGTTCACCTATTCATTCACACTTTAGAAACTGTTCCAAGTAATTGGTACACAAAGACAGAATTGCAAAGAGGAACCATCACATGGCCACTTTTGATAGACAGCTTTCTACTCACTTTCACTTTCGAATCTGAGTATCCAAGCATTGATCAAGCCCTAGGTGTTATAAAAACCAAGATATTTGATGACTGTACCTAATCAGTGTCTATTCAGTCTGATTGGGCTATCCAGTTAGAAAATGCGCTTGAGTGTTACAACTTCACAGCAGACTCAGGCGATGAGGATGAGAATCCTTGTAGTATCAACATTCCAGAGTCAGAAGGGACTTGCGATGTTGATGGACCAAAACTCAAGATTCCAGCTATCACAGACCCTATAAATATTAAAAAGATCAATATTGGCATAGAAATAGAACCAAAGTTTGCCTCTATTGGATACTATTGGGATGATGCAACAGTAGGACACATTGTAGATCTCTTACACGACTATCAAGACCTATTTCCCACTAAGTTCACAGAGATGAAGGGAATAGTAGGAGATATAGGAGTAATGCAGATCCCATTGAAAGAGGATGCTAGGCCAGTTAAGCAGCATCCATATAGATTGAATCACCACTATAAAGAAAAAGTTAAGGATGAGATCGATAAGATGCTAGCAGCAGGCATCATTGAAGCAGTAGAAGAAAGAGAATGGGTTAGTCCCATGGTTGTGCAAGAAAATAAAACTAAAGGAGACATTAGGATTTGTGTCGATTTGCACAAACTCAATGATGCATCATTTCATGACCCATTTCCGACACCCTTTACTGACGAAGTTTTAGATAATGTGGGAGGACAGGAGGTCTACTTCTTCACTGATGGCTTTTCAGGCTATCACTAGATCAGAATCCATCCAGAGGATCGACATAAGACCACCTTTGCGACAGAATGGGGCTTATTCCAGTATACGGTGATTCCCTTTGGTCTTAAAAATGCACCAGCTATATTTTCTAGAGCAGTAGTTGCTGTATTCAAGGAATACATCCATAAATTCTTAGAATTCTATTTTCATGATTGGACTGTATTTGGATTAATCGACAAGCATATAGGAGATTTAAGGCTCATGTTAGAGAAATGTAGGCAATATCATATTTCTCTTAACTTGAAGAAATGTATATTCTGTGCACCATTTGGTATTTTGTTGGGCCATATTGTTTGCAGACAAGGCTTGATGGTAGATCCTGCAAATATTGCCATTATTGTACATCTCCCAGCACCCAACTCAGTCAAGCAATTGAGAACAGTGCTCGGTCATACCGGGTACTATAGAAAAATCATCAAAGGTTATGCAAAGATCAAAACACCTATGGAAAATCTGTTAAAGAAAGACGTGAAATTCCTATGGAATGAGGAATGCCAGCAAAGTTTAGACACACTTAAAGAAAAGATGGTTACAACACCCATCTTAGTATTCCCAGATTGGAACAAGCCATTTCATGTCCATGTGGATGCATCTGGCATCGCACTGGGCATTGTTTTAACACAGCCAGGAGAAGGAGGTATTGATCACCCTATTGTGTACTCCAACAGAAAGCTATCTACAGCAGAAAAGAACTACACCACTACAGAACGAGAAGGATTAGCTATGGTGTATGCTCTACAAAAGTTCAGGCACTACCTGTTGGGTGCCCCATTCAAGATGTTTACTGACCATTCTGCTTTAAAGTATTTGGTCAATAAACCAGTATTAGGAGGAAGGATCTGCAAATAGTTACTCTTATTTCAGGAGTATGATTTTGAAATCATTATAAAACCAGGAAGACTGAATGCCGGACCTGATCATCTATCGCGAATAGATTCAGGAGAAGAACCAAGTAATTTAGAGTATAATTTGCCAGATGCGCAATTATTTTCTATCCAGATCGCAGATGAGTACTATGAGGATATTATTCACTTTCTCACTACAAGGTGGGAACCAATTGACTTTACTAAGAAGCAAAGGAAACAGTTAGTTGTGAAAGCAGCAGACTTCACTTTGATTGCAGGACATCTATATAAGTTAGGTCCAGATGAAGTCCTACACAGATGCATGATGCCGCATGAGAAAGAGACCATTATCAGAGAAGCACACTTAGGTGCCGCAGGAGGTCATTTCGCAGGAAAGCCGACTGCTCAGAAAATCCTCACTGTAGGGTTATGGTGGCCTACTTTGCATAAAGACACTAAGGAGTTTTGCAGATGCTGTGATATCTGCCAGAGGGTAGAAAAAACCTTCGCGGAGAGATGAAATGTCACTGCAACCACAGATTACGCTGCAGGCATTTGAAAAGTGGGCTATAGACTTTGTGGATCCTATCAACCCACCAGGGAAATGAACTGGTGTGAGATACATCATCACAGGAACATAATACCTCACTAGGTGGGTAGAGGCTAAAGCAGTAAGGAATTGTGATGCTGCTACAACTGCACAGTTCATTTTTTAGAACATCATAAGTAGATTTGGATGTCCAGTAGTTTTGATGAGTGATCAAGGAACACACTTTCTGAACCGCACTATTGAGGCTTTGATGGAGGAATTCCAGATCCAACACCATAAGAGCACTCCCTACCATCCTCAAGCTAATGGTATAGTGGAGGATTTTAACAAGATTCTAGAAAATACCCTTACTAAGATCTATAATAGCCAAAGAAATGATTGGGACCTCAGGGTTAATGCTTGTTGCTAGGGTTTTAGCCCTAGCTTGTACGAATGAGTACCTACTAAGGACAATGGATTCCTTAGTAGCAGTTCAATGATATGTGAATTAAAAGCTATAACTGAAATCAAAAGCTAAATCTAAACAAGTTAATTAAGCAAAACAGTAAAAAGTAAATAGTAATTTTGTATTAATCTGACCTTCAATGTGAAGGTTGGTGAAGCCCTTTGCGGTGATCCGAGTCGGTGGCTCCGAGCTTCAAGCTGCTTCTTCTCTTTCTCCAATGGTGGAAATGGGCCAAAAGGGGCTCTCAATGGTGAAAGTAGCTCAATGGTGAGCTATGATTTCACGAGCAATTTTGGCAGAGGCAGGATACTTGTGATTGTGGATATTGAATAAGGGGTCTCCATCACTTATTTATAGTTGGAAACCATGCAGTTTTTAGGGTTAGGGTTTCTTCCTCATTTTTCTCATTATTTTATATTTTTTATTCCTTTTTGGAGATTTTGGATATTTTTAGAGGAAAAGAGGGTTTTATGGCCTTTTGGAGGCTTTTTAAGCCTTTTGGAGGCTTTTTTCATGATTTTATGGGTTCGTGATGGAAATATGGTGGGAAAATGGAAAAATGAGCCATGTAATGGGGTAGCTGAGGTAGTGAACCCTTTTTGGGTGTTAACAGATTGCCCCCTGATGTGCGAGGGTAGGAGCTCATCGTATGGGCGATGGACATCATAAGTAATATTTGGTTTTTCTAGGGTGTGGAGAAGAGAAGAAACCAACTGGAGCCTGGAATATCGATCTCGAGCCACTTGCAAGAACTGAAAAGTACATAGCCTCAATAATGGATGAGGAATCATCTAATAATCTGGACGAGGCGGGCATACCCATGATCGTATCAAGATACATAAAAAATAACTGTGAGGCCCGAAAAGGGGGACCTGTAGGATACATAGAAATCCAATGTGTATATCATGAGTGTCCAGAGGGGACACAAATCTGGAACATACTGCTGGGCTGACCATGTCTGAGCTGAACAACTGATGCACTGGAATGATGGAAGTGCTACTGAAAGTGGTTCCAAAGGAACTAATGAGCTGCTGGATCAAAGTGACAAGGGTCATACGTGCAATGGTACACTGATCTGGAACTGAACTGGGTACTCAAGGAAGCATGGAACTGGATGTCTTCCGAATACAATCGCCAACGCAGCCCGGACATCCACGGGAACATATAACTGGCCGTTCCCAAGTGACTCACCAATGTGCTAGAGTCAGGGGAAATCCGGGGTCTTCGACACATAATGGAAAGGATATACATCCTGCGCGATTCTCAACAATGCGAATAAGGTACTGAAGTCGAGCATGTGAGAAACAACTATTCGGAGAGGCAATGATGAGTCCCCCCAAAATGGTCCGTAGGCACTCATCACAGATGGTGATGGGTCCAAGGCGCAGGGGCCTCTAGGTCTATCCTCTGGAATAGAGGGGTTGTCATTGACAGAGGGAGACCTGCAACTATCAAGGCAATGATGTTTCCTTGACAGGAGCGCGAGGTAAAAAACCAAACTGTGATAGTATTGATGGTAGGAGTGATAAATTGGGGGGAATAACTGGGCAAGTAGAGTGGGTGGAATCAAACTTCCTTTGTTCAGAGTATGATGGCGGGGATGATCGGGCAGCATATGGGACTGACTGGTGGTAAAGGGATCATAGCTGTATGGGATCTGAGGGTGAATGGGCTGAGGGAGACTCAAGCTGTGATGGTAGGATACTGCAGAATACTCTGAACAAAGGCGACCTTAGTGGTGGTGCTGCCGAGATGATCGATCATAGCACCAAGAGGCGCGGGGGGACTTCTTCATGGGTTAGTGAGAGAGAAGAAGTGTGGATATAAAATGGTACTGTCATGTGGATTTTACGAGCCCAGGATAGTTCATGCTCGTGGTTGCTTTCAATTTTAAGGAGTCTGAAAGCAAATAAGAAGACTCTGGAGTGATGGAATGATACTGTCGTGTGGATTTTACGAGCCCACGACAGTACATGCTCGTGGTTGCTTTCAATTTTAAGGAGTATGAAAGCAAATAAGAAGACTCTGAAATGATGGAATGGTACTGTCGTGTGGATTTTACGAGCCCACGACAGTACATGCTCATGGTTGCTTTCAATTTTAAGGAGTCTGAAAGCAAATAAGAAGACTCTGAAGTAATGGTCAGGCAAGGAGGAAGTGTTCAATCAAGGAATATTTATGGTGACCAGGACTGAGGGTGGGGGGAACACTGGTGGGACTCCTTGCGGGGTGAATGAATGGTGGAAAAATAACGAAACATTTGCAGTATGACAGGAGTGGATGGCTCATGTAAAAAGTGTGAAATAATCTGATGACGGCCGATGTGGCACGCAAATTGATGCGGCAAGGTGTAGGGACGCAATGTTGAAATTGTCCCAAGTGAGAGCGAGAAATGATCTCAAGCATCATCACGAGCTTGAAAAAATGAATCCGGCGATATAAAAAGTATTAAAAACGGAGAACGGTCGAAGTGGCACGTAAACCGAGGCAACAAGGTGTTGGGGCACAATGTTGAAATTGTGCCAAGTGAGAGCAAGAAATGATCTCAAGCATCATCACGAGCGCAGAAAAATGAATCCGGCGATATCAACAGTGCGAAAAACGGAGAACGGCCGAAGTGGCGCGTAAACCGAGGCGACTAGTGGTGTCGAAAAAGGGATGAAAAATTGACGTAGAAAAAATGATGCAACGAGGTGACCATCGTGTCGGTCTCGTCGTGCTGATTCCAAAAGTGTAGCTAGGGATGAATGGGACGTTGTTTCTGATGAACGGGGTACATCAGGCCATGTGTGAATGTGGTGCTCTTTAATGGCAGGGTCAAGACCGGGCATTTCGATATAAGACCCCGCAAAGACATCGCGGAATCCTCTGAAGAGTTTGTTGTATTCCTTAATTTCTTGCTTACTGCAATAGGCTCCTAAAGTGATGAGTTTGGGGGTGCCTCCGGGGGCAGAGATATCAATTTGGATGACATGTGAGATGTTGGCCATGTTACCCTCTTCGAAGGCGTCAGGAGCAGGAATAGGGTCCTTGAACCAGTCGACCTTGGGGGGAAGGAAGTCTTTGGATTCAACTGCAAATTGGGTAGCAGTGTTAGAGGAAGATTCATTTGGGAGGAAGTAGGAACGATGGTGCATGTCATCCCAAGGATAATTCGGGGCAGTGAGAGCCTCAAGAATATCCTCATCCGTACGGAATGTTTGTGTCGTCAAATCGGTTGACAAAGGAGTAGTGGTGGAAGAGATCATATAAATGGTATTAACCTCTTCGGAAGAGGAAGAGTCCGGGGGGTGGATTTCCACAATGGTGGGTGGTGCCGTCTCAAGATCCAGATTGTTCATTTCAAAGAGAGCTGCTCTGTACTCGGGGAGATCGGGACAATGATGCGAGTAATGCCCGTAGACACCGCATAAGGCACAGGAGTGGTTAGTGCGCAGGGATTTGTCGCAAGGCATAGGGGTTGGATCTAGATGGACAACCGGGATGGTGGGGTCATCATCGAGAATTTGCATGTACTTCTTTAATGCTGGTAACTGAGGACATAGGTGAGTCGCATGGCCCAACTCATCGCATAGCGCGCATTTGGGATGAGCACGAAACACAGGGGGGTTTTTGACTGTCTTAGTAGGTGGGACAGCAGTGTAAGGTTGGGGGCCTCTACCCCCAGTGGGTTTGGTAAGAGGAGGGGGAGGTTTTACAGAGGGCGACGGGGTAGCGACACCGAGAGGTGGTTGACTAGTAGTGATGATGGGTTGCACCGGTTGCAGGATGACATCTGGTGTCGGGGGACGAACGGGAGGCGAAAGATACCAAACGGGTAATCCTAAGGTTAAACCAGGGAGGTTGAGGGTAGCCATGACCGGGGCGCTAGCCACTCCTGAGGGAGGGAAGAGGAAAGGAATGGTGTGAATGCGTGTAGTACCAATGTGACTAAGTACCAAAGGGGGTTTAGGCAACAAAGGCGTTTGATTAGTAGGATTCCGCGTGATGTGGGACAGGGTACATAGATCGGATACTTCGGTGGTAGGAGACGGGGGTGGAATAGATGGGAAGGTCGAGGTCATTGGCGCATCTGAGTAAACTCCGGGACCCACTGAAGAAACGAATGAGGTGGTGGCATATGAAATAGGTTGTTCAACCATGGGGAGTACGGGCCCTATAGAAGAAACGATTGTGTTGGTGGCACCCGAGATAGGTTGTTCCACCATGGGGAGAACATTTTCGGGCGCCGCAAGGGCATTGGGATCGTGGTAAGTAAGTTGGTCAACCGTGACCACGCGTCCCTCATGGGGGAACATCATGATACGAAAAACGGTAGAAGCGACTGCTCGCATGGCATACATGTAGCTGCGGCCAAGTAAAAGGTTATAATCAAGCTGTGCATTGATAACCTCGATGTTGATTAGGACGGTTTTGCTAGCCAGCTAGACGGGGACATTGGTCAATAGGCCTTGTGGTTGAGCTGAACGGCCGTCATAGGCTCGCAACGCAGTAGAGGACTGCTGGAGAGGGGGGGATCCCATTTTCTGCCAGTTGGAGATGGGCATGACACATGTAGAGGCACCTTCATCAATAATGCATCGATGGACGACAAAATTCCTGATGGAAACAGAAACTTGGAATGATAAATTGGAAGGCAGGAGGGGTTCGGATTGGTCCAAATCAAATGCCATTAACTGTGAATCATTTGGATCGATAGCTCCAATGGCTGAGAGTAAAGTCTTACGCTACGAAGGGCAGGTTTTCAAGACTTCTAACGCAGACCTGGCTGTGGGGGATTGGGCTAAATCATCGACAATGTTGTAGTTAGACGCAGCCCACGCATTGGGGTTGTTGTTGATACGGCGAAGTGGGAAACGGGCTGTTTTGGGAGCTCCATCTAGTGGAGGTGGAGGTATACGTAACGCCTGATCAGTGGGATGAGTGTTAGTGGGGTTATTGGCAGGAGGGGCTTCCAGGGTGGAGCCATATTGGTTCCGCCGAGTCTGGAGGTTGACCTCATCGGAGGACATCATCAACAGATGGTGGGTACCTGAGTCAAATATGGGTTGATCAGGAGCCGCGTAAGTGATTTGTTGGATGGGAGCAGTAGCTGGAGGGGGAGCCAACGGTTCAGTGTTCACTAAGGCTTGGTTTGGTAAGGGGTTTTGTAGCACCAAAGGTGGTTGCTGAGTTTTTGAGGGATTGGGTGGTGCTTGAGGAGCCGCCTGTCCTTGGCGTAGTCTATCAGCAACCAATAGTTGTTGAACTCGCTCCATAAGTGGACAAAAATGTGTGTAGTGGCCATAGACCCCGCAAACAGAACAAGGATAGTTCGTTCGCAAATTAGGGTTTTTAGCCTGCTTGGGCGGGCGATCAGGGTTTTGGTTGGTAGGGGCCGCGTTATTATTAGCGGGGGTATTAGGGTGTTGACCAGCTTGCTCGGTCTGTTGGTTGTTCCCACGATTGCGGCCTCTGCCGCGGTTTTGTTGGCCCTGGTTGCGTTGGTTGTTCTGGTTTAGCAGCGGGTTTTCTTGGGCGTAAACCTGCCCTTGGGTAGTAGGTGGATTCTGAGTTTGCGCAGGTGCGAGAGCGGGCTGCGGTGGATAATATGGAGGTGGAGGATGCACTGGTGCAGCTACTTGAGGGGGTTGTTGATAGTGCTGTGGAGCGGGTTGTGGGTTTGCCGCAGGGGCTGGCTGTGACTGATAATAATGAGGTTGGGCTTGTGGTGGCACAAGAGCTGGTGCATCCTGCTGATGATAGTAGGGCTGAGGTGCGATCGGGGGGGCATAAACGGAAGTCATATGGCCGAAACCCTGAGGTGGACAGGATGGTCCATGGGAATGGTGTTGATGTGGCATTTGAGCATACGAGTTGGTTGCTCCGGACTGTGATGTAGCCCGCGAAGGTTCAGGTCCAGGGGGAGGACGGGCTATGGAAAATGGCTGAGGCTGTGAAGAGAGACGGCCAATGAGGCCGTCGGCAGCGTGGGATGCCCCCGACGCATCGTGCTGGGAGGGATCTCCGCGAGGGGCGTCAGGTATGATGGTATAAAGATAACCCGACTGGGCATAAATAAGATCGAACTGCTGGGCTTTAAGGATAGCCTCTTCCTCCGACTGGCGTCTTTCGGCTGCCACATCCTTAGCAATGAGCGGAAGGAGGGATTTGAGGAACCAATCTAGGAAGATCCGGTCATCTAACTTGATTTTGCATAGGCTACGGCGTCGCCGCCATTCGTGAATGTGGTCTGTGATATGGGTAGCCATGTTCTGTCGGCAAGATAGGAGGATCTCCATGCCCGCGTCATAGCGGACAGGTAACTGGAAGAACTGTAGGAAGGTCGAGGCCAGGGACGTAAAGGTGGCATGGGTTCCATGGTGCAACTCGATATACCATTTGGCAGCAGAGCCAGTGAAAGTGCGCTGTAATAAACAGAGGCGAATGGAGTCGTCTACTATGGAATTTGAGGAACACCATAGATGGAAGGACATGATATGGTTCTGTGGGTCCTCACCTGCCTTACCCTCGAACTTAGGGATGTCAGAGGGGAGCTTGGTAGGCATGGGGGGCCATGCCGGGTCGTGTCAGATGGGGTCGTTGGTTAATCTGGCTAGGTCAGGTAGGTTGAGGCTAGCCATGTATGGAAAAATGGACGGAGGGTGTGACACGGAGGTGGGTTGGATCAAGTTGGGGCCCATGCCCCCAAGTGGAGGGGTTATGTGAGGGATGTTGCCCCCAAATGGGGGAACTAAGGTGGTGGAGGTCGGAACTACCCCACCAATGGTTGTATGAGTCACTAATGGAGTGGGGATAGGTATTCTTGCTGCGGGAATCGGTACTGTGAGGGGAACAGTAGAGGGGCCTCCCATGGAGGGCATACCCATGATAGGTGTGATAACTGGTGTAGTGGTGGATGTGCCACCAACGGTCCCTCCCATGAAGGGAGTGGGATTCACACCAGCCATGGGGCTAGTAGGGGTGGTGTAAAGGGTGTTCTCGGATTCAGGCTCTGAGTCTGAGGTAAAATAAGGGGCGTCAGAATCTGGTGACGGAGTCCTATGCCACTGACGAGTGGAGTCAAGTGACAAGGCTCGAGATCTACGATGAGTGGTATCAAGTGATCCGTGCTGTGGGGGCTCGCCTCTGAGGCGCCGAGAATGTCTCGGGGAAGCAATGGTGATAAATGATGTCAAACCTCTGTGGGTTGAGGTAACTACAAACCAGCTCAAAAAACCCTAATGCAATCGAGCGTGCAGAAGGAGAGCTCAAAAAATACGACGCTCAGGACAAAAAACTAACTCAAAACACCCACTGTAACAGCGTGCTACAATAGGTGGAGAGTCAACAAAAGTGGTCAGAATACCAATAAGCAGTAGGTTTCCTAAAAAATAAAAAATGGTGGACTGACTAGACCAAAAGGAGGCAAGGGAGCCTGCAAACACCTAACTAAAAGTATTATGACTCAACTAAGCATATCCTCTGCAAGGTGATGAAATCCAAGTCAGACAATATAAGTAGGAAAGTCAAATGGCTAAAGTATCCCCCTACCGGGAGGGACACCGGGTACTCAAACCTAGAAGTATGGCAACTAAGATACCTCGTTCATGACACATCCAGAAAGGTAAATCTGCAGCTTGGTCCTTTAATCGCAATATTCCCTATACAGGGATATTCCGAGAACTGCGAAAGGTAGCCCTTCAGTTACTGAATGGAGTTCGGTATTCCACTCAGACCTCTGGAACCAATCTCACAAATTCAACCCTCCTAAGGGAGAGGCCTTCTGATAATCTGGTTGTGACCGTGTCAAAAAATACTAGGGGATTTTGGTTCCCTAATGGACAACAACTATGTCTCAAGTGTAAATAACCGAGGAGTGTTATTGGAAGCCTATCCCCCCGATCCTACCTAACTACAAAATTTATTTTATGTTCCCCAAGTGGGGTTAGAATGTTGGTTGAGTTAAGTAGTTTTTAAGTCTCACTTGAATTAGGTGACAGATTGTGTGCTTGTGAGGTTATGAACCCAGAAAAGAAGTGCCAGGGCAACTTCGTAAATATCAATAATACTGAATTAAAAAATTTTACCATGCAATATTATCTAAATAAACAATGCTAATTTTTTTTTAAAAGTTCTGTAGAGGGGGACAAAGATGGCTGTAAGGCTGTAGGTAGAACAGGTGGCTGTGTAGGTGCAGATGATATGGCAGCAAAAGGCATGATTTCCCCCCCACAGAAATAAAAATAAAAATAAAAATAAAAATAATAATAATAATAATAATAATTCTCGAAAAAATAAAAATAAAAAATAAAAAAATTCAGAAATCAGACCGCGGGTTTGTGGCAGAATCCCGCGGTCAGACCGCGGGTTTGAGGGAAATAGCCGCGGTCAGGTCACGGCTTTCTTGCCGAAAAAAAAAAAAGACCGCGGGTTTGAGGCAAAAAAGCGCGGTCGGACCGCGGGTTTGAGGCCGACAGACGCGGTTGGGCCGCGACTGCAAAAGAAAAAGACGCGGCCGAGACGCAGGAAAATGGCTGACAGGTGAGGTCGGACCGCAGGTTTGAGGGAAACAGGCGCGGTCAAGCCGCGGCTATGGGGATGAAAGTCGCGGTCGGCGGTGGCCGAAAGGGACAGCCGAAAAGAAAAACGGAAAATAAAATTGCAGAAAATAAACCAGCGGAGTCGCCAAAACTGTTGCTAGGGTTTTACACCTAGCTTGTACGAATGAGTACCTACTAAGGACAATAGATTCCTTAGTAGCAGTTCAATGATATTTGGATTAAAAGCTATAACTGAAATAAAAACTAAATTTAACCAAGTTAATTAAGCAAACAGTAGAAATTAAATAACATGAAACAAAAACAGTAAATAGTAAATAATGACCTTTATTGATGTTACCTCCAATGTGGAGGTTGGTGAAGTCCGTTGCGCTGGTCTGATGTCGGTGGCTCCGAGCTTCAAGCTGCTTCTTCTCTTTCTCCAATGGTGGAAATGGGCCAAAAGGGGCTCTTACGGTGAAAGTAACTCGATGGTGAGCTAGGGTTTCAAGAGCAATTTTGGCAGAGGCAGGATACTTGTGATTGTGGATATTGAATAAGGGGTCTCCATCACTTATTTATAGTTGGAAACCATGCAGTTTTTAGGGTTAGGGTTTCTTCCTCATTTTTCTCATTATTTTTTATTTTTTATTCCTTTTTGGAGATTTTGGATATTTTTAGAGGAAAGGAGGGTTTTATGGCCTTTTGGAGGCTTTTTAAGCCTTTTGGAGGCTTTTTGCATGGTTTTATGGGTTCGTGATGGAAATATGGTGGGAAAATGGACAAATGAGCCATGTAATGGGGTAGATGAGGTAGTGAACCCTTTTTGGGTGTTAACAATGCTGTATTACGGGATTATAGGACTACATGTAAGAATCTCATGGGACACACACCTTTCAGCTTGGTGTATGGACAAGAGGTTGTTATGCCTATGGAATATATTATTCCTAGTTTAAGAGTTTCTCAAATTACCGAGATAGCTGATACATACACCATGAATGAAAGGCTAGCGCAGCTGCTTGCCTTAGAGGAAGACAGATTCATCGCAGGATTCCATTAGAAAGTTCAGAAGGCACGAGAAAAAGCTTGGAATTACAGACACGTTAAGAGAAAGAGTTTTCAGATAGGAGACCTAGTACTCATGTATGACAGTAAGTTTGTTAATTTTCCAAGCAAGTTCAAGACGCATTGGTTGGGGCCATATCAAATTCAGTATGTTACAGAAGGAGGTGCCGTTCAGCTCAACAAACTAAACGGGGAGCTTTTTCCTACGTTAATTAATGGCAGTAGGCTTAAGCTCTATAGTGACAGCCACTCCACCTCTCCGCCCTAACCCAGAAAGCTATGAGAGTATAGATGTCCAATGTAGTTGAAAGGAGGTATCGCACCAGTAATTAGTCTACACCGGCAGGTAAAGAGTTCTAAGTATAAGGAATCGCATGAGGAAATTTTATTTTGTGCAAGTCATAGGATCCTTGCGGGAAAAAAATAAAAAATAAAAAATCCAAGTATGAGGAGTTTCATGCCAGTTATGTTGCGCAAGTTTTGAACATTGCGGAGTTTCATGCCAGCATGTTGGTTCAGAACGATGCGGTGTGACATTGAAGCAATGCGATGCTCCCCGTGCCACGTAGACAAGTTTGAAAAGAGACAGAGGGCCAATCACTTCACCTTCTGACAAGCAGTTAATCCAAAAATGACTTGTATACGTTACCCTAGATTTGGAAACAGTATAATGATTTTTCCAGATTTGCTAAATCTTGGTCGAGACCGGCATCTATACACAAGTTTCGAGGGAAATTTGATCGGATTTCAGCAATTAATGAGGATCAAAATGATGGGTATTTTCTTGTCTATGCAATTAATACCACTGACGGTTCTAGCTTAGATGATTGTTGTTGGAGAAGGGTCCCGCAGCTACAGAAGAAGCTGCTAGTTTAGTGGACATACAGTTTTGGCAGATAGACAAGATAGATCTGCGATGCTGTAGCAGGTTTCCAGCTGCAGAGTAGAGCCAGAAACCATGACTTTTAAGATAGAGAAGTCAAGGAAGCTGACGATACTTGAGCGACTGAGATGAGAGAGCTCACCCACTGCATTGAAGGCAGTGGTGTAAGACAGGAGGGCTCAGCTACCCTCATAAAGGAAAAGGAGCAATGAGGCTGAGGCATTGAAGACAAAGGATAGCCAGGGAAGCAGTGCCGGTACCCATGGTCAGTACTGGGAAGCATGGAAGACTGCATGAAGCTGTGGTGAAGGGAAGCGGTGCATAGTACCCATGATCAGCGTCGGAAAGCATGGAATACCACAGAGAGCTGTGGTGTGATGGATAGCGGCAACCCCAAAGTACAGATACGCCGACTATCACTAGTTAGGGTTTGGGTTACTGTTGGGACAGGTCCACAGTGTTGTAATGGCGAGACCTTCGGGCCACCTATAAAGGGATGTATTTTTTATTGTAAAAGGTTTTCATTTTGAGCATTTTAAGCCATCCAGCTAGCTAGTTAGCCATTGAGTCTGTTAGCTCACAGCTACCTTGTATTGTAATAGAGTTGAGCTCTGGTTCTGTTATTAGCTGTAGTATCTTACCGTAACCAGTAGCTGGCTCATAGAGCATGCATGTAATGATCCCCAGGGATCGACAGAGAAGGAAGAGTATATTGTAAGAGAGACAATATAGAGATAGAGAAGAGATCTAAGAGAGAAGATCTCAAGCTGCATATGCGGTGCAGCAGAACTGTGTTTACCTTCCCTTGAGCTATAATAGAAACACAGTTCTGTGGATGTAACTTCCATCCTGGAGGTGAACCACATTAAAATCGAGTGTTATGTGATTGAGTTATGTGTTGTGTTTACTTGTTGCATCTAACAGTTAGTATATAAGACTTTTCTTACAGTTTAATGTATGAATGCGGTATTCAATTCGCAGTAATATAGAAGGATAGATATAAGTTGAAGTCTTTGGCATGTTGTATGTGGGTTCATTTATGCTTTGCTTGAAACAGTCACTAGTCGTAGTGATAAACAGCCTGTCATGTTGATTCCTGCAAGTCGACACAAAAAACGTGAAGTGCACTGAGTCGTGGGAGTAGGATATCACAGGGAGGCGATACCGCATCAGCAAAGGAGCTGCAGTGCGCGATACCGTAGGTTAAGGACTTAGCGTTGGGAAGAAGTTATGTGTTTCCTGGTGCGTGGAGATGCGATAAGGCTGGAGTCATCACGAGTCGGTGGAAGTTGCGTGACGCGGAAAGGGGTCCATGCGATGGGAAGAGAGAGATCTTGCGGCTAGAAGAGCTGCGAGGTGAGGAGATCACGCGACGCGAGCAGGGGGTCATGTGACGCATAGAGAAAGAGACCTCGTGGCTAGTAGAGCTGCGAGTCACAAGTAGGACGCCACAGAACTTGGTCCAAGATGCTTGAATCCTTGGCCAACCCATTAGAATCACTTCGGGTGAGACTTCAGGTCACTTCGCGGTCTATCACCGAAAGGGCCAGTGAGATAGGGGTATTGTTGGTTAAACATAGTAAACCTAGGTCTGCCCATGATCGCCAAAAAATGGTTTCGTTGCTGGTTTTGAACAAAATAAGCACTGATGTTCTAGGGGCGCCCTACTAGAGATGAACTAAACGAGTGGGTTTGGTCTAACCTAAAAGAGTTTGTCGAACGAGAGAACAGGAGTCCTAAAATAAACACAGAGGCCTGGTTACAGAAACGTGTCCTTACAGACATCCATGCGATATTTTTTACGACCTTTGGAAACAAACTTTACGACTGGTTATCAAAGTTGACCGATACAGGCATATTCAAAAAGAAAAGAGACATTGTCTAGACACCAGAGCTGATTCAGACCGTGGAGAACCTTTATAATCCCCTCACAAGAGTAGTAGACTTCTGGCTTGCGAGTGTGCTAGGAGGCTTCGTCATAGAGTTTGCAGTTGACTAGACGAAAAGCTTCAGCGAGCCTGAGCGCTACTTCTTCAAAGGATATCATGGTAAGTACCTAAGATCTTTAAACTTGTCCATTAAGATGCTATTACATGAAAAAGGAACAATGGATCTAGTTTCAGATGAATAAGTAGAAATAGTAATGTCATAAAAGTTTGAAAGTGATTTTGATGACATTGGAAGAACACGAAGTGGAAAGAAGTATAAAGTAGATTTCAGATCTCCAATATTTGAAGACAATTCAGATAGTAATAGACAGCAGAGTCATAGTACCACAGAAGGAACAGAGGGGGGTATCCCTTACCACCCTTATACCCCACAGAAACAGACCGGGACTCAGAACAATCCCGTAGGAACTCCATCAAGTAGCTCACAGGTAGTACCTACCACCACTACATCACCTCCACCTACACCGCCGAGTGGTAGTAACACAGTGAATCAACATCCACCACGTAGAAATAGGATGGGGGATGATATGAAGCTACCTATATTTAAGGGAACAGGGCCAAAAGACCCAGAGCAACATTGGTTTCTATGTGAAGCCATGTGGACCATTAAAACAATCAATGATGATAACCTTAAACTTGTACAGTTGGTCACCACACTAAGAGATCGAGCATTAACATGGTACATAAAGTATACCACAATACCCAGGACACTTGCCTAGGTCAAGACCGCCATGATTAAAGAGTTTAAGAAACCTAAGTTTGAGTCACAGTGTATTACAGAACTCAAAGACATCAAGCAGCTACCTACAAAGTCGGTGTGGGACTTTGCTCAGAAATTCAAACCCCTTATCGACCAAGTCAGTTTTGAGTTCACGCCGGAGCAGCATAAGGAATGGTTTATTGTAGCGCTGCTCCCTCACATTAGACTTCCATTAATGCAGCAAAAACTCCAGACGTAGGATGACGTGTTGGAGATGGTGATGAAACTAGAGGCTTCACCTCTAGCTGAGAGCAGTACAAGCATGGAAACCTTACAAAACCAGTTGGCTAATCTCACATTATAGTTGCATGAACTTAAGAAAGGGAAAGAGGTTGCGCAAGACATATGGTGCGTAAAATGTAAAGCACAAGGCCATAGTAAAGAAAATTGCCTGGTCTTTGTAGAATATATAGCAACAGGGACTCTTAACCCCTTACCACAGACCCACGGACCGTGGTGTGAAATATGCAGAACGCGAGGACATCTACCTCACCAATGCCCTCTACTTCAGAAGTACACGTAGACACCTAAGAACTTATACTGCATCTTCTACAAGTCTGTAGGCCATGATGAACACGATTGCAGAGCCTATGATCTCATGGTTGGAGCAAAGCAAGACTTGTACAGAGTCTAGTCAGAGACACAGGGTCCAGCAGCAGGACCACAGCTTGATCCGGCTTATGGTGGCCATGGAGGAGGATTCAGAGGACGAGGCCATGGAAAAGGCTTTGCACGAGGAGAAGGTTTTTTCCATGGTCGCGGACCAGTTACTTGTTACAACTGCGGAATTGTAGGACACTATGCTAGGGATTGTCAGAGCCCCACTACCACTTGTAACTACTGCAAATATTATGATCATACTATAGAGGAGTGCCCTACCTTGATAGCTAAGATCAGAGAACCTAAGCCAGCAGTACACCAGAACATCCAGCTTATTGCTGCTGAGCAAAAAGAGCCAGAACCAAGAGTCAATATTGTGACTCGTAGCGGTGTTTCTACCAGTGGGACATCACAGGAGATGGAAAAGAACACAGGGCAGGAGTGGGTGCGCAGAGCTCCTAGTAAAGCAACACCACTCGACCTGTAGAAGAACAAACAGACATTTCAGGAAGCTAAGTCTTTCTTTGATGAACCTACTCAATCAGAATCGACCTGTAGATGAGATGAGGAAGAGATGATAGGAAGTGTACATTCCTTCCCGCGGAGTTGTTTAAAACTTGTAAGAAATGAGCAAGCTATCACAAAACTTCAGTGCATCATAGATCAGTGTCAGCCATCTTCTTCTGTGAGCAGTACACCACATGATATTCATAATATTACAGCACATACAAGAACAGGAAGAGAGATGCGACTCACAGTGCAGGTTGGAGAGTTTGAAATGGATGAAGTGATCCTAGATCTAGGATCGGACGTGAATGTTCTGACTAAGCAGACATGGGAATAGATGGGTAGCCCTAATTTAATCAGATCGCCTATCCATCTAGGTTAGCTAATCAGTAGCGAGTATCACCTCTGGGTCAGTTACCGCAGGTACCAGTTGACATTGATGGAGTTCGCAGCTTCGCGGACTTTGAAGTAATAGAAATCATCGGCGATAGTAAACCGTATCCAGCACTACTAGGAATTGATTGGGATATCGGTAACATGGCTGTTATCAACCTAAAGAGAAGACAAATGACATTTGAGGACACGTAGATCTGGGTCATCACGTCGTTCGATCCCTTTCAGGGTCCTAGATATATCGAACCTATCCAAGTAGAGGAGGAGGCACGTAACATGGAAAGTCTCTATCAGATGACCACAAACCAGAGCGACTACGTCAATCCGACTGAAGAAGGGAACATTAGTTGGTGATGCGACAGCTCATGCGCATTGGATTCAGATGTTGGTCTAGAGAACTGGCAGAACAGACTTCATGAAGTCTCAGCGCACAGATGCGCGTACTTGACTAAGTCATTGCGATGGATTGGCACAGAGATCAATGAGATTCTATCATTTCATGGTCTAACAGATATCCAGGACTTCCTTGAGCAGTTTGAACAATAGATTCCTCATGAGCAGAGGATCGCAGCTATGGACCTTGCAGTACGAGCCACACTTGCAATATGGTGGTATGCACATAAAGAGAACATCGCATCATGGGATGATATTAAAAGATTGATGGCGATCAGATTTTCTGTTGGCAGGGAGTATGTCCAGCAGAAATACACAGGAGAGAGTGACCCCAGAGCACATATTCAGACATGCGAACAGAGCTGGTTGGACATTCCTGAGAATGAATGGGTTCACCGATTCATTCATACTTTGGATACAGTTCCAAGGAACTGGTATACAGAGACTGAACTACGCAAAGGAACAACTACATGGCCACTAATGATAGACAGCTTCCTACTCACCTTCGCTTTTGAATCTGAGTATCCAAGTGTTGATCAGGCCCTAGATATAATAAAGAGTAATATATTTGAGGACTGTACCACATCAGTGCCAACTCAACCTGAGTGGGCTATCTAGCTAGAAAAGGCGTTAGAGTGTTATAATTTTGCATCTGAACCAGAGGAGGAGGATGAAGATCCTCGCAACACCAACATTCCGGAGTCAGAAGGGACTCGCGATGTTGAGGGACCACAGTTAAAAATTCCAGCAATTACAGAGCCCATCAAGATTAAAAAAATCAATATTGGCACAGAAACAGAACCTAAGTTTGCCTCTATTGGAGACTATTGGAATGATGAAACAATCAAACAGATTGCAGACTTGTTACATGACTATCAGGACCTATTTCCCACCAAGTTCACAGAGATGAAGGGAATAGTTGGAGACCTGGGAGTCATGAGGATACCATTGAAGGAGGATGTTAGACCAGTCAAGCAGCGTCCATATAGATTAAATCCGCGCTACAAAGAAAAGTAAAGGACGAGATCGATAAGATGCTAGCAGCAGGAATCATTGAGCCGGTAGAAGAAAGCGAATGGGTTAGCCCCATGGTTGTGCAAGAGAAGAAAACCAAAGGAGACATCAGGATCTGTGTCAATCTATGCAAGCTCAATGATGCATCACTTTACTATCCATTTTCGACACCATTCATTGATGAGGTATTAGACAAGGTGGGAGGACAGGAGGTCTACTCCTTCACTGATGGCTTCTCAGGCTACCATCAGATCAGAATACATCCAGAAGATCGATCCAAGACCACCTTTGCAACAGAATGGGGCTCCTTCCAGTATACGGTAATGCCCTTTGGTCTTAAGAATGCACCAGCTATATTTTCTAGAGTAGTAGTTGCTGTATTTAAAGAGTACATCCATAAATTCCTAGAAGTATATTTTGATGATTGGACTGTATTAGGACTAATTGACAAGCATATAGGAGATTTAAGACTGATGTTAGAGAAATCTAGGCAGTACCAGATTTCTCTAAACTTGAAGAAATGTATATTTTGTGCACCATTTGGTATTTTGCTGGGTCACATTGTTTGCAGACAAGGCTTGATGGTAGATCCCGCAAAGATTTCCATCATCGTAAATCTTCCAGCACCCAACTCAATCAAGCAACTGAGAACAGTACTTGGTCATACCGGGTATTACAGAAAGTTCATCAAGGGCTACGCAAAGATTACAGCACCAATGGAGAAATTGCTAAAGAAATATGTAAAATTCCTATGGAATGCAAAATGTCAGCAGAGCCTAGACACACTTAAAGAGAAGATGGTTACAGCGCCCATCCTAGTATTTCCAGATTGGACTAAGCCATTTCATGTACATGTGGATGCATCTGGCATCGCACTAGGGGTTGTTCTAACGCAACCAGGAGAAGGGGATATTGATCATCCTATCGCATATTCCAGTAGAAAGCTGTCGATGACAGAAAAGAACTACACCACAACGGAAAGAGAAGGCCTAGCTATGGTGTATGCACTGCAGAAGTTCAGGCACTACCTATTGGGTGCCTCGTTCAAGATGTTTACTGACCATTCCGCATTGAAGTATCTGGTCAATAAGCCAGTGTTAGGGGAGAGAATCTGTAGATGGTTACTACTCTTTCAGGAGTATGATTTTGAAATCATTGTTAAACCAGGAAGATTGAACGCTGGACCTGATCATCTGTCACGGATAGACTCAGAAGAAGAGACAAGTAACCTAGAGGACAATTTGCCAGATGCACGGTTGTTTTCTATCCAGATCACAGATGACTACTATGCTGATATTTTTCACTTTCTCACTACAGGATTAGCACCTAATGAGTTCACTAAGCAGCAAAAGAAGCAGTTGGTTGTTAAAGCAGCAGACTTCACCCTGATCGCAGGACATCTATACAAGTTAGGACTGGATGAAGTTTTGCGCAGATGTGTGATGACGCATGAAAAAGATGCTATTATCAGAGAGGCACATTCAGGAACCGCAGGAGGTCATTTTGCAGGAAAGCGGACTGCGCAGAAAATCCTAGCTGCAGGATTATGGTGGCCTACATTGCATAAGGATACCAAGAACTTTTGCAGATGCTGTGATATCTGCCAGAGGGTAGGAAAACCCTCATGACGTGATGAAATGCCGCTGCGAACGTAGGTTACGCTGCGCGCATTTGACAAGTGGGATATAGACTTTGTGGGTCCTATCAACCCACCAGGAAAGCACACTGGTGCGAGATATATTATCACCAGAACATAGTACCTCACCAGATGGGCAGAGGCCAAATCAGTAAGAAATTGTGATGCTGCTACAGCCACACAGTTCCTTTTTGAGAACATCATAATTAGATTTGGATGCCCAGTAATTTTGATGAGTGATCAAGGAACACATTTCTTGAACCACACCATTGAGGCCTTGACAGAAGAATTCCAGATTCAGCACCATAAGAGCACTCCCTACCACCCACAGGATAACGGTACGGTGGAGGCCTTTAACAAGATTTTAGAAAATGCTCTTACTAAGATATGCAACAGCCAAAGGAATGATTGGGACCTCAGAGTTAACGCTGTATTATGGGCGTATAGGAGCACATGCAAGAAACTTACAGGACACACACCTTTCAGCTTGGTGTATGGACAGGAGGCTGTTATGCCTATGGAGTATACTCTTCCTAGCTTATGAATCACTCAGATCATCGGGATGACTGATACAGACACAGTGGAGGAAAGGCTAGCGTAGCTGCTTGCCTTAGAGGAAGACAGATTCATTGTCGGATTCCATGAGAAAGTGCAGAAGGCACGAGAAAAAGCTTGGCATGATAGACACATTAAGAGTAATACTTTCCAGATTGGAGACCTAGTACTCCTCTATGATAGTAAATTTATTAAGTTTCCAGGGAAGTTCAAGACGCATTGGCTGGGGCCATATCAGATACAGCAAGTTACAGAGGGAGGTTCTGTTCAGCTCAGCCAGCTGAATGGGGAGCTTCTTCCCACATTGATTAATTCCAATAGGCTTAATCTCTATAGTGATAGCCACCCTGTTACGGAGAGAAATTCCTATGGCTTGGGGTACCACAACAGACAGCTAGACTCCAGAAATCAATCTTCTCCAATATGCAATAGAAATAAACAATCTAACACTAAAGGATCGAACCTCGTACCTTATTCCGGACGGTTGAAGTAGATCCCCGTTGAGCTTTCCAATCTTCAGCTTGAATTGTTATAGCACGTCCTCAACAACAAGTAAACAATACAAGCATACTATATTTCATGGTGTTAGATCTATTCTAGCATATATAATCAATAATGTAAAATCATTTGACATATTCCAATGGAAACAATATTCATTCAAATACACATTACTGGACAGGAAAATATCTTTCTATTAATAAGAATCAGAGATTACAAGTGACAACCTCTGACGGCACGTCTGCGAACCGGAGAAACTGAATCCCCCACTTGGGCCTCCACCACCTCAATCCTCCATCACTTCGATAGCAAGCTTACTAACTATGGGCAAGCTTGGGAAGAACACAACAGTGCTCCAAGGGACAAAGGGATGCAGACTCAAGCATAAAGTTCTGGCAACAATGGACTATAGTTTCGATGCTCTCAACTTTCTCTTCTGCTTTCAATGTACCAAGGGGTTCCTTATATAGCTCTTCAAAGGGATACTGAAGGGTCGAATCCGTGCGATCTCAAGGCATATGGAAGGCCAGGAGTCATATGAGTCGGATCCAAGTCAAGGAACAGTCCAAAAGGATTTGGATTTATGCACACATCCCGATGTATGTGACTATCGAGGGAATATCCGCGTATGTACGCGGTTATCGGGGAAAAAGCCGTG
>LPNX010229094.1:61004-92797 GCA_001517045.1 Pseudotsuga menziesii | reverse complement strand
TGACTGCAAGTCTCAAGGCACTCAAATATGACTCTAGACTCCAATCCCAGAATAAATGATCTAAAGTCGATGGGATGAAATCCGCTGGAAGGAGGGCATTAAGAAATCCCCCATCATCCAGCACGAGGTACTCAGCAAGGCTGTATAATATGGAAGAACTCGATCATAAGGTGCACGAACCAGTAACTGTACCGGGAATGGCCGACATGCAAAGTCAAGATAACTGGGGAATGGCTGACTCAGGTTTCAACTTCCTTCGAACAAGAGCATAACGGCGTATGGTGACTGAATGAAGGCAGCAAAGACTCGATATACAAACTGGGACATCTCTATGACACAGGAGGCATCAATAGAGGCTCCATAGGGACTGGAAGCATAACCAGTCGGTGGAGATAAACTCAGATAACGAGTACAGCTCCTAAAGTCAAACTATAACCCAACCAATGGATGTGATATACAATGCTCTGTTCGAAGGCGACACGACTCGACAGCTGCCCAAGATAATATCTTTTCTCGTCCGGCTTTTTGGTTTTTTAATTTTTTTGGTCTTTTTCAGTTATTTGAAAAGCTTGAAAAAAGAATAAACTAGCTTTATAGTTACAAACTAGGAGGAGACGAGTGTCATCAGGGCAAACAAACTAGTTCCAAGCAGTGGAACATACCTATGCTCAATGCAAGGAAACATGTGTAGGATATCGACACTCGGGGGAAGATCCCCTCCTGGTAAAAGGGTAAGTCAAGTTGCAAAAGATATACAAAATGGCTCTGCATGGCTAGACATGAGACAAGCTCGGGCTATAAGGCTGAAACGCAATGTCAGGGGAGCCGGCATAAAGCTCAATAAGACAGGCAAAGCTCATGAAAATGCATTCACAACTTGATACAAGGGGAGTCCGGGGGGAACATGGCCAACATAAGATCAAGAGGAGTATGAGGATCTTGCTAAATGTCATGGCAATACTATACAACGGACTCCCACACCCTAAAAAGGGAGAAACATCGGCATGGGCACCAAATGAAAATAAGGTGCTAACTAGGGTACCCATGTGAGGTAAGGCTCTACCACTCATATCATGCCACTTCTATAGCAGCAAGAAGGTTCCGTGACATAATAGAGTGGGTTCGTACCTAAGGCGAGATTGACATGGTCATAAGGTCATGCATAAGTGCAAGCGGATGTGAAATCCTAACCTATATGCCAGTTCAGACATAATACCTGTGCTAGGCACGAACGGGTCGAAACCTCGGAGAGAGTGTACAAAACTGGACCCTACATGATAACCATATAAGTCCACAAACACTAAATAGTCAATAAAGAATCCAAACCATAGGATATAGGGAGGAATGATCATGACAACAGCATCCAAAGGAAATAATGTGGTGAACGATGGGACATAAAAAGGAAAGTAAGGTGTAGACCCAACATTCACGCATCCACTACCACCCCCATGAGGGTGACCACTAGTGTAAAGACCGAGCGAAAGGAATAAAAATCCTCCACGAATGGAGTAGAGGGAGGAATTTGGCCACTCCCAAATCCATGAGCATGATAAGGGGTTGTGATGCCCCCAAGTCTAACACCAGGGTCTGTACTAGGACCAAGGACGGGTGATAAGATACCAGGCATGCCAAAAATAAAAGGACCCCAAACTCAAGAGAGCATAAATATACTCAAGTAACCACGATCCCAAAGGCCAACTAGCGCACAAAGAGCACACTCCTAAGAAAATCTACAGCCAAAATACAAGCAAACCAAGGGGAGGATATGTGAGCTCCCGAATGCAGCAGGTATGTCTCGCCTAGGAGAGGCTCGAAACTCCCATACACTACAAGCGGAGGTACGTAACCAATTATAGTGGCCCTCAGCTTCAACGCATAAAGCGACTGTGCTGTCCGACCTCTACCTGGCCAGGACACCTGTAGAATAACCTCTACAAGTACCCCCTCGATAACCTAGGTAAGGTCACTAAGGTCACCTCAATATAATCAACACTCAGGTGGACAGTCGTGGGCGGGATTGACCGTATGGGCAGGGTAGCAAAGCCCGAAACTCTAGAAAGAGCCCCCAGATACGAATACAATCCTGGCAATATCGCCGGTGCTACTCAGTTATGACTAGGGGTCATCCCAATCAATAACCACTCACACTGCCTCGTGCTTAACTCCCGTGTAAGAGAAGCGTCCTGAGAAACACTAATTATATCAAGGATTTCACTATCTCACCTGGACAGACACATACATGTTGTTGTTTAGCGATCTTGGAGAATTGACTCACAATGAACTATTCCAAGATCCTAAAACCTAAGCTTGTTGGTGCACCCTATAAAATAAAAGAGTGTAATTCATTTTATTTAGCGTTGATTTTAGTTTGGCTGTAATTACTCAAAGGGAAATGGCCGTGCAACTAGTGACATTATGACTCAGCAGTGAAATAAATATGCACACCATAACAAACAATGCTAAGTGCAATCTTTGTCGAATGAAAAATAGGGTATGCCACTACATGAGATGCATAAATATATATTTATTTTCGAATGTCAATGCAATCCTTCCTATATGAAAGCCTAAAAACAACTCTCATCCAAGCAATCCAATGCAAGTACCCCCTCAAATCAATATCTGAGATGCAACTAGGCGTGCAACTATTTTGTATTTTTCAATATAAAAGAATGAAAAATGCAATAAAAGTCATCTAAAACTCTCAGTCTTTGCAGCAAGTATAAAAGACAAGCCCAGCAAGACACCAAGACAAAAGGAGTAATGCACTAATGGCAAAACAAAAAGGAAAAATGACTAAAACTACTTTCAAAGAAAAATCAATGAAAAAGCGGTCTCTGGTCACAAAAGAAGCATCCAACAGACAACATCAGACCCAAGGAAGACCCAACCACACTCACAACACACCCAGCAACTTCCCCCAACATCAAACTCACCAAAAGGGAGGATGTACGCGACTGTATAAAGAACATCTGCGTATATACGCGACTTTAGGCCCAAAACCCGCATGGAAAAGCCAATATACGCGAATTTTGGCCAAAAACCTGCATGGGAAGGCCCATATACGCGACTTTTGGCCAAAAAACTGCGTGGAAAAAAGGATTTTAGTGTAAAATCTACGTGTATACGCGACTTTTGGCCAAAAACCCGCGTATGTACGTGACTTTTGGCCAAAAACCCGCGTGGACAGAGAAGGCAGTGGTAAAAAGCAGGCCAAGGGTCAAACAAATAAAGGGGAGTGTCAATGGATGAACATACTATAAAATGCGACACAGAAACAAGGATAAACCAAGAGCAAATCATTAATCTCAAGCCCATTGTGCCCGTAAACCCCCAAATAAAAACAAAGGACTTCCCCAGCGGAGTCGCCAATTCTGTTACGGAGAGAAATTCCTATGGCTTGGGGTACCACAACAGACAGCTAGACTCCAGAAATCAATCTTCTCCAATATGCAATAGAAATAAACAATCTAACACTAAAGGATCGAACCTCGTACCTTATTCCGGATGGTTGAAGTAGATCCCTGTTGAGCTTTCCAATCTTCAGCTTGAATTGTTATAGCACGTCCTCAACAACAAGTAAACAATACAAGCATACTATATTTCATGGTGTTAGATCTATTCTAGCATATATAATCAATAATGTAAAATCATTTGACATATTCCAATGGAAACAATATTCATTCAAATACACATTACTGGACAGGAAAAGATCTTTCTATTAATAAGAATCAGAGATTACAAGTGACAACCTCTGACGGCACGTCTGCGAACCGGAGAAACTGAATCCCCCACTTGGGCCTCCACCACCTCAATCCTCCATCACTTCGATAGCAAGATTACTAACTATGGGCAAGCTTGGGAAGAACACAACAGTGCTCCAAGGGACAAAGGGATGCAGACTCAAGCATAAAGTTCTGGCAACAATGGACTATAGTTTCGATGCTCTCAACTTTCTCTTCTGCTTTCAATGTACCAAGGGGTTCCTTATATAGCTCTTCAAAGGGATACTGAAGGGTCGAATCCGTGCGATCTCAAGGCATATGGAAGGCCAGGAGTCATATGAGTCGGATCCAAGTCAAGGAACAGTCCAAAAGGATTTGGATTTATGCACACATCCCGATGTATGTGACTATCGAGGGAATATCCGCGTATGTACGCGGTTATCGGGGAAAAATCCGCGTATATCAATATTATAATGTTTTTTGGGGATGATTAAGGTAACATCAAAAGATATAAAGTGGTCCAAAGGGGCTAATGAGTCTGCAGCGGGACAAGGGAAGGCCATACAATGTGTGATTCACCTAGTGTGGTGAAATCCGCTATAACACACCCCACCTCTCTGCCCTAGCTTAGCCAGTTTATAGTGGTGTAGATGTCCAGTGTAGTTGAAAGGAGGCATCGCACCGGGAACTAGTCTACAATAGAAGGTATCATAAGTATGAGGAATCGCATAAGGTCGGTTCATTTTGTGCAATTCATGAGTGGCTTGAAAAAAAAACCAAAAAAAACGCTTGTTTGTTTGCGTGGGTGATGTGGTGTTTCAGCACAGCAGTTCGATGTTTCCCCGTGCCACGTATCCAGTTTTGCAACTGATAGAGGGCCCATCACGTCACCCTCTGACAGGCCGTTAATGAGGAAATGACCAGTATCCCTTACTATAGATTTGGCTATAGCATAATTAAGTTTCCAGATTTGGCAAATCTTCAACGATACCGGCGCCTGTATACACACGCTTCGAGGGAAGTGTGATCGGATTTCACCATTTATTGAGGATTGGATGACGGGTGTGGTCTCGTCCATGCAATTATTATGACTGACGGGTCTAGTCAAGATGACCGTTGCATCCGGGATTGCTTCCTTCGGCATAAAAGCAGAAAGTGTTCATTCGAGAGGGTTACACTTGCAAAAACCTGAGAGCTATAGAGTAAGTTGTTCAGAGTTTCATGTGCAGAGTTCACCCAGTTACAAAGTGCTGTGATTCCCAGAGTTCGAAGCCATTTCATTCCCAATACATTCCACCAAGTGGGTTCTTCCCGAGGAAGAACCTTTAGAAGACATGCTGAGACATTTCGACCCTGGTGGTCGTATGTCCGCTATGACGACGCCACCCGGGGTTGTGAAATTAGGAATATCACAGGTAAGACAATTTCCAAGGCTGAGGAATCAAGCACAGGATGTAGAAGATGTCATCAAAATATATTCTAACGAGAAGAAGAAAGACGAGCCGATCACTGAAGATAAGAAATCAGAGCAGAAGAATGACGAGAAGAAATCTCCCGTGAGGAAGAAAGTAAAAATGAGGAAAAGACAACAACGGGAGAAGGAATTCGACCTATCTGATCAGCTAAGAGAAGAACAAGAGATTGCTGAGGCAAAGAAGCGAAACTTTGGCGATCAGAGGGAGCATGAATACCTGGAGCGACTTGCTAAGAAGGAAAGTGGAAGAGGACAGTAAACACAGCAAATGGTAGAATTCCAGCATGCAGACAAAGGCTTGTTCTCGAAACGGAATTCATGGTTTGTATCTCTTTCATATAGGGGGCTCCAGGCCGAGCGGCATGTTTTGAGAAGCCTGGAAGATAAATATTTATATCTTCCTTATAGCACGAGCTCTAACCCAGATAGAAAGGAGTTCTCGTGATACCAGGGATTTGAATCCTTAAGGTGGGCACAGCGATAGCAGGTCTTGCAGCGGCAAGACTGTGAGCATAACAATAAGGAAAGGTAAGAGAGACCTATGAACTAAGTTAGCAGAAGATGCCAGTATTAGTCAAGCTTTGCTTGACTCGGCATGAGAGTGTGTCGAAGTGATGCAGAAGGAAGTTACAGGACTTCGCAACAGGTTGCAATGGACTTCACAGGAAGCTAAGGAGAAGCTACAGCAGGAGAAGCCGCTGGTAGTGGCTCAGGGACGAGCCACAAGTAAGTGTTAGGGGACTGTTGGAGTAGGGTCCCATAGCTATAGAAGAAGCTGGAAGTTTAGTAGATAGATAGTTTTGGTGGATAGACAAGATAGAGCTACGATGCCGTAGCAGGTTTCCAGCTGCAGAGCAGAGTCGAAAACCATGACTTTTAAGATAGATAAGTCAAGGAAGATGACGATACTTGAGCAGCTGAGACGAGAGAGCTCACCCACTGCATTGAAGGCAGCAGCGGAAGACAGGAGGGCTCAGCTACCCTCATAAAGGAAAAGGAGCAACGAGGCTGAGGCATTAAAGACAAAGGACAGCCAGGGAAGCAGCGTCGGTACCCATGGTCAACACTGGGAAGCATGGAAGACTGCAGGAAGCTGTGGTGAAGGGAAGCGATGCATAGTACCCATGATCAGCACTGCGAAGCATGGAAGACCGCAGAGAGTTGTGGTGTGACGGATAGAAGCTACCTCAAAGTATAGATATGCCGACTGTCACTAGTTAGGGTTTGGGTTACTATTGGGACAGGCCCACAGTGTTGTAATGGCGAGACCTTCAGGCTACCTATAAAGGGATGTATTTTGTATTGTAAAAGGTTGGAATTTTGAGCATTTTAAGCCATCCATCTAGCTATTTAGCCATTGAGTCTGTTAGCTCACAGCTACCTTGTATTGTAATAGAGTTGAGCTCTGGTTCTGTTATTAGCTGTAGTATCTTACCGTAACCAGTAGCTGGCTCATAGAGCATGCATGTAACGATCCATAGGGATTGACAGAGAGGGAAGAGTATATTGTAAGAGAGACAATATAGAGATAGAGAAGAGATCTAAGAGAGAAGATCTAAAGCTGCATATGCGATGTAGCAGAACCGTGTTTACCTTCCCTTGAGCTATAATAGAAACACAGTTTTGTGGACATAAATTCCATCTTGGAGGTGAACCACATTAAAATAGAGTGTTATGTGATTGAGTTATGTGTTGTGTTTACTTGTTGCATCTAACATTTAGGATATAAGACTTTGCTTACAATTTAATGTATGAATGCAGTATTCAGTTCGTAGTAATATAGAAGGATAGATATAAGTTGAACTCTTTGGCATGTTGTATGCGGGTTCATTTATACTTTGCTTGAAACAGTCACTAGTCGCAGTGTTAACCATCCTGTCATGTTGAGTCCTGCAAGTTAACACGAACAACGCTAAGTGTGTTGAGCCGCGGGAGTAGGATATCGCAGGGAGGAGATACCGCATCGGCAGAGGAGCTACGATACATGATACCGTAGGTTAAGGACTTAGCATTGGGAAGAATTTACGTGTTTCCTGGTGCAAGGAGATGCGATAAGGCTAGAGTCATCGCGAGTCGGTGGAAGTTGCGTGACACGGAAAGGGGTCCATGGGAGGGGAAGAGAGAGATCTCATGGCTAAAAGAGCTGTGAGGCGAGGAGATCACACGACGCGAGTGGGGGGTCATGTGACATGCAGAGAAAGATACCTCATGGCTAGCAGAGCTGCGAGTCGCAAGTAGGATGCCACAAAACCTGGTCCAAGATGCTTGAGTCCTTGGCCAACCCATTAGAATCACTTCGGGTGAGACTTCAGGCCGCTTCGTGGTCTGTCGCTGAAAGGGCCAGTGAGCTAGGGGTGTTGTTGGTTAAACATAGTAAACCCGAGTCTGCCCATGATAGCCAACAACTGTTGCTTTAGAGATTATTGCTTTTGTTATAAATTCAGAAATCATTCATACAGAAGGGTTACTTTTACGATTTCTGAGAGTTACAGAGCAATTTGGAGATTTTTCCTATGCAGAGATACTTTAGTTATAGAGTGCTATTTTTCCCCGATTTCGTAGCCATTGATAGTCCAGAGTATTGCACCGAGTGGTTTTTGTCTGAGACAGAACCTTTAGAGGACATTGTGCAAATATTCCAGCGTGGTGGCCTTGCGTCCACTATGACGATGCTTCCCAAGGTTGTGAAATTAGGTACATCACAGGTTAGACAGCCACCAAGGATGAGGAGTCAAGCTCAGATAGTAGAAGAGTCTAGCCCGGAGCAGGAGGAAGAAGTTCCTATGACAACAGAATACATCATGCCACGAGTTGAAAATGCACCAGAGGTAAACATTCCCAAGGGTGCTAAGTTTCTTGTTCCCCTACCATCGATTGATTCTCGTGTAAAGGAAGATGGAGATCTATTAGGATATGCTCCTAATCTCAAATTTATAGACTATAAGCTTGGAGACAGTAAGACATATCCTCAATTTCACCCATATCAGTATCTTACGGTTCAAAGGAACCCAAGGACCGGTGCAGATGAATTTGTTCCTATGGAACATGTCCAAATTCTTGAGCGGTCAGGCTTGCTCAATTTGTTGAGAATACCACATTTTGGACGAGGTGCAGAGGTTAATGCCGTGATGTGCATGCTACTTTCTTGTGTACATGGAGGTTACCTCTGGCTATGTAACAAGTTCGATCTGAACGTCGACCTGATACACTGCATCACCGGGCTGTCCAAGACTGGTAAGGACCCTAAGACACATATATCAGGAAAAACCAAAGATTCCAAACTACCAGCAACCCTAGTTACCTAGTATAAGCTACAGAGAGGAGGTCGGGCTTATGACCTCACAGCAATAGTAGATGATACACTTATATTTATAGCCACTCTGCTCACAGGTAGACTGTTAACAAAATTTTGGCCAAAGGAAGTCACAGGATCAGTAATTCACCTTGCCATACAAGTTGCAGAAGGTGAACAATTTAATTGGTGTTTATTTTTATTAAATATATTTCTTCAAGATTGTTTGACAACACAGGATGAGGCAAACCACCCCTTCCATTTTTCGTGGTTGATTATATTATGTGCATTCATCGGGTGGAGAGAGCCACCCCATACCCAATTTTTACAGCTAGGAAGCGGAGATCCTAGAGGCGCGCGCTATGCAAACTTATGGGAGAGCAACATCCCAACCAAGAAAAAGATCAATATGATAGTATTATATGAATACTATAAGCTGTTGAATAAATTCATCCAAGAGACACCGCGTATCACCATGAATATTGTGGAAATGTATGATAATCGGCTTGATTTCATGGCAGACAGCCATAGAATCTACCTAAGACCAAAAAGGTCTAGAACGGATAACTGGGAAAATGGTTCATTTAGAATGATAGCGTAGGATGTAGAAGATGTCATCAAAGACTTTGATGATGAGTGGAAGAAGGAATTTGAATATGCCATAGCACTACCATCAGGTACCGCACAGACAGACCCAACGGATAAAGGAAAATACAAAGAGGGGTCTCAGACGAAAGATACAGCAGAAGTGCCACCACCGGCACAAAAGAGGAAAGATGCAGAAGAGGTGCCACTAAAGGCACCAAAGAAGAAAAAAGCAAAAGACTCAAAGCCAGCTTTAGAGACCGCACTGACAGACGACGACTATGATCAAATCGCAGCAAGATTGAAGGAGGAAATGAAGGACTCATTTCAGGTGATGCAGACATCGCAAGACAAACTACAGAGAACGGTAGAAAAGCAGCTTCTGGAGATGAAAGCATTCACTGAGAAGACTACCATAGTGTAGACTCAGCCAGTCAAGGCGACACCAGGAGAAAGCTCAAGAAAATCGATTTCCCACGAGGAAATCCTTGTAAAGGATCGCATCAATACAATGTTGATACCGCCAGGGAGCATCTGATTCCCTGATTCAATGATTGATGTACAGATACAGATTATACAACCTATCGAGGTTAATCTCATAGAGTTCCCCATTGATCAATTACAGATGATCCAGCAGCAGCTAGCCGTAGAGCTCAGGGATAGAGAGCTTGCGACTTATAAGCAGAACACCTAGTTGAAACAGAAGAATACAGAACTCACCACAGGCCTTCAGACAAAGGCAGAAGAGTTAAGAACATATGAAGAAAGAGAGTAGGATCTCAGCCAGCTCCTGCAGAGCATCGCATTGGAGTTACCCCAGTCTAACATTGAGTTTGCCTTACCTCTAATGCAGAAGGTAAGATGAGTTACAGCAAGAGCAAAGGCTCTGGAAGAGACAGTGACTAAGATGGAGGAATACCACAAAGCGCAGATTACTGAGCTTGAGGCTTGACCACTGGGAACACTTGAGGTAGATAAGGAAGCGAGGGCACAGGCCTTTAGACTCGCTTCAACACAAATGAAGAGTCACATAGATGATGCAGAGTCATTACTAGCCGATGCGACGAAGACATGGTCGAAGCTAGACGAGTTCCTAGATAGAATGGAATTGCAATAGAGCATCCAACACATAGAGAAGGCCACATCAGCAATAAAGGAATAAGTCAATATCTTGGGAGCTCTTGCAAAGATGAGAAAGATGACTGAGATGAATCGTTTGCAACAGGAAGTGCAGCAGTTACAAGAAAAAGACATACAATTCAATAACCTGCTTCAACCATATCAGGAACAAATTGCAAAGATGATCGATGCAGTTGAGTAGAAGGTCAAGGAGTTCACTACAAGTAAGAGTGAAATGGATGATACAGAATATTCCAGCATTATTCAAGCTATGCTCGAAATGGCACAAGAGTGTGTCGAAGCTATGAAAAACGAAGTCGCAGGACTTTGAGAGAGATTCACAAGGACTTTGCAGGAAGCCAAGGAGAAGCTACAGCAGGAGAATCCAGTTGTTAGTGGCTCAGCGATGAGCCACAATTAAGTGTTAGGGAACTATTGGAGCAAGGTCCCGCAGCTACAGGAAAAGCTGCTACATCGGGATAGGGAAGTCAAAGAAGACAGTACCTCAGCAGCAGAGAAGGGAGAGCTAAACCACTGCATTCAAGGCAGCGGCGAAGACATGAGAGCTCAGCTACCCTAATAAAGGAAAAGGAGCAATGGGTAGAGGTATTGAAGATGAAGGACAAAGGGGGAGCAACTAAGGAAGCGGCGCCCATACCCACGATCAACGTCGGGAAGCGTGGAAGACTGCAGAAAGCTGTGGTGTGACGAAAAACGGCAAGCTCAAAGTACAGATAGGCTGACTTTCACAGTTAGGGTTTTTGGGTTACTATTGGAAAAGGCCCATAGTTTTGTAAAGGAGAGACCTCTAGGCCGCCTATATAAGCATATATTTTGTATTGTAAAAGGTTATCCATTGATTCATTTAAATAGCTAAGTATCTCTAGTGTCTCGTATTGTAAGAGTTGAGCTCTGGTCTTGTTATTCCATCTGTATTATCTTACTGTAACCAGTAGCTGGATCCTTGAGCATGTATGTAACAATCCACATGGATTTAGAGAAGGAGAGAGAGAGAGGAAGAGTATATTGTAAGAGAAGGCAATATAAGAGAAGAGATCTAAGAGAGAAGGGCTCCCGGTTGTGTGCGCGGAGTTTCCCAGAAGATCTTAGGGATGCATATCAGGTTGCAGCGGAACTGTGTTTAATCTCTCAAGATATAATATAAAAACCAGTTCCCGTGGACGTAGCTTACCCCCTGGAGGTGAACCACATAAAATCCATGTGTTGTGCGACTATTTCATGTGTTTGTGCTTTACTTATGTGTTATCTATTATCTGCTACATGAATGTTGCTTATCAGTTGATGGACGTATGTATGTTATGCTTCTGTTTATAGAACATAGAGGGTTAAACGCAAGTTGAAGGTATCAAGTAGCCTGTATGTGAGTTATCAGTGCTTGATGCACAACAGTTTGACAGTTACAGTGTTAAGTGATTTCTGCATATTAGTTCAGCAAGTTGAGCATATTTGATGTTAAGCATATTAGACTATAGGATTCTAAGTGAGGCTATTTATCTTAACTATTATACTAAGAGAGGAGCCTTTGGACCGTGAGAGCCATATTGGAGTCTTACTATAGAATATATCGCAGTATAGAAAGGAGATATCGCACTGTCGAAGGAACCGCGGTGTGAGATACCGCAGTATAAGAGGGCAACCGAGGAGATAGTTTGCGCATCGCTCTAGAGGCAGCGATGTGATAAGAGATCACTCCCTCCCAAGGCCAGTGAGTAAGAAAGGTTACCACCGTAGAGAGATCTCGCTGGCTAAGAATAGTTGCGAGATCCCAGGATGCTACAGAACCCGGTTTAGGACACTTGAGTCTTCAGCCAACCCATCCAAGATCACTTCGGGTGAGACTTCAGACCATTCTACGGTCTGTCACCGAAAGGTCTAGTGAGTTAGGGGTGTTGATGGTACAATAAAAGTAAACCTGGGTCTACCCAGTCAGAAACCAACAATAAAGCCAGCTCAAATCAATGCTAAATAAATTGAATTACACTCTTTTCTTTTCTAGGGTGCACTAACAAGCTTAGGTTTTAGGATCTTGGAATAGTTCATTGTAAGTCGATTCTCGAAGATCACTAAACAACAAAATCTAGGTGTCTATCCAGGTGAGCGTGTGAAATCCTTGGTATAACCAGTGTTTCTCAGGATTCTCCTCTCAAAAGGTAGTTAAGCACGAGGCAGTGTGAGCGGTCATTGAGTGGGATGACCCCTAGTCATAACTGAGTAGCACCGGAGATATTTCTAGGATTGTATTAGTATCTGGGGGCTCTTTCGAGAGTTTTGGGCTTTTCTACTCTGCCCATACGGTCAATCCCACCTGCGACTGTCCGCCTGAGCATTGATTATATTGAGGTGACCTTAGTGGCCTTACCTAGGATATCAAGGGGGTACTTTGTAGGGGTTATTCTGCAGGTGCCCCAGCTAGGTTGGGGTCAGACAGCACAGTCGCTTTACGTGTTGAAGCCGAGGGCCACAATAATTGGTTACGTACCTCCGCTTGTTGTTTATGGGAGTCTCAAGCCTCTCCTAGGCGAGACATACCTGCTTCATTCGGGAGCTCACTTATCCAGCCCTTGTTTGCTTGCATTTGGCTTTAGATTTTATTAGTGATTTCTCTGTGCACGATATTGGCCTAGGGTTTACATAAATAGAGAGTCTTTGCTATTTTTTGAGTCATTGTGTATTCAAGTGCGGTTCCTCACCGTTCTCATCATTTAGAAGGACTTTCTCCTTCTACTTATCCTCCTCCTTTGGGAGAGAGACCTAGACAGTCCAAGTAGACTATTTCACACATTGATTCACACACCATGGGAGACCATTTAGGGGATATTCTTGAACCACCTCCTCCCATTCGTATAGACGATGGGGAATTTACTCCTGCTTATGATCCTTCACCCGACTTAGTTGTGTTAGGTCCTGTGATTTCTGAGATAGGAACCTTTCACGATAGGCCTACTCACTCCATGTCTGATTCCCCATTGATGCGTTACCGGTATGGAATGTCGAAGGACACTGAGACTCATTTTGAACCTACTAGCACTAGCTACGGTAGTTATGCTACGTCTAGTTTCCCTACACATGATTTGACATTTCATGTCGAATTCGATTTTGAGCCTAACACTATGCCTGGGGGCACTCTCATTCCTTACCATGCGGAGAGGTTTGGGAGCACTAGTCACATTGCACCTTCCATCCTAGTGGTGGAAGCTACATCGTATCTCCCTCCTAGGTCTAGGGTTAGCGATCCGATTAGGATACCAGATCCGAGAAGAGTAACGATAGGTGGTAGTACATATATTATTACTCAGATTCCTTTATCCTCGATCCCTAGTTCTTCAAATGTACATCCTCCACCTTATTCACGTGGTCCTTTGAGCCAATATACGGCTACGATTCAGGTCCATACTATGGTTACTAGATCGATTATGTCTCAAGTTCACATACCACCCACTGCTTTAGGAGGATATGTTCATGCTTCTAGAGGTCATATTGCTACTTCCAGGGTGTATATCCCTACTTCCGGAGTGTATCTTTCTACCTACAGAGTGTCTCATGGGGCATCGCATGCGATGACCTATGGACCTTATTATGGGACACAGTATGGATAGGTTTCTTCACCTTATGGAGGCAAGTATCAACAACCTACTTACTCTCCTAATTACAACTTTGTAGTTCCTACTAGTCAAGGTCCACCATAATATGGTACTTCCACGCCACCCTATACGGGTCAGACGGGAGGAGGACACTATGGCCAAGGACATGGTGGTAATCAACCCTATATGAACCAGGGAGCGATCCATCGACCTCATCATCCTAGGCTCCCTTTCCTTGCGATGCTTAATCTTCCTGAATTATCAAGACTGACGAATGATCCTGTGGCTCATGACCTAGCTTGGCCGGCTGTCCCTACCAAGATTCCTTCAGACATACCTAAGTTCGAAGGAAAATCAGGAGAGGATCCAAGCGAAAACGTTACTACATTTCACCTATGGTGCTCTTTGAATTCATTACATCAAGACTCAGTCCGTTTGAGACTATTTCAATGCACCCTCACAGGGCCTGCTGCGAAATGGTATATAGAGTTACCTAAGGGAGCTTTCGCTTTGTTCGACGACCTTGCGATGAATTTTCTTAATCACTTCCAACTACCAGTGCGCTATGACATTGGTACTGAAATCTTGTCAACATTTCGGTAAGATAAAGCCACAGATATTTCTAATCATATTCAAGAGTGGCGTAGATGGAAGAGATTAATTAAAGATTTTATACCGCCAGAATTCCTCCTCGAGTGGTTCCTCAAGTCGTTATTTCCATATATAGCGAAGGATGTTTCCACATTCGGAGTGTAGAATGAGGAACAAGTGATTTTTAGGGCACAGGAACTGGAATTAATCTATGCTCAACCCGGTTTGTTGTACGAGATTATTCCCAATGCTCCTCGTTCAATTTTCGATACCAAAGTTAAAATTGGACCACATGCCGATGGCATTGTGGGTTATGCAAGTGTGAAACCCGTAGATTCAGTTGCAAAACAAGTTAGTCAATTGTCACTCAACCAATCTGCTTTAGGAAAAGCTACGGCTTTGTCTCAACCCGCCCAAGCAACGAATGTACTTTCTATGCAATCGTCGGACCAGAAGGGTAACCAGCAGCCCGGATGGAATAGAAAAAAGGGTAAAAATAATAATCAAAAGGGTGGGAATAAGAATGAGAATGCTAAAAATAGTGATAAGAACGGTAGAAATGCTGGGGGGGATAAGAAAGCGAAACATAAGGTTAAGTTCCCTTGAAAGCTATGTAAGGACGATCACCTCACTTACTTGTACCCTCGAATTGAAGAAGCTTCAAGATTCTTAGCACAAGGCCTAGTTGTGCTAACTAACCCTTTACCACATAATCAAAATATGAACTCGAAGTCCCATGACAAGTCTAGTGATGATGATCCACCGGAGGGTAGTGGTCACGGGTGCATTAACATGGTCTGTGCTGTGAAATTTGTGACTCGTGTGAAAGATTATAGTTCATCACAACCCAGCCCAGGCAAAGAGCCTGATCCACCAGGGTCCCCTTTGCGCATTGAGAAACCTACGGATAAACCTGAGGCTGCACCTCAAATTCCTAAGGGAGTCCTTAAGCGTTCAGGGCATAATCCAAATGCTCGAGCCACCCAGAATTATTCAGTTGTCGAGGATTTGGGACATACTCCTTGCACGATGTCTGCATTGGAAGTGCTTCAAAGTTGTCCTTCGCAAAGGAAGGCGTTGCTTTCTGCCCTTGGTGTGAACGATGATGATTCTTCCTCTGTGATCAAATTTGAAACCGCAGGACTTTAGCCTCGCTTGAACTACTATGTGTCTCTTTCGGTGCACGTAGAATGTCCTGGTATGACCATAAAACGTACTATGATTGATGAGGGCGTTGCTGCTTATGTGATGTCTTTGTCCTGTTGGAAGGGTCTCGGTTCTCCTGAGCTGTCTAAATCAGTGACTATGTTAACTATGTTCGATGGGAGATATTTTAGGCCGCACAACATCCTTCCTTCCCTTAAAGTCCATTTGGGGGGGAAGACCATTGCGATAGAGGTTGAGGTGGTTGATGTGACCCTTAACTATAATCTCTTGCTGGGTAGGAACTGGATGTACAGTATGCAATCCATTTCTTCTTCCTTGTTCTGCATTGTATTCTTTCAACATAACGGGAAGATTGTAATGATTGATCAAATGACATTCAAGAATCCGTCTGTTACCGCATCTTCGGGAGCTTTGATCCCGATCGTTGAGCACTCTCAGCTGGCAACTGGGAGTGTGGGTGTAGGCATGTATCCCTCCCTCATGGGAAGCTTTAGTTTTCCTACACCGATCCTCATGATAGGATCTAGTTTCGATGAGGATTCAACTTCTACAACATCGATGTATTTTTGCATGAGTCATATGGAAGACCCTTGGATTCTTCCTACACCGAGTACTTCAAGTGAGCCTGTCGAGATGAGCGTGTCGTTGCCTGCAGCCATGATAGATTATCAAGCTAATCTCAAGAGTGTTGCAGAGCCTAGTCCTTCCTCTTCATGGACGGAGGAGGAGGACCCGTATGTGCTGCCAGCATGGGCAGTACAGTCTTCTCATGCCCACAACTACCTTGATACGGTTATCCCTTCGGATGAAGCGATTATTGAGGCTATGTCGGGAGTTGAGCCACCATGGGAGGAACTTCATCATAGATCGTACTTTCTTCCATAGCTTGACCGTTTGGAGCCTGAGGATTTTAGGGCGGTTCTTAGTCAGAGAGTTGGTAGTCCTATGGTTCCATTAAGCTCTCCTAGTCAGATGGTTGATGGGAACATGGAAAACATATTTTCAATGATTCCTATCAACATCTCTCGCAATCTTGGCATGATAGAGAATGTCTATATTGGGGCAGAATGTTCCCATGCTGATATTCTGGAATATACCGAGCTATTCAAGGAATTCTGTGATATTTTTTCTTGGTCTTACGACAAGTTGCTAGGTATATACCCTTTTATTTTCAAACACAAGATTAAGACTTACCCCAACACTAAGCCTGTTCAACAATGTTTACGTGCGGTGAATCCTAGGAAAGCACCCACCATTAAGGCAGAGATAGAGAAACTATTGAAAACCGGTTTCATCTATCCCGTTCCCTTGACGGACTGGGTTTCAAACCTCGTTCCAGTGGATAAGAAGCAGGGAGCGATCTGCATATGCACTGGTTTCCATTATTTGAATTGTTCCTGTTGTAAGGATAACTTCCCCACACCATTTATAGATCATATTTTGGATGAGTGTGCGGGTAGCGAGGTGTTCTCCTTTATGGATGGCTTTTTTGGGTATAATCAGATACAGATTAAACCTGAGGACTAACATAAGACTACATTTATTTGTCCTTGGGGAACGTTCGCATATCAAAAAATGCCTTTTGGCCTTAAAAATGCCAGAGCTACATTTCAGTGGGAAATGACCTTGATTTTCCATGATCTCAAGTCAATTATCAAGGTATTTTTGGATGATCTCGCTGCTCATTCTCGTATGAGAATGCGTCATCCCTATCACTTGAGATTGGTATTCGAAAGATGTTAGCACTATTCAGTTAGATTAAATCCTCATAAGTGCATATTTTGCGTGAATTTAGGTCATTTGTTAGGATTCATCGTTTCGAAAGAGGGTATAAGAGTCGACCTTTTGAAGGTTGAGGCAATACTTCAGTTGTCTCCCCCAAATAATATTCGTCATTTTCAATGTTTGCAAGGCATGGCAAACTTCTTAAAAATATTTGTTGTCAATTTTCCAATTTGACTAGAGGCTTCATGCGTCTCTTGAAGAAGGATACTCCCTTTTATTGGGATGAGCGAGCCCAGGAGTCCTTCGATGCACTCAAGTGAGCCCTAGCATCGGCCCCGGTGATTAGTCCCCCAGACTATAGTCGTGATTTCTTATTATATGTGGACACGTCTTTAGAGATGATTGGTATGGTCTTGGTTCAAGAGGATGAGGAGATCCAAGAGCATGTCATATATTATCTGAGCCAAAACCTTATTGATGTAGAGATTCGTTATTCTCATGTCGAGAAGCTTGCTTTAGCTACCGTACATGCGGTTTAGCATTTGAGACATTATATTCTCCTTCGCCAGACCTTGGTTGTGGCCCATGTCAATCCATTTCAATTCATCCTCACCCGAAGGATGATTGGGGGAAAGTATAATAAATGGATTGTCATTCTGCAAGAATTTGATGTTGAGTTTGTTTTGACAAAATCGAAGAAGTCTTTAATCTTTGCAGAACTTATATCGGATTTTGTGAGCGAGGACAAGGAGTTGGTTTGTGAATATATGTTTGTTGATGAACACATCTTCTTAATCTCTACATTAGACCCATGGTATGGGGATATCATAATATATTTACAAACACTGAAGACCCCTACTCACCTCTCGCGAGATGAATGACGACGATTACGTCGCGTCTTTAAGAACTACCTCATATTGGACAATACTTTGTACCACCGTGGGATAGATTCCATTTTATAAAATTGTTTAACTCATGACAAGGCTGGGGTTGTGCTGAATGATTGCCATGGAGGGGCGTGTGGTGGTCATTTATCTGGGCTTTCTACAGCTCAAAATATTTTTAGAGCGGGTTACTTCTGGCTGTCGATCTTTAAGGATTGTGTTGATGCAGTCAAGAGGTGCCATCCTTGCCAGGTGTTTGCACATAATATGTGCTCAAAACCTACCCCGTTACATCCCATTATTACCACCTATCCCTTCACTAAGTAGGGGCTCGATTTTATGGATTACAACCCAGCTTCAGCTGGGGGGCACCATCACATTATAGTGGCTGTTGATTATTTCACGAAATGGGATGAGGTTATGCCTACAGTAAAATCCGATGGTGAGACAGCCGCTCACTTTGTATTCAACCAAATTATTACTTGGTTAGGGATACCTAAAGAGCTTGTCACTGACCATGGATCGCACTTTTAGAACCGTATGATGTAAGAGTTGGCATCGAAGTTAAGTTATAAGTAAGAGCACTCCTCTTCTTACTACCCCCAAGCAAATGGACAGGTAGAGGCAGTGAATAAATCACTAAAATCCATTCTCCAATGAACCATCGCACAAAGCAAGAATAATTGGCACATTATGTTATATCCTACTTTGTGGGCATATTGAACCGCAGTTAAGACTACCACTGGTTTTTCTCCATATTAGCTTGTACATGGAGTGGAGTCGATATTGCCGGTTGAATGTGAAATTCCTTCGTTGAAGCTAGCTGTGGAAATCTTACCAGACACTTCACCTTTGGAGGAGTGTATGGTTCACCTTGAGCAACTCGATGAGCAGCGTCGGGATTCCTTGGTGGCTCTAGAGGTTAATAAGTGTCACGTTAAGGTCCAGTACGATAAGTCTGTCCATCCAAGATTGTTTAGTGAAGGAGACTTTGTCCTTTTGTGGGATCAATCGAAAGAACCCTTGGGGGTAGGGAAATTTAATCCTATGTGGCGTGGTCCTTACGTGGTCAAGTGTGTGTTAGTGAAGGGTGCTTATGAGTTAGTGGATTATGAAGGAACAACTTTGGCGGAGCCTAGAAATGGGATCTATCTCAAAAAATACTATGCATGATATTTAGCCAAGGCTGCTTGTTGTATATTATTATACAGCTTTGCATAGTTAGGTCTTTTTCTTATCGTGACCGGGTTTGTGATTAGTTTTCATTTCTTTTGGCAGATGTTAATGGAATATTCCACCTACATAGGATTCATGGATGGTGCAAGCCATCACACTCAACACTTAGCCTCTGTTTCTTGGGTGATTTATACTCTTATGGGTCAGGTACTGTCTTTAGCAGGTGTATGTCTACGGCCATCTTCAAACAATGTTGTTGAATATAGTGCCGTTATTGAGCTTCTACGGGATGCCATTCTACATGGCGTTCTATCTCTTGAGGTACGTCTTGATTCGAAGTTAGTAGTGTCACAGCTCAATGGTTTGTACCATGTTAGAGATCCGACTTTATTGAGAAGATTCTTATGTGTCAATGGAATCTTCCACCTACATAGGATTCATGGATGGTGCAAGCCGTCACACTCAACACTCAGCCTCTGCTGCTTGGGTGATTTATACTCTTATGGGTCAGGTACTGTCTTCAGGAGGTGTATGTCTATGGCCATCTTCCAACAATGTTGTTGAATATAGCGGTGTTATTGAGCTTCTACGGGATTCCATTCTACATGGTGTTCTATCTCTTGAGGTACGTATTGATTCGGAGTTAGTAGTGTCGCAGCTCAATGGTTTGTAGCATGTTAGAGATCCGACGTTATTGAGAAGATTATTATGTGTGAGATTGTTAGAATGACAATTTGACAATATAACATATATACATATTCCAAGAAATAATAATCAAGTTGCTGACTCATATACTAACTACATGTTAGATTGGCATTTTTTTCATTCATAATGAATTAATCACAAACACAATTTTTACACATGTAAATAAATAAATCGATCACCATAAAACTTTTTATACATAAAAAATGTGATAATACATAGTGTCATGATACAAAATTGGGGCTTTTAAGCCACCATCATATAATACACGGTCGTACAAAATGTATACACTCCTAGCTGTCTAATCCTGTGGAGGAGGAGGAGGGTTGTGATCATGGAACGTCACTACAGCTCTAGCTAGACGTAAAAATAAACAAACCCGTGTGTGTGGTACACCCACCACCTACCGCTGCATGGCCTCGGGAAAGTCCTTGACTTGCGCCATGGGAACTCTATGAGTCAGTCTCACAAAAGTTCGTATGAATTCTCTGGAGCATTCACTCCGCATCCACACCTGTGATGTCATCTCCTCTTCCCCTCCATCTATGATGAGGGAAGCCCTCTGGCTGTTGTGGTCCCACATATGCACACAAATGGTAGATGTCACTATGTGTTGTCATGCCAAAACATGTCTTTTTGCTTCCATAAAATCAAGAAAATACAAAAAAAAATCAATAACTCAAAAAATTTTAAAAAGAGTGAGGGTCGAGATTTGTTACCTATATCGCTATATGTTGATCCTGGTGGCAATGGCATGTCCGGGTCCCCCTGGAAATCTATCCCTTCATAGGGGTAGTCATCAATGGCAACTATCTGTCGTCACCACCATGGAAAGAAGTCAGCTGGATATGGGTTGGCCACCCTACCACCCCCCAGTTTGCGCATAGCATCTTCCCAACATCGTTGGGTGAGATCTCAAACCCCATGGAGAGGAACGTCCACTCTAGGGCTCAATCCTGGAACACACTCGAAGAAAAATGTGCTCAAGATACTGCTAAACCCGAAGTTCCACACCCTGCCTTCCTTACACTCACTGAGCTAGTGTTTCATGTTGCTCAGTAGTGTAGTACTCCAGTCATAGATTGTGGGTCTCATGCACTCCATTGCATAGAACATCAGAGGCCGCGAGGCTTGGTGGAGTGATGCTAAGCCGACTACCCTTCCTAGTGTCAATAATATGGCCTTTAAGCCCAGCACCTGTATAGCATTGGTAGGGACCTGACTCCCCACCTTCTCAGTGTCTAGATAATAGTACACTGCAATGTACTCGTCGATAGTCAGGAGACCCCTTGGCCCACCACGGGAACGAAGGTTCGCCACCTCCCCTCATCTAGAAATCCCTGTGATAAGTTTAGGGACATCCCATCAATATGAAAGGACTTTGAGTCTAGATCCCAATAGTCTACCAACATCTGTAGCAGTCTTGGTTTGGCCCTCAAACCACCAAGACACCAAAAATTGTAGAGTCTGCATGCATGAAGAGCTTGTTGAGCCATTAAGTCGACCCTTACTACTTCCTCTACTTCACCATGCTCATGCTCTCTCCACTCTAGCACCATCCTGCAAAAAAAATTGGATATTTTCCCATTAGTTTAGTGAAAAATCATGTGCGCCTCATACGCGACTGTTTTGAAAATAGCCGCGTATGTACGCCGGTTTGAGGCCCTTTTCCGCATATATCAAGACCTATACGTAGAAAAATCCTTGATTTCCATGTGGGCTGCAGTGCTCATTTTGGGATGGCCTATAAAACTCATTTGACCATGAAAATCTGCAAGAGGAGAGCATGAGTAAATACCTGGAAGAAACGGTTGTGAATTCCGCTGGCTGGATCTCTTGGAATTTGCAGTAGAAAATCAGAGCTCAAATGGGTAAAAGTTTCAAATGATTTTAATTTTTTACTATTTATAGAAAAAATTTCAAATATTTGAAAATTTTTATCCCCTTTCCTATATTTTCAACATTTTCTAACTATTTTGGACCGTTTTTGACATAATTGGTGTTGTAGAAGACCTTTTTCAGTGTCGTTTCAGCCATTGGATTGACCCGTTCGTGCCGATCTCAGGTATCATGTCTAAACTGGCATATAGGTTAGGCTTCACCACCGTTTGAATTTTGCATGACCTTGTGACCATATCACCATGACCTTAGGTATGAACCCACTCTATTATGTCACGGAACCTTCTTGTTGTTTTAGAAGTGGCATGATACAAGTAGTAGAGCTTCACCTTACATGGGTACCCTAGTTAGCACCTTATTTGAATTTGGTGCCCATGCCGATGGTTTCTCCTTTAGGGTGTGGGAGTCCATTGTATAGTACTGCCATGACATTTCGCAAGAGCCTCATACTCCTCTTGATCTTATGCTAGCCTATTTCCCTCAGGACTCCCTCATGTCAAGTTGTGAATGCATTATCATGAGATTTTCCTGCCTTATTGAGCTTTATGCTGGCTCCCCTGACATTGCATTTCATCCATATAGCCCTATCTTGTCTCATATCTAGCCATGCAGAGCCATTTTTTATATCCTTCGTAGCTTGATTCCCTTTTTACCGGGAGGGGATTTTCCCCCGAGTGTCGATATCCTACACATGTATCCTTGCATTGAGAATAGGTATGTTCCACTGCTTGGAACTAGTTTGTTTTCCCTTGTGACACTCGTCTCCTCCTATTTTGTAACTATAAAGCTAGTTTATTCCTTTTTCAAGCTTTTAAAATAACTGAAAAAGTCCAAAAAAATCAAAAAACCAAAAAGCCAGACAAGGAGAGATGTTATATTTGGCAGCTGTCGAGTCATGTCGCCTTTGAACAGAGCACTATATATCACATCCATTGGTTGGGTTATAGTTTGACTTTAGGAGCTGTACTCATTTATCTGAGTTTATTTCCATCGACTGGTTAAGCTTCTAGTCCCTATGGAGCCTCTGTTGATGCCTCCTATGTCACAGAGATTTCCCAGTTTGTATATCGAGTCTATGCTACCTTCATTCAGTCATCATACACCGTTATGCTCTTGTCTAAGGAAGTTGAAACCTGAGTCGGCCATTCCTTAGTTATCTTGACTTTGCATGTCGGCCATTCCTGGTACAGTTACTGGTTCATGCACTTTATGATCGAGTCCTTCCACAATATATAGCTTTGCTGAGTACCTCATGTTGGATGATGGGGGATGCCTTAATGTCCTCCTTCCAACGGATTTCATCCCATCGACTTTAGATCATTTATTCTGGGATTGGAGTCTAGAGTCATTTTGAGTGCCTTGAGACTTGTAGTCATTAGTGGCAGGTTCTCTCCCCATCGACAGTTTCTTGGGAATACATTAATGTCCCCTGATTGATGAACCCTTTTAAGTGTTCAACCTCAACACATTTATTCACACTTGTTAGTTTTCACTCTAGTACCTTGATTCCCATTTTTATTATCAGTGGGTAATCTCGCATCTGTTAACGGTATACATTAATGATCGGTAATCAGACGATGGACTACTATGTTTGACCTCGACACCTCTATTCACATAGTAGGACATGTACTCATAGTGGTTTGTGTAGAAGACTTTCTAGATTGGTGGTATCTCTTATATGCTACATCCTTGATCATGCCAGCATTCATGAGATTTCAGCTCTCGTGACTTGATTCCAATATATGTCAGATATTTCTAGCCACTATGGAGATCTTGATCTATTATATATCTTCAGCCATTTTGGAGATCATGGTCCTTTGTATATCTTCATCATGGAGATTCTGATCTATGTATATTGTACGTGGCAATGACCACATATGTGATGTCATGTATCATGCCTATTCATGGCCATTGTACTCTTATGTATCTGGGAATGCTATATGTATTTGCAGTTGTATGCAGAGTTGTATTATTGTACTATGCTGATTGGGTGGCTGGTCTTCCATTTGGGATCCTTCATCACTCCACTTCTAGGATGGACTTATAATGTATTTCGGTCATCGTATGACCCCTCTGACCTCACACATTAGGGGGCATTTGTTATAGCGTATTTCACCACTCTAGGTGAATCAAACTTTGTATGGCCTTCCCCTATCCCAATGCAGACTCCTTAGACCCTATGCACCAGTTTTTGTCCGTTGATGTTTCCTTGATCATCCCTAAAAACATATGAAAAATGATATACACAAATTTTAACCCTATAAGCGTGTATATATGCGGGTTTGACCACTAAAACCGCGTACATTAGGATGTGTGCATAATCCAAATCCTTTTGGAGTTTTCCTTAACATGGATCNTGCTAGAATAGATCTAACACCATGATATATAGAATGCTTGTATTGTTTACTTGTTGTCGAGGAAGTAACAGATCAATTCAAGCTGAAGATTGGAAAGCTCAATGGGGATCTACTTCAACCGTCCAAAATAAGGTATGAGGTCTGATCCTTTAGTGTTAGACATTTTATTTATATTGCATATTGGAAAGGATTGATTTCTGGAGTTAAGCTGTCTATTGTGGTACCCCAAGACATAGGAATTTCTCTCTGTAACAGTACCCATCTCAGAAACGCCTTTTTTCTATATGGAGAAAGTGGTGCCACCACCTATTTCCCATGCACAAGGTGTGGTTCCCACTTGGTAACTCCTTTCCCCATTGAAAAAGGCTTGATGCTCAACTTATTAATGAAATAAAATAAGGTTCGAAAGGATTCTCGAAGATTTCCTTCGTGGATCCTTATACCTATGGTCCAGGACACCTAGAACTAGAGATCCATCATCCTAGGATAACCCATCCACCTCTCCCATGGATTCTTGAACTTATCCTATCCTCTCATTCCTTTATATACTAGCTTACCCCTCATGTTTAAGGAGAGGAAGAATGTCTTATTTCATCCAAATTCTGGCCAAATTCAGTCATACTCTTAGGTGATTAGTAGGAAAGATTAAGGATTTGAGGAAAGGCTCCTTTGAGAAGAGTTCTCAACACCAAGGAATCGGTTGTAAACTCTCCCTCTTTGTACTTTTAATACAAATATTGTTTCTTTCCCACAAGCATTTGTATGTCTGATTATCATGCTATGTTTGTTGTTTAATTCCTTAGTCTTTTACATAGGATTTTAAGCTATCTTGTTACTCTTATCCTGGTTTTTGTTTTGTTGTGTATCTTGTAGTTTATCTACATAGATCAAGCACTTCAAGAATCATACCTTTGCATCCTGTGGAAGGTAAGAAGAGCCAATAATTCAAGAGGTTTATCTAATCCTAGGAGAAGTTTCTATATATTGTAGTTGTTTCATTCTAGTGTTGAGTGTTTCATGCTAGGGAAAAATCCTTTGTCAACACTGGATAAGAATTTCTTGTAACAAAAGCACAAAATTCATGGTTTCCCAAGCTCTCACCATCAAAGGTATGAACAACCAGAATCAACAACCATCCAAAAGAACCATGAAAAACAACCACCCCAAACCAAGGATATCAAACATGGATTTATAAACCAAAGATGGTAACTCTAACTCAATGGGGTCAAACTAAACTAAGGCAAGCCAACTTGAGTCAAACCAAGGAGGTTAATTCAATCACAATAGCTTAATTCTAATCCAACTTAAGTTATTCAAATTTCCAAGGAGAGTGACTCCAAGCCACTCCACCAAACTAAAATTCATGTGTGTACACATCATCCATGAAGAGGGATCAAAATTAGTGTGGTGAGGTGTCATACAAGACAAGTCATTTTCCCAAGATAGAAAAGGGGGTTACACAAGGATTTACATGAGTATTTACATAAGGAGTTACATAATTATTTACACAACTTTTGATGTGTTAAGGCTAAAAATAACGAGCGAGTTAACACTTGTGCAAATGGGATTTACAAAACCAAGTATAACCCCCAAAAAGGAGTTAAAAACCACCAAATAGGCTCAATAAACAAGTGGAATCCACCCAAACACCAAGAAGGCCCACTAAGTCATTAATTAGGCTCAATAATACCAACATAGGCTAACATAAGCAAAATTTGGGTCTGTTGTACAATGTTTTGGTGATCATCAACCAATAAAGCCACCAAGGCATAAATATGGACCAATATCGACCAAAAAAGTTGTAAAGTGAGAGTAATTTCCCCAATCCCCCTCATGTTGTCGATATATGCCTCCCATACTCTTTTAGTGGTCCCTATTGTGCTAGTTGTTTTCATTAATTAATTATTTACAAAATAATAATAATTTCTCTAGGTCCTTAAAGACCCTTTTTTCCGGCACTTTGTGCCACAATAATAAACAATCACAAATTACATATGTCTGGGGCTTAACACATGGTGTATTACATATATGAAGCATAATATTCCGTGGAATAAAATTGCAAGCTCCATCCAATATATCACACTCTCTTATACTGAGAGTAACATGTCACATTCAGAAAAAATCCCATGTGAAAAGATGAGCAATATATAAAGAATGCAAATTAATACTTCTAAGGGTGAAGGTTCTTATCTAAAAAAAAACTAGGGTTTCATATTTAATGAAATTAACTAGGTAAAGTACCTATCTTAGGTAATCAGAAGCTAAAACCCAACTCTGTCTTATTGAAGAGTGATCTCAAGTACAACCACTTTGATTAAATTTTAAAATTTCACTTGCATTAGACAATTATTGAAAAATATAAAAATCCACCTTCTTCCAATAAGGTTCCCTGAATTTTATGCTATAATTTTCATCTTGTATGACTTCTATGAATTTATGTGTGAAACAATAGAAGAACAATCACAATAATTCACTTCTAGTAGCCCCAAAATTCCTGATAACATCTTAAGGAATCCCTTTAAGGAATCTTCACATTCATAAACTAGATTAGAAAATATATTGATATAATACAAGCATTAAATAAAACAAAAGAACAATATATGGGTGTACTATTATATTCAATATTATTGTTTTGACCCTTGACAACATTCTCTTAGTTGTGTTAAATGGAGAAGATAATTGAGAGATGGAAATAGCCACCCCTAGAAGATAAATTGTTGAAATCAAATATACAATATAAACAATATGTGGACAATTGAAGATCTCATATATATATTCTAAATGAATGAAGTACATACATACCATTTCCTCATATAATGATGAGGAAAAAATGAAATCACCAAATATACCCTACCTAGGGTTAGTAAAAAACCTCAGTCTCCTCCAATTTCAATAATTATTCCAACATTATCTCCAAGGAAATACATCAACCTCATCTTCTTATCCAAAATACATTTAAGGTTTTCCTATCCCTAATATTTAGCTTCCATTAAGGGATGAAACTCTAACCCTAGAACCTAAGATGATCGACGAGACCAAGAAAACCTAGTTTGAGAGAGAGAGAGAGAGAGAGAGAGAGAGAGAGAGAGAGAGAGATCAAATGTTCAAATAAGAAATTCAATAGAGGGAAATCATCATCCTCCTTATATGTTCCACTGGGGTTTCCTCATGAACCCTAGAACATCACTAAGATAGAGCTCCAATGAATATATAAAAATGAATGTGTTGTGTGCACATGGCCTTCAATTAGTTAAAATATGTCAAAGCGTGTGCATTTGTGGAATATTAAACTATACCACTAACTTCACTAGATATTCATAAATACCTACAAAATCCTTTTGTTGATCCCCTCTCGAAATACATATTTCTTATTAAAAAACTCTTTTTTAATTAGATACCCATTTCTTTACTGGATACCCCTTCTTATACCTCCCCACCCCAAAGCAAATACCTATAAACAATATATACCTTACATCCCCTGAATACCTACAATATTTTTACCTTATTTTTTATAATTTAAAAAAAAACTTTATGAATGAACATGATCAGATATTGATTAACAAGGTGAATCCCCTGTGGTGATGTGTTGTATGTAATGAATTTTTCCTTCTTCCAATTACAAGGGATGCCAACACTATATCATACATAATATTAATATTTACAACCAAGCCTACCAAAGATAAGTAAGCCACACACAAGTGAAGTGCTCCACTCCTATAGTAGATGTATCAAGATACAATGATGATTGAATGCACAACAATAGCCCAAGGTGATGTAGCTATGAATGAAAAGTTCACTCCAATCTATCCTAATACTTCACAAACTCCATGCATCCTATAAATCCAAGTATTTCACTAGGGAAACTACCCCTCATAAGAATATTTTCAAATCCCAAAACATCCTTGAGCCATCTACAATCCTTTGAAAAAGAAACCAAGCTACAACATTACAGCTAGGGATTGTAGCACTCCTTCATAATGCACATGACTTATCATGATATGCTGTAGGGAATTCGACTCCCACTAAGTGAATCCTCCACGTGTCTACCATGGAGGGTATTCACCATCCAAGCAATATTTCTCCTATGACCTAGAAAATAACATTTATTCAATGACCATCTAAGGTTTGGCATCCATTTAGAAACCTATCACAAGTGTGCATATTCATCACAAGACATTTCTCATGTTGGAATGCATATGGGAACATCCATTCACTGAACATACACCATGTACCTTAAAGCTTAGAAGAACCCCACACATGGTGTAATCATTTTTTGAGTAACAAAAAAATCAAACAAACCCAACTCAACTACACCAAACCCCTTGCTATTGTTGATAACCCAATCCTACTCATCATTTCATTCATCTCTCCTTTCCACTCATAATTTATAAATAAAATACTAGATTGATACTATGATTTTGGACAATGGAAGCCAAAAGAACGTAGTACCTCATACATTCTTCAATTGTCTCCATTTTCCTACCACTACTCATCCTTTTCCTTATCACATTGGTTTTATATAACAATGCAAGCGTCATTTGATTATCAATAAATGTTGCTTAGTTACTTTTGCAATTAGGACTGTCAAGGAGACAATTGTGGTGTCTGTCCTTTGGATTTTTCATGCTTTCTCCTATGTGTTCCATACTAGTGCAAACATATTTCCTTGTAGGATACCATCACCAACACTTACAATCTCATGAAATATGGCCAAATTTATCAACTCACTTTTGTGGCCATCACTTTTCTCATCACACAACACATCACCAGGTCAGTTTGCATGACGGTCTCTCCCTCACTATTTACCCTTCTACCTTTACACTTTTTCCATATCTTCTAATGCTTATCTATTTCATCTACCACCTAACCTCCAAAAAAATCAACTAGTCCTGCCTTCCAACCCTCTCACTATCCCTTACACCCTTAGTCCTCAAATTCTCTCAACAATTACAACAATGGATAACATAGTACACCCAAAAATACCAATATATCACACTGTTATACCCAAATCCTATCACCACCATGTGATAAGACCCTTGAATAACATATTTTCCCTTAATCCCAGCACCTTGAGTGTAAACCCATGTTGTTTGTCAATCTTACATAAAAATACTCAGCATCGCACTTTTCCCATTAACCATGAGTGGTACCCTGGGTAAAATGGGGAAAAGAGAAGTTTCTCAAGGCTTCTAGATCATGAAGCTCATGCCCTCCCTTATCCCTATCATAGTGGGTCAGTTGAGCTTGAGATCCCCCCTCATAGGATCTTATAGGCCACCTCACCCACAAATCTCTCAACAATCCCTATCCATTGAGCCTTATAAATACAAGCTCATGTCCATGGTTGAGGGGGATAACTATAGAGGTATTGTTATGTTGTTGGATTGACCACTTGGACCAAGCCATTTGAGAGCATACAGAGAAAAGTCGGATCTTATGGGGATGAAATTGTTGGTTTCATGGAGATGCATGTCGACACTGAGGCTTAATTGGTTGTAAACTTATCCATTCATCTTAATACAAAGTTGATTTCCGTCCCACATTACTGTTGTTTTTATTTCACATGTAAATGTTGTTAGATTCCATAGTCACTAACATGGATAAGTAGATGATGTTCTGGTAGCTTTGATGTGTTTGTATGTTTGATCTAATTGCAGGTACACAGGTTCACTATCGAAGCGACATTCCAGGTGTCTACAACATCTAGGGAGGGTCTTCATCCTTTGTCGTTCACTCATTTGTTCTGGATCTGAACCATTCAAACCAAAGGAAGAGCTTATGTCTGTAGAAGGTGAAATATTCCTTCTTACACGCACTCCTTTGGTTTTCTCCTACCATCCTTGGTAGTCATAACATTAGAGAGTTGTACCACCACATTTATAGAAAAAATTACATCGATTCCTTCTTAGGTACAATTCGCAAAGCGGTCATCAAAATTGTACCATCTTTTCATCATGACGGTCCTATTCACAAGGGAATCCTCATCTCCTTAGCATCCCATGTCACCATTGCATTGCATCATCAATAACTCTACCCTAGAAAGTTTCACTATTATTTATTCCTTCAAGATACTCCTACATAATAATGTAATGGACACACATCGATGCTTCATCTAATAGTGTTTGTGCAACATCTTTTTATTATACATATTTTGAAGAACTCATAGTGTATTTAATTTCATTCAGAACTCCACCATAATGAAAAGACACAATCATGTTGGATCTCAAGAAATATCTATTGACATGTGTAGAAAATAACAATACTATTATGCTTCTTAATTTTCATTTTTTTACATGGTAGTAGCTACATTATCCACAAGACTACCTTCCATTTTTATACACCTCTGTTTTGTTCTAGATTCTATTAGCAATTTATGGCCCTTACATATGGCTCAAAACTTATTATTATATGCATAAAATGCTTGTCTTCTATTCCTACTACAAAAAAGAAACACTTTGTAGCCATTTGCATAGAAATGTATCCATTATTTAATGATATATCCTACCTATAGGAGCCTCTCCATCAAATGTACACACTCCTTTATGTTTTTACTAAAGAAAGTGATATTGTACAACTCATCTGAACATGCTCCGCTCGATAGAGATACAACATATAGCATCACTCATGACTTGATACATATACTCAATTTTGTTGCTATCTGTCTCATTATGATTGGGAAGTATATTCCACTTTTATATATATGAATACATCATTATATTGTTCAGTTTTGTTAGTCCATGTTCATTTTTCTATAGATCATGTTTTTCACACCAACGAAACTTGTTACACTGACAACATGATTAGATAATCAAATTTTCTTTCCTAATCCTAGTGTCATTCCTAGGATAGGGTAAAACCAAAGACGATGACACTTAAACTACCAGGAACTAATAAGGAACAAGAATTGGTACAATTATCTAGGGAGAGAATGATGCACCCTTCTAGCTAGTTAATGCATTTTATTAGTCCCTGCCATCGGCTAGTAGGGACTCTTGTAATCGGCTTGCCGCCGTTTACATTAGTCTTTGCACGGAAACCAATTTTTTTGCACAGAAACCAAATATTTAACCAAGGTTTTGAGGAGATGTCGGTTTTAGTCAATATATCACCTCTATCTCGACCAATGACAATGTTTTAACCGTTATATCCTCCAATCAACTAGTTAGACCTCTTATTTGGCCTCAAATCTAGGCCAGTTTCACTTTTTTTTCACTTTTTATGTTTCAAACTTAGGATTAAAGTACGAAAACATCACTGAGATCTAATTGATACATTAATGCTATAACATTAGTTAGCTAACATTAAATGTTAACCATAATAGCATTTTTGTTAAGGTTTCATTTTGGTTAGATAATTGGATTCCTGCATGTTTGCCATCTGTTCACCTCCATGTGTTCTAATGCCACCGCCTCTAGCTACCGCCGCTTCATAGAACATTTCTTACAATTATCATAAAGGGCCGAAGGATTTGCAATATGAATGGGCCACTCACTGTGAT